>VWZX01008924.1:0-36531 GCA_013399015.1 Galbula dea
ACTCGACCTCCAACCGAGACATCTCCTACAAGCCCTTACATTCTAGTTGCTCTCTCATGTAAAGAGCACCACCATGCCTTGTAGACCTCTTTCCGAAAAAGGATGTAGCCCTCCATGGCCACATTCCAGTCATGAGAGCTGTCCCACCATGTCTCTGTAATTGCCACTTGATCATAATCCCTTGACCTCACACAGATTTCTAACTTCTTCTGTTTATTCCCAATGCTGTGTGCATTGGTATCCAAGCATTTCAGGGTATGAGCTGGTGATGCCGATTCTACCCTGGGCTGGGAGGCCTTCTGGTCTGTGTTACTACTAATACTAGAACACTGCCCCACTGGTGCAGACCTGGCAACAACCACATCCCTCTTTGAATCTAGTTTAAATCTCTATGGATGAGCCCTGGTAGTTCTTGTCCTAAATCCTTTTTCCCCTGGATGATAAGGCTTTCCCACCTCCTACCATCTGGCCTGATATCTCGTAATACCAGCCATTATCAAAGAACCCAAAGCCCTGCATGTAGCATCAGTCTCGGAGCCAGGTTTATATGTACTGAATTCTTCTACTCAATTCCATATTATGATCTGGTACTGGAAGTAGGGAAGAGAAAATAACTTGCACCCCAGACCCTTTTATCAACCATCCCAATGCCTTGAAATCTCTCTTCATTCCTCTCAGACTACAGGATGCATCTTACTCCCCACTGGTCTGGAAGATCAGTAGTGGACAAAAGTCTGATGACCACACCATGTTGGGAAGTTCCCTAGTGATATCCTGCCACCTGTTTCATTTAGGCCTATGTCTTCCACCTTTACCGATTCACCATAGTGCCCCTGCAAACAATGATTTATAAAGCTAGAGGAGTTCCTCTTGAACACTTTATCTTTTTATCAAAGTGATTTTCTTTCTTGTTTTTATGCTTGTTAGATTATTTCCTGACTTTACATATCTGTGTCAGAAGTCTGTCCCCAGCTGCTAGGCAATATAGGGAAAATGGTAAAAATCATACACTCCCCTCTTCTGAAAGGTTATTTACCCTTCCCTTTGAAGATATAGATTTTTGCTATCTTCTTCTTCCTCTTTTAGTGCCTTCTTCCCTGTTAAGTTTATTTTCACAATGTTTATATGTCTCCCTTGAACCTCTCTGCATAGAAAGGCTTTGTGTGAAAGACAGGGTTCTGATTCATTCTAGGGAGGCGGGCTCAAGCTGTGCCAGGGCAGGTTTAGATTAGATATTAGGAAAAATTTCTTTACTGAAAGAGTGGTAAGATATTGGAATAGGCTGCCCAGGGAGGTGGTGGAATCATTATCCCTGGAGGTTTTTAAGAAGAGGATAGATGTGTTTCTTCAGGGGATGATTTAGGGATAAGAGTAGTGTAGGGCTGTTGGCTGGACTAGATGATCTTGAGGGCCCTTTCCAACCGTAATGTTTCTGTGATTCTGTGATTTACCTTCTAAAGATTAAACAGTGAGATGAAAGGAATATCCCTCCAAAGGAAAAATGAGACAATGTCATTAGCAAGCCCAGACTGTGCTAGTCCACAAGCCTGGAGAAATCTTGTCTTTTCCATAACTGAAGATTTTTGCATGACAATGTAATTTACAGCCACCTTACCATAAGTTTTACTATTTTGAAAACTGCTTTTATTATGAGCTTCCTAATCAAACTGGGCCAGTTTAATTTCCATAGGTTGCCATGGTGAATAATGCTTTTTTTATTTTCTTATAAAGAAAATGAATGAATGAAATAATGGAAGAATGACTGAGCTGCTGGTCTGCTTTCTATTTAGAGGACATCACACATCCATGTCTTGGCCACACTGAGAGTCTCTTCTCTATGAGAAGAAATATCTACTGCCTTAATAGAAAAGGCTGACCTACAGCTAACAGTAAATCTCACTAAACTGTGCATTTCAGATTCATAACTGTTTGCAGAATATAACATTAAAGGCACTGAGGTAAAGTCTTTATATATTCACACGTGTGCTTGGCTAGCTATGTTCTCAGTAACATTGTAGTTACTGCTCTTTGGAAGAGAAGTTTTGAATTGTAAAGGCTGATTTTTATCTCAGGGAGGTATCTTACTTGAACTTGGTTTCTGATGACTATAAAAGTCAGATCTCCAAGGGATATCACTAAAAGAGGAAATAAACTGATGATTAACAAGGTGTAAATATCTACTGACAATCAAAGCTTTTCTTCTACCTTCTCTTCTTATTTTTCTGTTGTGAATTTTAGGGTTGCTTGAAAATTACAGTTGTGAAAGTTATTATCTTTTTAGTCATCGTTTTGCTCTATGTAGGTTTTATGTTACAGTTTATAAGATGCCGAACATTTGCTGAGAGATCATACTACTTATCTTAGTGAGAATGACGTACATAATGACAGCTGTATAGAAAGGGTAAGGATTGCCTGAAGCAGAACAAATTTCTAAAGATTTCCTGACAATGTAAGAATAACATTGCAGTACAATCATGAGAATAATATTACTTAATAAATCACTGGTTTTATATGTCTTACACTGAAACTTACAATTTTATAAACTACTAAACACATTTTATGCTTGATTAGCTATTTTATATTCAGAAAACCTACAATAAAATTCCTTGAAACTCACTTGAAAGATCTTAAATTTTATCTTAATGCTGAAGATCAATAGAGTGACAGTAGCAGACTAATAACATGACTTTTGTTTTATTTAGCAATAATGTGTGATCTTAAACTCACATTTCTGCCCAATGGGCACAACAAAGCTTGGCTGTACTTTGGGAAGTGCACACTGAGGGCCCATGCCTTCCTGTGCTATTGAAGAAAGACCTGTAAGACTATGTTTTCATCACTGTACTGTGTAAGGAATGAGTTTAATAAGAAACCTACGGACCCTTTGGAGGCTTCTGAAGTCTCGCAGGAGCTGCACCCAGACCCTCACCACCAGTCCCCTGGACTTGTGGATTTTGTGTAGCGGAATCCTATGGAGGAAGAATAAGAAAACTCAGACTATCTAAACTCAGGCTCCTCCCAGTTCTTTCCTTGTCCTACTCCCTTTTGCTACGCACCTCTCCATGGCATGCAGAAAATGAAATAAAACCTCTTTGCCTTGTTTATTCAAGGTGAGAATATTTAAGGCTAAAATAGCCAAAACCTGCAGCCTTTACTAGGTGTTATTCACTTCAGCTTTGATTGTGTTTTGTCTGGGTGAGAACTATATATTTGGTCTACAGTTAGTGTGGACTTGTGGTATAAGATGTGTTAGTAAAATCCAAAATCCAAGTTCATGCTTCATATACCGCTGCATGATAAATGTCAGGTTAAGCGTATGCCATGATCAGAAATAATTTCCTTTTGAAAGAACTAACACGTGAAGATTTCATAGCCTAGAAAAACAGAATAGCCTTATTTCCCAGCTTTATGATGTCAAGGTTTTAACAAAGTTAAGACTGGAAGTGGGGGTTCCTTCTGCCTGAAGGTTATTTGCTTATTGCAGTCTGGCTTTCCTCCTCATTGTACTTTATTTTGAGTATATTTTCCTATGACAGAATGTTTATTAGACTCTAAATTAAGTGTGTAAAGGTTCTATCAATTCAGTCATTTAAAAAGAGGCCTTGGATGCCTGTCTGTGTGTAGTTGTTCTTCATAGGTGCTCTGCTTCGTATGCTAGCAAGATGATCGAGCAGATAAGCTAACAGAGTCCTTAATACCTTGTAGTTTGATTATACACTATCAGCTTAGAAGAACTATAGAGTTCCAAAGCCCAGTAGTGTTTTAATGTTCTCTGAAGCATGTTTTTTCTCTTCTTTCTCTCTCACTTTTTTTTTTGTTTTAAACTGTGGATATCTGTTAAATTTTCAAAGTGTTTCATAGAAAGGCCTGGAACCATGAACTCTGGTACACACATTTAAAAATTAGTTTTTCCACTGACTCACCAGCAGGCACAGAGTTAAATCCATACCATGTGGTTACATTATTACACTAGCTATGGTAGAGATTTTCATGCCAACTTCATAAGGTTTCTTAACTTTTCTACTTATAGAGCTGTGTTTATA
The DNA here is from genome assembly GCA_013399015.1 of Galbula dea. Taxonomy (NCBI): domain Eukaryota; kingdom Metazoa; phylum Chordata; class Aves; order Piciformes; family Galbulidae; genus Galbula; species Galbula dea. The sequence continues at coordinate 4,044 of VWZX01008924.1, forward strand.
AATTAGAGATTAATAACATTTATGCATTCTATTGGAATAGGGTGTTTTGGGGGCACACTTTATGGAGTAAAATGAACAGGGATTTTTATTACAGTTTAGATTATTATTACAATTGAAATTCAGCTATGATCTGTCATATGTGACACATTCTTAGAAATGTAGGAAAGTTAACTGTAATGAATCATCAACATATTATTATTGCCGTTTTTTGTCATAACATGTTCATTTGGTTACAGTAGGGTTTCACCAGCACTTTGAAAATTGTCTCAGCTGTTTTCTGCAATTTTATTGCTCCTTTGACTTATGATGTCAAGTTATGAGTGAGGCTTTGGGTTGAAATTCTGCTACTAGAAAGATTGTTCTGCACCTAATAAAGTCTGTGTTTTTCCCCAGGTGCAGTCTGAATATATTTGACCCAAAAATATGCCTATATTTGTGTCTATGAAGTAGAAGAGCCATTTCCTGAAGTTTTGCAGTTCAGAGACAGAATAGTGCTTGTGATATTGGATAACAATGCATTTTAAGTAATTAGAGCACAATACTAAGCTACTGTTTCCTTGATTCCTACTATACCATTAAAAACATTGTCCTTTTATGTTTATTTATTTTCTGATCAAATCCTATCTACAAGTTAGGCTAATGACAGCTTTTGCTTAGTTATATGGATTTGTAATGTCTATTGTCTTGTCCTGCCTTTGGTGAGCAGGGGTTCACTAAGTTGAACTGTATTAAAGAGTGCTCTGTTATGTAGAGTTTCAAGAAGAGGTTGTTTGCAGTGGCCTGGTGGCCCATTTATGTAATAACAAGACAGACATGCCCTGACCTATCAATCTCACTTTAAAAGACCTGGTCAAAGCAATGTGTATTGTGCAAACAGAAATCAATGGACAAGAATGTTTATTATTATAACAACTTTGAGCCCAATAAAAAATTCCTGAGGAGTTCAACTGGGAGATGAAATAAAGCTCTTTGCTCTTTGCTTAAAATGCCTCATGGTACCCCCATACCTGACAGTCCACATAACATGTAATTTTTCAATTGCAGAACATCTTTTGTTTGAGAGTCGGGTGGGGTTTCTCCCCCTTTATTCCTTGATAATCTGTTTGGTTAATAACCTGTTTGAATCTGACAAGAGATTCATAACTCACTATATTACATGCTGTTTCTCTCTAAAATACTTATTAAAGACATTTAGATTTTAAAAAAGCTTTTTGTTTCATTCTCACTTTTTTACAGCAAACAGTCTGTCAAAATTTGGTCAAGATAAACATGCAGAAAAGAAAACTAAGAAACAATGCAGGACTTCTACATACATTTTAGACGTAGAGTTCAGGTCTTCAGTAACTGCAATTATACCAGTCACATTTTGATGGCAGATTGAATCAATCATCAGTTTTCACTTGATTTATTTTTTATGTCCTGCTGAAAACTGGATAACTAGCTTCAGTTTTTTGGGAGTCAAGTTCATGGTCTTTGCAGAGAAAAAATCTGCTAGTTTGTACCAGAAATGTAGGACCATGTCTATATTATAAACTCAAGCTGCATTAATTAGGGGTGCAGTAGTGTACAATTTACTACTACAGCTAATTTATATACTAACAAAATCTAAGAAGGTCCAGGTATATTAGCAATATCAGTAACCAGTGTTAGGGTTTTTCTTATTCAAGAAGAGGATTTACAACAGCAGTTGATGACATCGACAAAGTGTGTAGTGCTACTCATGTTTGTTCCATCAACCTTAGAACTTGCTGGTGTCACTGCAGTTAAGCAGGCAAAGGTTGTTCCTGTTAATGCTTAAGATTTCAGAGACTCTTTTGTTAGTTTATGGCTGTGGTTAAGAAATATGGGGTGGCTGTTGGAGACTTGTGCCTGTTGTACACCTGTACAACAGGTAATATTGTAAATGAATATACAAGTTTTCAGAAAATCAGACCAGAAAACTTACTGGATTTTAGGAAAAACTAAGATTTGAAAAAAAACCAACAATAGTTAATCTTTACAATAAAAATTCTTCTCTTGTTTGCCTAGTGGAATTGGTGGAGCCACACAGATTTACAGAATGTTAGGGGTTGGAAAGGGCTTCTGGAGATCATTTAATCCAATCTCCCTGTCAGAGCAGGTTCATCTAGAGCAGGTTGCACAGGATGGTATCCAGGAGGGTTTTGAATGTCTCTAGAGATGAAGACTCCACCACCTCCCTGGACAGCCTGTACTAGTTCTCCACCACCCTCAAATTAAAGAAGTTCCTCGTTATATTTAGATGGAACTTCCTATGTTCCAGTTTGTGCCCGTTGCTTCCTGTCCTGTCACTGGGCACCGGTGAAAAAATGACTGGCCTCACCCTCATGATGCTCACCCCTTAAGTGTTTGTAAGTATTAATAAGATCTCCTCTCACGGTTCTCTTCTCTAAACTGAATAGATCCAGCTCTCTCAGCCTTCCCCCATATGAAAGATGTCCAAGCCCCCTAATCATTTTTGCAGGCCTTTTCTGTACCCTCTCCAGAAGTTCCTTGTTCTTCTTGAATAGGAGATACCAGAACTGAACACAATACTCCAGATGAAGTAGGGCAGAGTAGAGAGGAAGAATAAGCTCCCTTGACTGTTTGCCACACTGTTCTTAATGCACCCCTGGATGCCATTGACCTTCTTGGCCTCAAAGGCATATTGATGGCTCATGGTCATGCTGTTATCCACCAGGACTCCCAGGTCTTTTTCTGCAGAGCTGCTTTCCAGCAGCTTGGAGTCTATTCATTAGGCTGCAGTTGATGATGTTTCTATCATTTAAAAAAAACACTCAAAGAATATTTTTCTCTGCTTTTGGCTCTTTATTATAGGAAGGTATCATTATTGCCTGATTGTAATAATATACCTGAACTAGTGCTGTGGCATTGTTAAAATAGCCAAGAGAAGAGCACTGTATGATGTCTTAAATAAAGAAAAAAGCCTACAATGGTTATTGGTTTAGATTTATATCACAAATGTACCAACTTCATTCTGCTCAGCAGAGGCTGAACAATACAGATTCCAGGATAATCCCAACAAATAATTGAACAGAATTCAGTGAGTGTATAATGGATTTTTGTACTGTAAAACAAGGACACAGTGCAACTAGAGTAGAAATCATGTAGTACAACAGACATAAAACAATGTTCTTTCTCTGCTTTATCCCTCATGTCCCTTACCAGTTAATATTTTACTTCTTAGTTAAAATACATTTCTGACATGGGAGTAGTCAGCAAAATTGCTTGTGAGAAACAGCCAATTTTATAACATGCTTGAATAGGCCTTAACAGCAGGTGCTGCCGTGCTCCTACAGTCTCTAGCAACCAGCCATGCTCCACTGTGTGTTTGAGATTGGAGAGGCTGTTTAGAGCTCTTATTTCTGAGTACTATGAGGTCCTGTGAGAGCATGGATATCATTTTAAGTTGTCACTGGTGTTAAATCTTTAACTTTACCATACAGGGTTTCTGCTCGTACTGACTATGCGTGTGTGGGTATAAGAGACAGCTCCCTTAAAATTCCCAGGAGAGGGAAGTCACATTAGCAACGTTCTTTCTGCTAGGCTCATCATGTTGATGAGTGGAAGACTCTGCACAATCACTGTCAAGGAACGCTGAGTTTGAGATGGCTCTGACCTCGTGTGGAATAAGCTGCTCAGGGCTCCAGGCATAGGTGTAGACCAGAGGCACAGATAGACAAGAAGAAAATTTCGTACTCTCTCATAACTAAGACAAGGGTCCAGGGGTCCAGTACTATGGCCGCATATGCTTACTGACCTTCTACCAGCCTGTGCTCTTTTGTTCAAAAATGCATGAATTGAAATAAATTCATATTGTTATTGTATTAGTGATTACTGTTTTACAAAACATTCACTGCTTTTGTGACATCTCTATGTTTTCAGTTTCTTATTGGCTTGCTGAAGTCTCAAATGACACCATACAAATCCATTTTAGATTTGCAAGCAAGAATCCAGGAACTTGGTTAGGAATTTGTGCTTGAGCTATGGAAAAGAGAAAGTGAATTCAGGACCATAATGTCTGGAATAGCAGGTACCTTCTGGGTCTCACACCTGAAACCTTTCACATCACTTATAAACATATCCCAGGCTGTCTGCAGACTGAAGAAGCCACTCTCTGCATTTGGAGTTTGACATAATTTCCAGACCTTTTCTTTGCCAAGCACAATTAAACACTGAAACCACTGAAGTCAATGTGACTTTGCAGTCAAATACCACACAGAGAGAAAAACAGTATTAACAGTGTATGCTGAGGAGTGCCTCTTTCAGAAAATGTGCTACTTTAAAATAAAGCTGTACATATATGTTTACTGCTGAAACTAGAAGCAACTTCTTAATTATTGAATTATTTAAATTGATTTTTCTGTATTTAATGGGGAATTTTCTGCTATTTTTCTGCTGATTTTGATTTTGTAAGGGTTTTTTCTTTTCACTTTGCATGATATTTAAGAAAAAAAAAATTCAGCAAAGCCTCTATCACTGACAATAGGGATATTTTACCTGAACATGTGTTTTATTTTTTATTTCATATGATTTTCAGCAAGTAGGCAAGGAACTGTTTCATTTGTTCCTGAGGAACACACTCTAATATCTTGGAAGGGCAGAATATTTAAAGCCAGAATTAACTGGAACAAAGGGAAAAAATAATTAATGTTGCCAGGTAAGGATGCTTAAAAGGATGTTTTCAATGTTAGGAGGCTTGCGAAGTGCAGTAAGATAAAAGGGATTTAACAAATTTCATAATTAAAAGCTGGCTTCTAGCTTCTACTTTCAGCAGCAAACACATATGTAAAGCTTTATGTTTTAATAGCACGTCTTGAGGGAGGCATTTCAAGTAACATTCCAGGAAAAAAAAACCCCACAATATTGTAGCAGAAAAATGAAGTTAGAATCCTTAGCATATTATTCAATTACTGCTGTTCATATACAATTAAATGAGAAAAAAATTTCATCCAATATAAGTTACTAGAAATTTATTCTGACATATTTACATGTTAATTTTATTCTTCTTTTTGAGTCTGTGGTCCAACCCTTTTCTTCACTCCTCAGTTTCTCCAAATTCACCACTTTGGTATTTGTACTGTTGAGAAAAAGCTGTTTTGAAATCGAGCATATCTGTGTTGCCTTTACACCTTATGTGCTTATACTAATGTTATTTTGATAATCATCCTATGTTAAAGCAATATTAATGATTGTATCTTAGAATGAAAGAAGATTGTTTTTAATAAAGCTTCCCCTCAGTACTTGACTATTTAACAGAATAAGCATTTATAAACTTCTTATTTTGTAGGATAAAGATGTATTTCTATTATTAATTTTAAAAACTCTCTTTTTTCTTAATTTGTTATGTATACAAAATAGATTGACATCAATAGAGCAATTGTTATGTAAATGAGATACTAATTTTGAGTTTTAAATATAAATTTAGTGTTTCAGTTGGATCTGTTTTCCCAATTTATAGCATTTACAGTTAAAAATCAGGAAAAATTATAACTAGAAAAAAGGCTGTATCTTGTTCTTGGAGTAGCAGACTAGCATTTTATCCAGGAATGCAGCACTGTTGTCATGTTTCACTTAAATTTATGAACTGTCTTGGCACTAGGCGGCAACAGACTCACAACAAATCCCTGTATGTTGCAATTTCCTCCAGAGAGCCTTTCCTACAACAACCAAAAAGCCCTTTAGGGTTGGGTGGACAGTAATACCATGCTAATGCTTTTATTCTATTACGCAGTAAATCACCGTTTGACCAGACACAGAGTCTAGCAGGTTGTCACCACCCAGCAGCTGAACCAGCAAAGATGTGAATGATACAGGTCACAGGTTTTGCTATCTAAAAGGTCATAAAGTGTACTGGAGGTGGGAACTTCACACCTTAGTTTATATGGACAGGGAGTAAAAAGTAAATCTATGGTCATGTTGCTGACATCAAGTGAAATCTTGTTTGTACTGAAAGGTATCCCAAAACACCCAGTGCAATTAAACCTTCTAGAAATGCCATAGTTTATTACCCCACCTGTTGGATTCAGCTACTGTGTTCATGGTGATGACATTTGCAGTTTGAGCCTGGCAGGCTGCAGAAGGATTAGAAAACACACACGTGCTCACACACACGCTTGCTCTCTCTCTCTCCTACTCTTTTTCTCTCTCACACACATATAAACACACCCACCCTCATCCCGTGTTCTTCATTAGATTTAATATGTTTTTCAGCATGCATAGGAAGCCAACACAAGCAGTCTACTAAAGTAGGACTTGACCTAAAGATTTGATGACAGTGCAGTGACTGACTTTTGGCACTGCTGACTGATCCCGTGTAATTAGAGTAGATCACAATATAGAAGGGTAATAAAATACGCTGTTATGAGATCCTTAGGTATTCTCTACTGGAAATATTCTGTTCTTTAAAGACGCACTGTCTTTAACTAAAACTTGATTATTAAGACCATTTTTTCATAGCAGTACAAATCTTGCCATGTACTCTTTATAGACTTGTATTCATGTGCCAATGAGAATCACTTCTTTATGTGCCCAATTGCAAGTGATGTCCTTTTAAAAAAAAAGTGAAAACAACCACTTACTAATAAAACAGTAAGTGAGAGAAACCCCCAGTTTCAAATAGGTATGCATGATGAAATTCAGAGAGGAAGAGGTTCTTAAGCTGATATTTTACTTTGGCCCTGTCGGTGTAACTGACCATGGGCTAACCTCTTACCGTATGTAAAATGTTGAGATTATACGAAATAGCTTCCATCAAGGAGTTAGCTGGGTGTCACAGAGGCACAACAAAACCCTACTAATTTTAGTTTCTTCCCACAGAATGCTCCTAGGGTGTCAGATTTGTGGGGGTTTTTTTATTTATTATTATTTATTTCCTTTCTGTTTCTCCTGGCAAAGTGGCATTTTTAGGGCAAATAGCTTGCTCAGAAACCTTCTCTGGAGAATCTGGCTTCTTCTTACCTACATTCTGAAAGAGGGAAGTAAAATGTAAAAAAATGAGAGATTTTTTCATGGTTTTAAGATATGCTTTTAACCCTAGTTCTTTTCAGCAGTGGCTCTTTCTTTCTCTAAGCCTGGGTCATATTCCTGCAGAGAAATTTTTGCAAAAATGTGTGTGAAGAAGAGAAATACTGGAGAAATAATGCAATCTTTTCACTTCCATATTGTATTTCACAAACTTCTCAAGTGCCTTGGATAATACTTTCACAGATCTATTAGGAGCAATGACAGCTGTACACTGACACCTGTGTTCTCTCCATATGCATCTGCAGTTATGTTGTATGACAAATATGAAGTCACACAGGGAAGTTTCCCAAATGAAATTGTGAGAGGATATGTTTGAGTTGTGGACAAAGGGAAAGAAAACAAAAATCCTGATCCTATTTCAACACAAGTATAAGTCTGATCAAAATTTCAGATAAATTATAACCTTTTCTGCCATGAAGAAACTTATTGCATGAAGCATAAAATGCCCAGGATAGCCTTTCATCTTATTTTGTTTGGGGTTTTTGTTTGTTTGGTATTTTGGTTTGGTTTTGGTTTTGGTTTTCTTTCAGTTACATTTGCTAATGAAGGGCAGGATGAGGCTGATCGTTGGAATAACAAAATGGAAGATCAAGATCACTGCTCTCTCTCTTACATTGTTGTCTCTCATGCAGAAATTCTTTGTTCTGTTGTTGGCAGATCCCAGCTGTATTGCACAACAGCAAATGCATATGTAACAGCAAATGGGAGTGACCTGTTGGTGGATGAGAAGCTCAACATGAGCAGCCAGTGTGCGCTTGCAGCCCAGAAGGCCAACCATACCCTAGGCTGCATCAAGAGAAGCGTGGCCAGCAGGTCGAGGGAGGTGATTCTCCCCCTCTACTCTGCACTCGTGAGACCCTACCTGGAATACTGTGTCCAGTTCTGGAGCCCCTATTACAAGAGGGATAAGGGGGTACTGGAGTGAGTCCAGAGAAGGGCCACGAGAATGATCAGAAGACTGGAGCACCTCTCCTAAGAGGACAGACTGAGAGAGTTGGGATTGTTCAGTCTGCAGAGGAGAAGGCTCCGAGGAGACCTTATTGTAGTCTTCCAGTACCTGAAGGGGGCCTACAAGAAAGCTGGTGAGGGACTTTTTGGGAGGTCAGACAGTGATAGAACCAGGGGAAATGGGTGTAAGCTAGAGGAAGGTAGATTTAGGTTGGATATTAGGAAGAAGTTCTTCACTATGAGGGTGGTTAGGCAGTGGAACAGGTTGCCCAGAGAGATTGTGGAAGCCTCATGCCTGGAAGCTTTTAAGACAAGGCTTGATGGGGCCCTGGGTAACCTGATCTAGTGGATAGGGGGGGGTTGGAACTGGATGATCTTTGAGGTCCCTTCCAACTCTCACAATCCTATGATCCTGTGACCTACACAGATCCAACAATGACTGATAGCGTCCTACTGTCTTTATGTTCATTTAAAGTCCCTTTGACACAGATTGGTTAAAGGCAAAGACCCAGATGAACTTTTGGATTTTTGAAAGAGCTTTAACATATGAGAACTAATTGTATAATTAATCATTTCTTGGCTGTCACCAGTTTCTTTCCCCTTCTCTTCATCACAAAATCTCTTTTACATTGGGAATATATGCTTAATAATCAAAAACTGATCCCATGGATTAAAGAATAAAGATGTCACTGGATAGAATAAAACAATAATAACAGAAAATAAATTAGATTCGTATGATTTTAACTATTCTTTAATCTGTTTCTGGGCAACAAAAGTGATTTGTGCCAGCCGTTATTGCATTAAACTTTAATTTTCTTCCACAAGAACAGGATTATATAAAGGAATATTGGATTGCACTCAGCATGGATTAGCTGAGCAGTGTCTTTGCTGCCAAGGACCAAATGGATTTCCTTCCTTTTGTGATTTATATTTTTATTGCTGTTTTTTCCCCCTCCTTCTAATTCCCATTACCCGTCTGTTTGCCAGAACTCAGATACCCTCAAGAGCAGCAGAAAGGCAAACACAATTATTGGCTTATTGCATATATTTATGTTCCAAGGCTCCTCACTAGCCAATGTCAAAGGAATAAGCTAGCCCTTAGCCATAGAAGCTGATTGCTAGTTTAAAATAGAAAAATGAAAAATTATTGATTTTAAGAGGACCATAGTGTTTTCTTCTTGAATTAAACATGTATATGCATAATCAGCTTAACTTTTCGTTTAAGAGTTGATAAAAATTTCCAGAGTTTAGCGTAACAGTAAATTTGTTGGACATACACAGTAATGAACAATCAAATCAGAGATACTCGCAGTGTGAATGGGAGAGGAGAAAGATTGTCTCAACATAGATGCAGGGAACTTTTGAAATTTGCAAGGATAAAAAGGCCAAAACCAAAATACAAACACTCTATTAACAGATGGAGTATCATAACTTTCAGTTTATAATTTTCAGCCCATTTTAGAAATCACTAATGTGTTTTTCAGTTGTGACATTTTAACCAAAAAGGAGGTGCTCGGTAGTAGATCAGAAGGAGTATTTGAGGAAAAAAAATAAGCTATTAAGGTACAGAAGATGGCTTGGGTTTATAAGCAGTGAAGTACAGTAGCACGAATGCTTGTCAGTGTTATCTCTTGGGCAGATTCCACAACACCAAATGGCTTTCAGGTGCAACAAAAAATTAGAAAAGTATAGCAAAGCATAGAAATCCTATTGTTAGAAAAGTGTAAATGATAAGTTTGATTCTTCACCACAAGGATGAAGTAAGAGCAAAGACAAATCTTGCTGTTACTACATAGCCAAAGTAATTTTTAATTTATAATAAGTCCTAGAGCATATTTTCCATGGATGAGTCATAAAAATATTTTGTAGATGACAGACAATCCAAAAGCTTGCAACTGAGCTACCCTTGTTCCTGGGCTTAAATGCTTTTCTTGATGTGGCACATCCTTTGCATAGTCCAGAACTCAATCCACAACCAAAGCTGGCCGGACAATTTAGTTTTGTGTTGCAACATAAACTTGACCTTTCCATTAATTAATGTGTAAAAGAAACACTTCAAAAACTTCACTTGGTTCCTCACTTAGCAATGCTGCCTACTGAATCTGAGCAGAGGATACTTTCACATCTTTTCAAGTCAGAGGTGGAGAATTTCCTTATTCTTCAGTTTGCACAGGAGTCTTAGTTCATGAGATTTAGGTTTTTTGGTACACAAAAAAGAGGAGGTTATTGTTATATTGTCAGAATTAATCTTCATAATTGTTATTTTCTTAAATTTTTGAACTGGACTATTGTCTTGCACATTTTTTTTTTTTTTTAATAACTTAGGTTCCTCAGAAGTAGCTTTCAGCTCATTGGTAAATAGTCTTTAAGCCATCATGCATTTTCCAAACAGGCATTTAGTGCCTTTCAGACTTCTGGCAGAGACACTGGTCTGCCAAATGCTAAATCAGAGAGGATATTTCCTGCTGTTTCTGTCACATCAAAAAGATATGCAGAGAGGCTCCCTGTGGTGGGTTTAAGACTTAGTTTTTGCCTGTCATTTCTCTCCTACATGAAGGAAGTATTACAATAAATATTACTCTACACAACAACATAATTGAAATCTCTTCCTTCTTACTGGGAAAAAAACCCAAACTAAACAAACAAATCCAAAAACATTCCCGCAGTCTCTTCCACCATCCCCCAAACAGGGAGGAAAATAAGCTTGTTTTAGCACATTCGTCAAAGTCTAAAGCAGTGTCTATTCTTCCAGACACCTCTCTGAGAAATGGAGCACAAAATCACACTTATCTAGCTGGTAGCCTTCATACATCTCAGGCAGAAAAAGTGGTGCTTTCAAAACTCATAAAGAGGCCACCAAGCAGAAGCTGTACTTGTACTTCTCCCTCTTACCTGGTAAATTATGGTAAAATTCGTTTAAACAGGGGATAGAGGAAGCTCCTAGAATATTCTAGTATTGTGAGCAGCCACTTCATGTTTTGTGTTTTATATGCTCATCATATTACATCTGGAATGTAGTTATATTTTTCCTTATGATATTTTGTCCCCAGTAGTCTTCCTGGGATGTATTTTTTGTGATGCTATGAAAGCTTATGAATTTCTCTGCCTTCTTTGCATCCTCCCCGGATGCAGCTTTTATATTATCCATAGACAGAAATGTAGATGTGATTGTAGAAAACGGTCCATTAGGAAGGGATGTTTATGATCTTCTCTGCATCTTGATTCTGATATTAATGCTGTTCTGTCTAAAATAAAAGGTAGGTGAGGGTAGCATGAGAAGCAGGGGATCCCACACCCTCTTGCCACCCAAAAAAGGATGACCCAAGAGATGGGGGAAATGGAGGCAGGTCCCTCCCCAGAGAGGCAGGAGAGAAAAGAGACCCCTCCTGACCTTCCCTGTCTTCCCAGTCACCAGGCTTTTCTCAGTGAAGCCCAGTGGCAAGACAAGGGGCAATGGCAACAAAATGAACCATAGGAGGTTCTGTGTGAATACAAGACAAAATTTTTTCCCAGTAAAATTGACAGAGCACTGGAACAGACTGCCCAGAGAGGTTGTGGAGTCTCCTTCTCTGGAGATATTCAAAACTCGCCTGGACACGTTTCAGTGTTTCCTGCCCTAAGGAATCCTGCTTTGGCATCTGGCAAGGGGACTGGACTCGACGATCTTTCGAGGTCCTTTCCAAACCGTAACATTCTGTGATTCTGTGATCACCTCAGTATGCTGGGATACACAGGCACCAAAAACATCAAGGTGGTCTTGATTCGTAGATGCAGAACATGCTACCTGTCTAAAAAGCTCAGATTAGGTCAATATGGTAATAGGACTTCATGTGGTTTTCATCCTGAACCTGTGCTGTATGTCACTTGTGCAGCAAAATTGCACATGTTGTACAAGCTAGAAGAAATCATCTGCATATGTGTGCACATGAAATATACTATTTTGACTTTGATTTTACAGGGAAAACTACCTGTTAGGTGTACTATCCACTAGTAGTGAGAGGAGCTCAGGTCTTCAAATGGTGAATCTCAAGTCATCAGTTTTGAAAGATACTGTCTCCGACACTGTCCTGCATGACATCCTGGTCTCCAAGCTAGTGGAATATGGGTTTGATGGATGGACCACTGGCTGGATAAGGAATTGGCTTGACAGCCGCACCCAAGGAGTGGCTGTCAATGGAGCCATGTCCAAGTGGAGATCAATGACAAATGGAGTCCCTCAAGGATCAGTACTGGGACCAGTCTTGTCATCACCAACATGGACAAGTTTTCCGACGACAACAACCTGTGTGGAACAGTTGATACGGTGGAGGGGAGGGATGACATCCAGAGGGACCTGGACAGGCTGGAGAGGTGGGCCCATGCCAACCTCATGAAGTTCAACAAGACCAAGTGCAAGGTTCTACATCTGGGTCGGGGCAATCCCAAGCACCAGTACAGGCTGGGTGAGGATTGGCTTGAGATCAGCCCTGCGGAGAGAGACTTAGGGGTGCTGGTGGATGTGAAGCTTGACATGAGCAGCTTGTGGAAGCCTCATCCCTCGAAGCTTTTAAGACAAGGCTTGATGGGGCCCTGGGTAACCTGATCTAGTGGATGGTGTCCCTGCCAGGCAGGGGGGTTGGAACTGGATGATCTTTGAGGTCCCTTCCAACTCTCACAATCTTATGATCAGTTTCTGTCAGTTTTGCCTGTTGTGACTGAGGTGGTTTTTGTTTTTGTTTGTTGATTTGGTTTGGTTTGGTTTGGCTTGTTTTCTTTCCTGCGTGGTTGCAAAGACATGGAAATCTATGAGTAAATTTTTTTCTGAAGATTCCTAACTCAATTATGCATGTCATGCATGAGAAAGAGCCTGATGTTAGCTGTCCCCATAATATTTCAGCAGTGGTTTATTTGGGAAGTTGTAAGTCAAACTGAACAAATGAGTTAATGAACTATTTTGCAGCTGAGGAAGATTTACCTTTGCTTCAATCTGATGGAGGTATGGGGGAAAGCCTTGTTAAGGGTTAGGGCTGGACCAACCACCATGCAGTGATGACTGCTCTCCATTACCTTCCCCACCCTGGGAAGGGAAAGGGAATAAGAGAGAGAGAAAAAATTGTGGATTGGAAAAAAACCCCAACAAAACAACTAAAACTACTTTAATGAAAAATAGTAACAATAGATGAGCTGGGGTTGTTTAGCCTGGAGAAGAGGAGGCTGAGGGGAGACCTTATTGCTCTCTTCAGCTACTTGAAAGGTCATTCAAGGGAGGCGGGTGTTGGCCTCTTCTCCCTTGTGATTAGTGACAGGACTAGAGGGAATGGGCTTAAGTTGTGTCAGGGTAGGTTTAGATTAGATATTAGGAAGAATTTCTTTACTGAAAGAGTGGTGAGATATTGGAATAGGCTGCCCAGGGAGGGGGTGGAGTCACCATCCCTGGAGGTTTTTAAGAAGAGGATAGATGTGTTTCTTCAGGGGATGATTTAGGGGTAAGAGTAGTGTAGGGCTATTGGTTGGACTAGATGATCTTGAGGGTCCTTTCCAGCCGTAATGATTCTGTGATTCTGTGAAATATATATATGAATATATGAAGAACCAGCACTGAACCCAAACCCCCTCTGATGGCAACTACGTCACCATCCCCACTGATACTGCAACAGAAGGCCTTCAGCAGCAGACAAGAATGAAATTCAGGCAGCTGGATCCTGGAGCTGGATTCAGAAGCAAGAGGGAGACAAAAACAATAACAATGAAGATGGGACCTAAAAAGTAAAAAGAGCAAGAAGAGGAGGGAGAAAAGGGAACTGACCCTCAGCTTTAAATTGAGTATGACGTATATGGAATGGAATAAATAGTTGGTTAGTTTAGGGTCACCTGTCCTCTCCACAACCTCTCTGAGCAGTCTGTTCCAGTTCTCCATCACCCTCACTGGGAAAAAATTTCTATGTGTATTCACACGGAATCTCCTATGCTTCAGCTTACAACCATTGCCTCTTGTCCTGTCACTGGGCTTCACTGAGAAGAGCCTGACCCCATCCTCCTGACACACACCCTTGNCCTGCCCAACTCTCCAGCCTGTCTAAGTCTCGCTGAATGGCAGCACAACCCTCCGGTGTGTCAGCCACTCCACGCACTTTAGTGTCATCAGAAAACTTGCTGAGAGCACACTCTGTTCCCTCATGCAGGTCGTTAATGAATAGATTGAAAAGTACTGGTCCCAGTACTGACCCCTGAGGGACAGGCCTCCAACTAGACTCCATCCCATTCATCACAACTCTCTGACTTCTGTCCTTCAACCAGTTCATAATCCACCTCACTACCCAGTCATCCAGACCACACTTCCACAGTTTAGCTGCAAGGATGCTGCGGGAGACAGTGTCAAACGCTTTCCTGAAATCAAGATAAACCACATCCACTGCCCTACCCTCATCTAGCCACCTGGTTATGTCCTCATAAAAGGCTATTATGATTATGATTATGTGATTATGTTGCTGATTTTGATAGTGGCTGTAAAACAGAAAACTGACTGTTGAAAATGTTTATATATAGTTTAGGTTTTTATTGCATTACCTTGAGTGCTTTTGTCCTGCTCTGTCTTATCACATTCAGAAATATGACCTATTAAATGGAGTTGTCTCACCAAATTTGTTGGTGTACAAATGAAATAAAAATAAATTAAAACAATAAAAAGTGGGTTTTCTGTGATACCATTTCCAATTCTTATCTGAATTTTAGCTCCCCAGAGGACGTGCAGCTTGATGTAAATGTTTTAGCTGCTCTTTAGCTGCAACAACTTTAGCAACAACAACTGACCTAAGTAGGTCAGCAAAATGAGCAGATGAGTAGAAATTCACTTTTTTTCCAGGTAATTTTTCAGGACTCTTGATTCCTCTCTACAGGTTTTCCTCACATTGAAGCATTGTGGACACATTTTTTTCTTGAACCAGAACTCAATTATTTACTCTTAAAGATGCATGGCTGACTGTAGAACAGACAGGTAGTCAGGAGAGCAGCCTATTGAATTTGTAGTTTCTACAGGATTGTATTTTTGGGCATTCGAAACTATGCACTCTGTATAAATCAAGGCTTGCTATTATTTAAATCAGCTATCCATCTCACCTGTGTGTCATTCCCACTTCACATAAAACTACAATCAAGATTTTATTGCCCAATCTTTATGACAAGTATGAAAATATTAGGTGCCATTGTGACAGCAGCCTACCACAAATCAGGATTTAACTTTTATTTGCTCTCTAATTTTTTCCAGTCTCCAGTATTTTTCTTTATGAAATAGTAATAGAGTTTTGGGAATATATCTTTTATTTTATGGTGTAGTAGCATATTGATTCACTAACTACCAGGAATGAAGTCTTGTTAGTTCTCCATTAAAATGGGATGAAACTGAACTGAAAAGTTTGATTGCATTTCAAATGCTTGGCACAGAGGTTCATTTGGTAAATCTAAGATAATTTTGAATGTAATTTTGAAACTGGGAATTCCAGAATGTGCCTTAAAGTCTAGTTCCTGAAAGGATTTGAGAAAAGAAGCTAGAATAAGAACTTACCCTCTACTGCTAACTTTATTTTCTTGGTTAATATGAGAGAGATGGAGAAAAATATCTGAAAACCTACCACAAGAAGGCTTAAATGTCTATACCCTATATGTGATGACTGTATTTTAAATGGTTGTCTTTTTTTTCCTTTAGTGGTGAAAAAGTTGTAGTTCATCTTGTTTTTTCTGTTGTCTATGGCCCAACTTAACTCAGTATCCTCCCGCGAAGGAGCCATTTGTTTACACTGAAAATGAAGAATAAGGTATATGAATTTATACCAGCATTCTGCCATATAGTTAGCTTATACTGTTACATCTGTGTGAAGGAGACGATGGATGAATGTGTTGCATTATCCTATCAAGAAGGTAGGACACTTACACTTAGTAAGAGGGCATAGAACTTTCACAACATTACAAAAGAATTAATTAATCCTCACTAAACCTGAGGTTTTGTAAATATTAATAAGGAAATACAGCCTACAAGTAGGGACAATGAGGCAAAAAATAAGCATGTAACTATGTTAATCTTGGTAATTAAGACTTTGGAACTCTTGCTCTTTTCCTTGTTTTGCAACATGTGCCCATACTTTTCAATTTGCTATATATACCACAGGCTTTGAAATGTGTATGTATCTCTTTGTACATTATGCACAAAATTATCTTTGTTGTACATTTATAGTTACAAATAAATAGACCTGTCAGCAGTTTCTCAGATATGCAGAAGTATAAAGAAAGATTTTATGAGATACAATACACAGGGATACAAATTCAATAAGACATATGTTATAGCTGAGTAAATAAGTGTGAGTTGTAAGGTAGATGTTGAAGGATAGATTTTGCTCTTATTTCTGCAAGTTGCTACCTTAGGTAACATTGATGAAATCATATTTATATTGGTATAACCTTTCTGGGCCTGTACGTGAGGAAAGAAGTGAAGGGACATGATGGGAAAAATAATCAGCAACAGGGCAAAAAGAGGCAATCAGCTTCTTTCTCCTCTTATCACTCTCCATTGCACACCTCTTCTTAGGTAGTGATTGTACTCCAGACTCAGCCCAATTGCCTAATCTTGAAAGTTACATTATTTTAAATCCTCTCTAAACAACACCTACCTACAGACATACAATCTCCTCTGAATGGCTAGCCTACTATGATTTCAGCATGACTTCATATGATACTAATTGGAAACTCAGCCATATGGAACCATCTTCCGTTGAATTTTTGGCTAGTCTGTTTACGTTTCTTTTACCTTGATCACTGAACACATCAAATTGAGATTGTTTTTTAAAACTGGATATATTGGGCTTTTTGTTTGATTTTATTTTGTATTGTTACAAAACAAGAAAGTTGATTTCTAAGAGTTCTCAAATTCCTGACAAAAACTCAGCTACAAGGAGCAGATTCAGAAATTTCCTTTTAGAGTATTTCTGTGAAATATATGTAAAAAGGAATTTTTTTCATTACTAGATAGATTGAAATATATTCCCACTTCATGCTGTACTCATTTGTGCATTGATTTTGTAGATTGATTAATGTTTTAAAGTAACAAATCTGGAAGATCTGTGCAGGACAAGATCTTAGACCCTAGTACCACAAAGATGTTTTTATAAACTTAACAGTGAGAACAATTTTAGTGAAGTCATTTGAACCTCTTGAATGTTATTTTAAGAATAAATAATATTCTGAATAGTCAAAGGTTGCAAATTCTTTTGGGTAGAAATGGAATTTGACTACTACTTGTATCATAAAGCAATGTATCTTCAGGCTAGAAGGAGTCTTCGGGTAAAAGCAGTAAATAATAATCATTCGGGCCCTTTATTCAGTCCAGAAGTCATGCAAAGAGATATGGGGCAGATTACCTTGTGTAGTTTATACCGTCAGGTGCTGTAACATTGTTAACATAATTTGTATCAAGAAAGAGATTTTAAATTTAAAATAGGATACTTTGTAAGAGACTGTTTGAAACCTCCGCTTTATTAGCTAACGCAAACTGGTTTTCCAACTGTGTGAGACTACTTTTTTATATGTGTCAAAGCTTGATTTGTCTTGATTTGTATACTGAGACATCTTGCTGGTATTTGTATATTGAGGCATGGTATTTGTATATTGAGATGTAGTTTGAAGCAGAAGTAAAGAGGATGCTGAGACTTTACATTTAGATGCCCCAGGCCGCATACTCTGGAGACTGCAGTGCAGGACAATGAGGCCTCCTTACTCATGCGAACACCCTGAGATAAGACCTAGGTGTGTGGACCATCTGAGGACCATCTCATGAAAGATTTATGCATGAGAAAAGATGGAGGAACTTGTGGGACATTCCTTTTGTCTTGAGGATAAACAGGAGACTGTCCCATAATATTTCCTATAAAAACTGAGGAAAAAGCCTCCTAAAGTGTGTGATCACCCACTGCCATGGAAGGACCAGGAGAACTTCAGAGCCTTGGGATGTCATGAGGACTGGATCCTTGCTGGTGTAACTACATTTTCTCTCTCGCTCTCTTCTCTATCTGCTACGCTCTGTTTAATCTTCCTCTGTTTTTCTCTGTCTTACTGTCCTATTGCTTAACTCTAACGTTCCAATAAATCCTAATTGATTTGCGGCATTTGACCTTGTTTGTGTTTTAATTTCACTTTTGGGAAATAAATCTCAAATCTAACCCATGTCTATCAACTGGACCAGGACATACTTAGATGCGTTGTCAAGTTTTATGAAGAATAATAGTATTGGACAACTCTTCAGTTTTATTTTATTTCAATGCGGCTGTTCTTTGGGTAAAGCTTAGTTTGGGATTTGTCATGGTATGTTTGAATTGGAAAGCCTAATGCTGACATAAATTCATTGCAGTACAAGCATTGAATATTATTGTACATATGTGATAGGATATGGCAGAATTTCAGCCCTGATCTCTTTCTTATGCTCTGTCCTCAGAATCACTAAAAGGCTGTCCCATGAGATGAGTCTTTGCTAAATTAGGTCAGCAACTGGAGGAGGCTGTGTGTCAACTCCATTCCTGAATAATATGGCAGGGTTAGCTCTTGAAAATGATCTTCTCTTCGAACTTTTCTATGAAGAAAGGAGATGTATGACAAGAGATATTAGTCTAACTGTAGAAGTCTCTGAGATATTTCTTGTCAGATATTTATGAGATATTTTAAAATTTATTTTCTGTCGCTACATTAACTATACTGTTGTTTTCAGACTTTTAAAGCATACTAGACAGATGTCTGTGGGCAGAATTAATTTCGCCTCAATGAAGCTCTTGTGTTGTGTACGTATGATCAGGAATAAGGGGCTAGCATTGCAGCTAATACCTTGGCTGCTCGTGGTATTGGTAGTAAAAGAATGTTTTTGTTTAAATTTTTCTTAACAGATTCTGTATTGTTTTGCTGTATCCTGTTTCATTTTACACATAGCCACACATATAAGGGAGAGGATAAGTGCTGGCACAGAATGGAGTGGTGTATGTATGTTATATCCTGTCCAGGACACGATCTTGATCCAGCCTTCCAGATAGAAGAAAATTTTATCCCTCCTGCTTTACCAGTGCTTCCATTTCCACTGTCTTTCTGCTACTCATTATTTTATAAAACTTCACCACAGGCACTCTCACTTGCATCTCTTTCAGGCTAAGGAGTATAAGCCTACTTAACAGTTCTTCAGTGCCGTAGGCTTTGACTGGCTTTGCTGCTGCCTTTTTCTATTCACTTTTTGAGATGGAGAGATTAGTACTGCATGGTATTCAAGAGGCAGATATGCCACATATTTATACAGTGGCTTCATTATGTCCTCTGGTTTTGTTATTTCTTTACACCTTTAAAAATATTATTGTTATTATTATTTTTTTCCCCTGCATCTGAGGACTGAACTAAATTTTCACAGTACATATATTTTTCTCCTAGATCTTTTTTCTGGATAGTAACAGTCAGCTCAAAATCAGACTCAGACCAAACCCAGACTTCAGGGCTTTTAGGGTTTAAGTTACAAACTTCAATTTATTCTCTGACATACAGTTAAGACTTAGATCTATGAATCAGCAACGAACAGGAGCTTCCAGACTGTTCTAACTTTTTTTTAATCTCTCTTTTAATGTCCTAGAGCAGTTTTTCTGACTATATTGTTTGGAATACATGAATAGACAATTTCAGCTGCTTCTCTTCCAGAAAGACAACTTATACAGAAATAGGTATGTAGAAAGACTTCTATAATAAAATTGTGTCTCTTAGAGAGCAAACTGGAATATTCTGGCTTGTTTAGCCTAGCACTTTCACCATCCATAAAAACATTTCAAAGTCAAACAGTAGGAGGGAACTCCCACCATATTAAAGGACAACATTGGCATGAAACCAAATTAGTGTGAGCACTAATTAGTGGTAGTTAACTTTAATTCTATCAGGTTATCAGTGGTAATAGTAAGGATGAAACTATGTACTTTAGCAGTTGAAGAAAGTTACTGTTCTTATATGTTTCCTATCAAAGCAAGGAACTAGACATTACATAGATTCCATCTACATTTGTCTTCTCTACATATAAGTGGAAAAATGACATTCCTCATAATTTGAACAACACACTAAGAATTTAAGAAAAAGAAGGAACTTTGCCCGAACCTTTCAAGAGGCTTTGAGACTGATATTAGAACATACATGGACAAGCATAATATTTCCAGTAAATGTATGTGTATCCAAAAAATATACATTATGGCTGAAACTTTGTTAACATGTTTCTCCTTCTTGCTGTATTGTTTAACTTTGTGTCCTGAGTTTGGCTAGGATACGGTTAAGTTTTGCACAAGAAGCTGGAAGGGCCACACCCAAGACGGGCAACTGAACCAGCCAGTCGGGTACTTGATACCATACTGGTGTCATGCCCGCTATATAAGAGGGAGAGGTGCATTACTGTGTGCAAGTGCATTGGTTTTTGGTATGCAGATTAACATTGGTGAGTGGTCATGCTTTATATTGTTTGTTTATATATTACTTCATTAGTTCTTCTTGTTAATCCTGATGTTTCTATGTTCTTTGTATTGTCCTATTGGACTCTCCTTATCTTAACTTGCAGGGTTTGGCCTTTCCTTTCCAATTTTCCTTCCCATCCCAACAGGGGGTGGAGGTTGTGGGGAACAGTATGTGAGCAGTTGTATGGGGCTCAGCTACATCTGGATCTAAACCATGGCAGTCCTTTTCGATGCCCAACATGGCATACGAAAGGATATGATAACAAAAAATCTGACCAAAGTATGTTAGAATAATTTTGCTATATGCATGTTTTACATTATTTAATTACTCCACGTCTATAATGTTGATCTGTTTGTTCTTATGGTTGTGTTATTTCAATCTTTATGTGCACTGTGTATTCTCCATGGTCATGTTTATCACCTCTGGGAAATAGATCAGGTCTATCATATTGCTGTACTGGATATTGTCAACTTATGATATGACTATAGCACTGGTTGTGAAGTTTAGCTGGTATTTGTGTGTGGCAGAGTCATTTATTAGTAATTTCACCCAATCTCTGAATGAGACAGGGAAGGAAACCTTCTCAGCATTCGAGAAAAAAATTGAATATCTTCAGGATGTCCAGGACAGCACGCTTATGTTGCTGTGTCTCTTGAATGTGTCACAGGTCTTGTTCAGTGTTACATAAATATTTTCAGCTGTAAAAGAGATTCTGGAAGGAAGTGAAGGTGAGCTGCCTTGGAAGTGATTGGTACTTAAGCACAGCTCCTTCTGTTACCCCAGCTGCTGGTGACGGACTGGATGTTCAAAGGGAAGGTCTCCTTTACACACCCTGAAACTTATGCTATGTGGAGTAAGTGGGCTGAACTGGTCACACAATGGGATCAAACAGGGAGCCTCAAACTGCCCAAGAATCTTTGAAGTGTTCACAAACTGGCCAGAGGGCAATGATTTCAGCATGTCACTGCAGAAGGAGGAGGTGGCACATGCTGAAGAGGTCCCACCACACAACAAACTACCAGACAATAAGAAGTGATATGCCCTATTCATTATCAGTCAGGTCTCATTGTGGGAAAACATTGAAGGTGGAAAGCTGGTGTGTGGAGTCCTACATGAAAAGTTGCCAAAACTTCTGAAGGAAAAGGTAAATTGAGTCAGTTTGTGGAGATGAAGGCCATCCACCTGACTTTAGCTATTGTAGACTGGGAAACGTGACCAGTGCTGTATCAATATTAATTCATGGGGAGTGGCAAATGCCCTTTAGGGTGTGTTTAATCCAATGGAAGCAAAGCAACTGGCAGTTATGGGAAGGTATTGTTGCTTGGGTAGAGATTCTTCTGGTGTAACCACATCACGTGGATGCCCAACGTACCCAAGAGCTGGGCCACTGAAGAGCATCAAAACAACCAGTGGATGCTAGCAGGCTGCTAATATTGAAGTGGCTTAAGTGGATTGGGATTGGCAACAAAAAAGTGAATAATTTATAGCTCAGTGGGCCCATGACACTTCAGGTCATCAATGAAGAGATGTAATATATAGATGGGCTCAAGATTAAGAGGTGGACTTGACCATGAAGACTATCACACAGGTGTTACATGAAAGTAAAATGTGTTGCAATCAAGTAAGCCAAGCAGTTAAATCCTTTGTCGTATGGGGGATGATTGCTGAAATATAAACATAAAGAGGCCTGGCGAATTGACTAGATCACACTGTCACAAACCCATCAAGGCATTCACCATGTGCGTACAATGATGGAAGAAACAACTGGATGTTTGGAAACCTATCCCATGCCCCAGCTCTGAACGCTATCTTGGGCCTTGAAAAGCAACTCTTACAGCAACAAGGTACGCCAGAAAGAATTTAGTCAGACAATGGGACTCGCTTTTGAAACAGCCTCATAGACATTTATGCTGAAGAGCATGATATTGAGGGGGTTACATCACATCCTCTATCATGTAGCAGCCTCTTCTTGTGCAAAACTTAACCCTATCCTCGCCAAACCCAGGGTGCAAAGTTAAACAATACAGCAAGAAGGCGAAACATGTTAACAAAGTTTCAGCCATAGCGTATATTTTTTGGATACACATACATTTACTGGTAATATTATGCTTGTCCATGTATGTTCTAATATCAGTCTCAAAGCCTCTGGGAAAATCAAATGCTACAATGGACTGCTAAAAACTACACTAGAAACAATGGGGGAGCTGGGGCCTTTAAAAACTGTGACAAACATTTAGCACAAGCCATCTGGTTAGTTAACACCAGAGGATCTGCCAACTGAGCTGGCCTTGCCCACTCAAACAACCCATGTGCTGTAGAAGGGAATAAAGTCCCCGTGGGGCACAAGAAGAATGTATTAGGGAAGACTACTTTGGTTAATCTTCCTTCAGGGGAAGGTAAACCCATCCATATTATTGCTTTTGCCCAAGGACCTGGGTGCACATGGTGGGTGATGCAGAGCAAAGGAGAAGTTTAATGTGTACAAGAAGATGATATAATTTTGGGCGAGAACACCCAATACTTAAATTGTATTGCGTTAATTGTGAAATAGCTCTGTGGGGCATGACATTATATAGTACAGAATAGGGGTGGATAGCATCCTGGTTTTGTCTGAGATAGGGTTAACTTTTGCATAAGAAACTGGGAAGGACCACACCCTGGACAGGAAACTGAACTAGCCTATGGGACATTTGATACCATACTGATGTCATGCTCACTATATAAATGGGGGGCATGCTGCAGGCAGTCATGACTGGTTTTGGCATGCTTTGCTCCGCATTGGCAAGAGGTTTATATTAGATTCATTAGCTTTTCTGGTCAATTCTGTTGTTTCTCTGTTGTTTGTATTTTTCTGTTAAACTTTCCTTATCTCAACCCACAGAGTCTGGCACTTTGCTCCCAATTCTTCCCATGCCACCGAGGCAAAACCATGACACTTCAGAAAATAAATACTATGCACTCTACAGATGTAATATTTGTCAGATAGGTTTTCAAATTAATAATGTTACTTGAATGAGTGGAGTGGATATCAAAATATGATTTGTATCTGCCATTTCTAACTTTTCCACTGGCCCATGAGTTTGAATATTCCTTTTCTATATCTTTTCAAACTGATTGTTGACCTCACCTCATCTGAAGTAAAAATACAACTCAACAGAGGGAAAGAAAAGGACAGAAGAAAGTAGAACTTGTTAATTTTGATTGTTGTTTGAATTGAGGTAATGTACCCAAATGACTGACTTGCAGTGCACAGTATGTTTCCTGAACTACACCCTGGATGTAGAATACTGCTTATCTTCATTCTTTTCATTCATTTCTCACCTGACACCTCCATCTTTTACCATGTTCTTTAGTGACAGTTGCATTCTTTTCAAGCACATTTTCTCATCTAGATTATATTTTATTCTAGCTCTTTTATTTAGGGTTTTTCACACATCCTTCACATCTCCTTTACAATCTCCAGTCAATAAGAGCTAAGACTTAAATACTCCTTTGCACTCCATGGCTCTTCCCTTATCACATGCAGTTTCTGTTGCCTGAAGGCAAATCTGTACAATTTCTGTTATTGAAATCTGGTTTTGTTGTTTGGTTTTTTTTTTCCTTCTTCCCAAACAGATGGCGGATGTGTAAATGTGTCTGAAGACTGAGAGTACCATTAAAATTGTTTTTCACAGAGCCCTGGGAGACACAATGTCTCTTTGGCTCTTTTTAAACCAGACTGAAAAAAAATAGTAATAACTTCACAGTACAAGCAAAGCAACTTTAGCACATTATTTTGTCTTATAGCTCTAACTGTGGGGGAAAAAAAGATGCACTTTTGCTGCTGTACATCAATCTTTTGCTCTTTGCAGGAGAACACAATCCCCAAGTCAAACACAAGCTGGATTTACATTATTCCATTAAGTATTGATTGTAATACTTGAAGCCTTTTTTTTTTTTTTTTCTGCAATTTATCAGAGCTTTTTGTGCTGTGATGGGCAGAGAATAATACTGCCCTGCTGCTGCTTGTTTTGCACTCCACAGCTGATAAGGCAAAAGTGGTCAAGAATTGTTGTTGCTATTCTTGCTAGGTTGGTTATTTGGTTGGTTTGGTTTTGCTTTGTTTTGTTTGGAGTTTTTTGTGGGGTTTTGTTTGTTTGTTGTGTTTTTTTTTCTTTTGGTAAAGTCAGTAGATTCCCAAGGGAAAGCTATATTAATCTTATTTGCTCAACACCTGGTGTAAAGAAAAAAGGATCCAATCTCTTATTGGGCACAGCAATCTGAATCAGAATTCTTTTACAAAAGCTGGATGGCCTTCTCTTACTGCAGCTCAGTGAGGCTAAAGTCATTGAATGAAAAAGATTAGAAACTCCTTTTGCTCCTGTTTTTGGAAGAGAGGGATGTTGAATCGTATTATTTTTATCAGACTTCATCTAGGCTCCCTGTTTGACTTCAGACTGGAGTTATTGCTTTAGTAATATATTAGATTAATTTTTTTAAAAAGAAATGCAATATAATCAGTAATATTTTAAACAAATGATCATGTGACTGAATGAAAAACATATAGGCATAAAGGAGGCAAGATTGTTGTCTGAGACATTTCACAAGTTTTCTATTCCCTAAATGTGGTTTTCAAAAATGGTGACTTGGAAAATTATTCTAGGAAACAACTGAGTCAACTCTCTGTCAAAATGTTGCAACTATACACATATATTTATAATGATATAATATAATATATACCTAAAAATAAGTCTGACTGACATCACTGAGAAATCCAAACCACCAGTGTAATACTATCCAGGCCAGATTCTGATTGAAGTAAATTAATATGATAACTACATAATATCTATTAAAAAGTTGTGTTAACTTCATATGTTAATTTTTCAAACATCAAGACTTCTGTGTGCCTCAACTTTTTATAAGATTATTACATGTCTGAGCTATGACTTTAGTATTAATATTTTGTAATTCAGGCAGATAATAATTTCATCTATAAATGGTGTGGTTGGAGGCTTTGCCGACTCCGACCCACGGCAGATGCTCCTTATTATCCCCTCCTTTCCCCCCCAACTGGAAGAGATAGGGGACAATAAGGGCAGAGAGGCTTCTGGATTAGAAAGTAAAAACTGAAACTACTTTAATAACAGTAACAATGTTAAATGAAACATATATAAATATATACAGGACCCAAATACTGAACCCAGCTCCCCCTCTTTATGATAGTTACGTCACCACCGAAATTGCAAACGTCCCGAACGTCCCCATGCCAGCTCCCAGCTCTCAGTCCCGGTATCAGCTTCACATGTGCACCAGCTAGCCCCAGCACAAAACTAAATCCCAACCCCTCACCCAGGGTCCCAAAAACCTCCGATTTCTGCTTCCCCCCGGGGGCAATGTCCTTCCCCAGATGCCTGAGTTTGGGATTCAGGAATTTCAGGTTATTAAAGGGGAAGTTCAGTTTAGCAGGTACCTCTGGCAAGGTGTGGGGGGAGAGGATCGACCGAATATGATGTATATGGGATGGAATACTTTTTAGGAAATAAAATCACTGAGGATTGATGTCCAAACCAGGACATTCTAACCCAAACCAGAACATTCTAACCCAAACCAGGACAATAAATTATAGGAGAGTAACTTTAGCATTAAGTCCACCATTCAGGAACAACAGAGATCCTCTGTCCCATCTTCAGATATTTGGCCATTAAAGGACTTAAAAACTATCAAACCTATCTAAAGCCTCACTCAATTTGTGTTTGTCAGCATTTCAAGGGATTCCCAGGTTCAGGCCTGCAAGGCCTAATTCAAGAGGTTGTCACAGGGTACATCTAATGTGCAGAAGTATGTCTGGTAATGCATGCAAAGTTGGTTCATATTCTCAAGTCAGCAAGTGGGGGATTTGGAGCTCATTTGTGGTTTTTTAGTAATTAAGTAAGGTGATTTAGAGGAGGCTGTGGTGGGTTTAAGGGCTCCTCCCAGCCCCCCANCGGGGGCAATGTCCTTCCCCAGATGCCTGAGTTTGGGATTCAGGAATTTCAGGTTATTAAAGGGGAAGTTCAGTTTAGCAGGTACCTCTGGCAAGGTGTGGGGGGAGAGGATCGACCGAATATGATGTATATGGGATGGAATACTTTTTAGGAAATAAAATCACTGAGGATTGATGTCCAAACCAGGACATTCTAACCCAAACCAGAACATTCTAACCCAAACCAGGACAATAAATTATAGGAGAGTAACTTTAGCATTAAGTCCACCATTCAGGAACAACAGAGATCCTCTGTCCCATCTTCAGATATTTGGCCATTAAAGGACTTAAAAACTATCAAACCTATCTAAAGCCTCACTCAATTTGTGTTTGTCAGCATTTCAAGGGATTCCCAGGTTCAGGCCTGCAAGGCCTAATTCAAGAGGTTGTCACAGGGTACATCTAATGTGCAGAAGTATGTCTGGTAATGCATGCAAAGTTGGTTCATATTCTCAAGTCAGCAAGTGGGGGATTTGGAGCTCATTTGTGGTTTTTTAGTAATTAAGTAAGGTGATTTAGAGGAGGCTGTGGTGGGTTTAAGGGCTCCTCCCAGCCCCCCACACACAGCAGGTAAAGGAGAGACTGGATTGGAAGTTAAAAACTAAAAACTGCTTTAATAATAATAACAGATATAAATGAAACAAAGTATAAACAGGTACAGGACCCAAGATACTGAACCNAGAACCACTTGCTTCTACCTCCACCTTATTTTTTCCCAAAGCTGGGAAGCACTGATTTGCTACTTTTTGGGGAAGGGAAGAGAGCTACTTCCAGCTGAGAGCTAATGGAGTTCATACCTAGTTCTGCTGTAAGAAGTAAGAGCTCTGGCTGGCTAGCTTAGGCAACTACACAACAGGATAGTGGCTGTTGTGAACACTATTGGTAAATGTCAATAAATTATTGAAGGATCTTGAATGCCTGTTCCAGTATTCTGTTAGTTGACAGGAAACACTGTGAGCTAGTAAAATGCTCACTGTTGCAGTGCTGAAGTTCTGTTGTGGAGTTATCTCTTGAGCAATACCAGAATCACCCAGGCTTCCCTTAGGATTCTCATAAACACTGCTTAATCCTGAGTTTAATACTGGGATGCACATGTTGGACTTTCCTCTATATGCAGTACTTGTGGTCATGCACCTCAAAGTTGCTCTGTCACAGCCAACACCCACAAAAAAGAGTGTTGTTCTTTTGCATCTCTATCTTTGTTTTGAATTTATTTAAAATTTAATGCATATTTTAACAGCAAAAATGGTAATTTAAACAAATTTATTAAAGCTAGGTAGACAGTTCAGCTAAACTACATAGTTTTCTTATATCCAACTGGAGTAGTATCAAACGAATTCTAATTTTGTGGAGATGTGTGAGACTAGAAAAGAAATCCTACCTTGTTTTCCTCTTCTGGGGGCCTGGCAGCAGTCCCCCTGAGTATACTAAGAGTGCTTTTGGATAACACAGCCTGTGAAAAAACTCCTCAGAAGAACCGATGAAATAAAATCTAGGCCCTTTGCTTCACATCTCTGCACTGGCCAAAATATCTGGCTTCTTGGAAAACTCAGAGTGAAAGGCTAATTTTCAGCTCGCAGAAATATTTCCTTTTTAGAATCACAGAATATCCTGAGTTGGAAGGGACCCACAAGGATGATCATGTCCAACTATTTAAGCACAGGACAACTCCAAAGTCAAAATATGTGCCTAAGTGCATTGTCCAAGTGCTTCTTAAACTCCGTGAGAGTTGGTGCCATGATAGCCTCCCTGGGGAGCCTGTTCCAATGCTCCACCACTTTCTGGTAAAGCTCTTCCTAACATTTAACCTGAATTTCCCCTGAAACATCTTCATGCCGTTCCCATGGGTCCTGTTCTTTGTCAACAGAGAGAACAGGTCAGCACCCACCACCCCTCCTTATCTGGTAAGGAAGTTGCAAACTGCAATGAGGTCTTCCTCAGTCTCCTGTTCAACTCATATTCAACTTAATACCAATCAAAACTCATAGATCCCTTTATGCAGTGCTGCTTTCCAGCCTCTCATTCCCCAGTTGGTAGGTTGCTTTTGGGTTGCTCCTTCCCAAGTGCAGAACCTGGCACTTGCTTCTGTTAAACTTCATATGATTTGTGACAAGCCCAGTCCTTCATTCTACATAGATCTCTCTTCAGTGCTTCTCTGCCTTCATTGGAGTCAGCAGCACCTCCCAGTTTAGTATCACCTGCAAACTTACTTATTAGGAGTTCAAGTCCAACATCCAAGTCATTTATAAAGATGTTGAACAGATCCAGCCTTAAGATGGATCTCTGTGGGACCCCACTCATGACCCATCACCAGTCCTGTTTAGCTCCATTTACTATAACCCTTTGAGCTCGACCCCTCAGCCAGTTGTGTGCTCACCTCGTGACGTGCTTATTGAGCTATATACTCAAGATTTGGTCCAGTAGGATGCTGTCGGAGACTGTGTCAAAAGCCTTACAGAAGTCCCAAAAGATGACATCAGAAGGTCTCCCTTGGTCAACTAGATAGGTAATCTTATCGTAAAAGGAATTCAAGTTTTTTAACCATGACTTCCCTTTCATAAACATTTCTAGGAAAGCGTGCTGGAACCCACAGAATCACAGAATCACAGAATCATTATGGTTGGAAAGGACCCTCAAGATCATCTAGTCCAACCAATAGCCCTCTACACTATTCTTGTCCCTAAATCATCCCCTGAAGAAACACATCTATCCGCTTCTTAAAAACCTCCAGGGATGGTGACTCCGCCACCTNATGGCAAGATCATGCTCCTACTGGTCACACTATTCCTGATGCAAGCCAGGATGCCATTGGCCTTCTTAGCCACCTGGGCACACTGCTGACTCATGTTGAGCTGGCTGTCAATCAGCACTCCCAGGTCCTTCTGCTAACCACATAGCCCAGCATTTTTAATGTAGAGCATGGCTAAAATTTGGAAGAGGGTTTTCCATGTTGTACATTATGTAGTACGTATGCTAAGAAAAATACACTGTTAAATCATCTGTGAACTTTTAAGACAACGTGAACAGGAGTGACAATGTACTATTTTTTACGCTTTCTAGGAAGCATTGAGTTTATCCATTCACTTGTTCTGTGTAAACATTTATAATGCAATAAGTCTCTTATTTTTCCTCATGCCAAAGCAGATCTTGTCAGGATCCTATGTCTTTACATCAGTCTCAAATGAGAAGCTGAGCCAGGGTAGGTTTAGATTAGATATTAGGAGGAATTTCTTTACTGAAAGAGTGGTTAGATATTGGAATAGGCTGCCCAGGGAGGTGGTGGAGTCACCATCCCTGGAGGCTTTTAAGAAGAGGATAGATGTGTTTCTTCAGGGGATGATTTAGGGGTAAGAGTGGTGTAGGGCTATTGGTTGGACTAGATGATCTTGAAGGTCCTTTCCAACCGTAATGATTCTGTGATTCTGTGTGATTCTGTGAGAACATTGGAATTGAATTCTGACTGCCAAGAGAAGAACATCAAGGGCAAACTGCTTGAGTTATTTTTCAGAAATATAAACACGGCATGTTTAAAAATTGTGTTGAAATGTGGAACCTCAGGTCAAGAAAAGGTTTTGCACATAGTTCTAATGAACAACTGTTTGTAGAAAAGGGATGAGAAAGGGTTTTGGCTGTATGTCCTCTTCTTCAATGTTTACTAGATTGTATCTTATTAGCTAAGTGTATTTAACTTTTTTTTTGCACCTTGATAATAAAATGGCTTTTAATTGTACCTCTGTTTCTAAACCAGACCAACAATCACATCAACAACAAAAAAATAATCAGAAAGTCACTTGATAGTAATGCAGTATATTTTAATATTTTATTCAGCTGCTTGTTTTCCAGCATATTTTTGTAGTGGAAATGGGGACCATGTCTAACTCAAACCTCATATTGACATTTATGCTGTTCAGAGAATGGATTTTGCATTGGATTCAGTTGCAGACTTTCTTTGTGGCATGTGTTGAGGAATTTGCTTATGGAAGGATAATGGGATAGTCTTTAAGAACAGGAAATGAAGCTTGAATAAAAGTGGAAGGCCTTCCATAGCAGAACACAACTGGCATTTGTCCTAGCTTTATATTGAAATTATCTGAATTCATTTATGAGATATTGTCCAGTTAACAGAGGTTATCATGTAAAAAGCCACAAAAAAAAAATAAAATCATAATTTAAGAAAACAATTGTAAGGTCGAAGTGGAAAAAAGGCTATAAATCTTGACTTCATGGGTTTTTGCATGGAACTCGATCTGCAACATAAATTCTAAATTGTATCTTTGCCAAGCAGAGACAGAGCCAGGTCCTCACATTTTTTTTTTTTTAAAGTCAATTGTTTCTGCTACTCCTTATGAAATGATTTCTTCATTAAGAAAATAAACAAACAAATAAATAAATCTGTATTCCTCTTAGCAATTCTGTTTAATGGTTGACGTGTTTTGTTGACCTAATAGATCAACATGCTAATTCACCTTGCAACAACTGCAATGTTAAATGGCTGTTGTGATATCTCAGATATTGCTTCTTAGAAATATTATTCTAGAGTAAATACACTGGGTGTTATTAGGTTTCCCAGAGCCCCTCAAGTTTCTTTGTCTGTCAGCCTAAGACAGCTCCACTGGCACAAGCTGACTACAGAACCACCAAATACTGGTTTAGAGCCCAAAGCAAAGGAAAGAAAAATGACCCCAAGGCAGCTAATTCACATTAATAGGGCCACTATTTTATTGAATCAGTTTTGAATTTATATGAGAAAACAAAGTTATTCCATGGAGCTGTGGGTACTCATATTTCAATACCTGAATAAAAATATACAGGACAAGAAACTCTCTGGAATGAAAAGAAAAAGGAAATGCCAGCACTGAAATAAGGTAAGTAAGAGGAAAAACCTGGAGTGCAGAGAATCAAAATGTGATTATGTGTGTAAGAAAATGGAGAAATTAACAAAACTTAAATAATCTGGGCGGAGGATCTGATCATATCTTTGTAGTTACATTGGCACTAATAAATATGTTTTACTGATATTAGCCTGCTTTTCTTGGGAGCCTCTCTCCCCCCAGACCGAACATAATAGCAATATATAAACTATAATAGTTTCTGCAGCAGAGCTTCTTTTAGATATGATAAAGGCAGTGTCTATATTATATGTACTTTTGATACAATTATGATAATTTTATTCTGAGGGAAGAAAGTGTAATAATGCAAGTAACATCAAAGAGGAGATAATTATACATGTACAGAATTCTTTGTAGTATTTTAGAAGTTCAGTCTCGCAAATAGACCTGGAAAATCAAGAACTCAGACTGAGTCTGTGAAGATAAGCATAAAGGTCTCTGGGAAGTCTACCCATGTTTAGAAATTAATATGTGATGTTTGTGGTCACATAGTGAGGCGGACACCTGTTCACGGACACTTCACAGCTCTTATTAAATGTTGTAGTAGAAATATCTTCATTAATAGTTCTCTGAAATTGTTCTACAGTAAACTGAAATGGTAGTAAAAATTTGTTTGAATTATCCAGAGACTTTTCCAGGAATCTGACCCAGCCTACTAAAAGTTTTCGAAATATCTTCATGATACCAGCAATTTCAGGCTGAGTTGTCACTGCTTTTCTCCTTTCACAGACAAAAGCCACAGAAATAGGAAAAGAAGGAAAAGTTGATAGGTTCTTAGAACAATGTTTGCCTTCACTCTCTATTATGAATTAAATATGAATACACATTGGAATACGATTTGAACACATTTGGAAATATTCCAGCTGCAGCAAAATCTCTTTCCCTGAGAAGAGGCACCAGTGAAACTCGCCTGTATACCAGGCTTCTAGGTTAACATCATAACTTGAATCAGAGATAAGAACAAAACTGACCTCAGTTCACAGAATCACAGAATCATTACAGTTGGAAAGGACCCTCAAGATCATCTAGTCCAACGAATAGCCCTACACTACTCTCACCCCTAAATCATCCCCTGAAGAAACACATCAATCCTCTTCTTAAAAACCTCCAGGGATGGTGACTCCAC
>VWZX01008928.1:0-13458 GCA_013399015.1 Galbula dea
CCCATCCCTGGAAGATTTTAAGGCCAGGCTGGATGGGTCTCTGAGCAACCTGGCCTAGTGGTTGGTGTCCCTCCCAGGCGGGGGGGTTGGAACAGGGTGATTTTTAAGGTCCCTTCCAATTCTGGTAATTCTATGATTCTATGAAATGGAAGGAAACACTTTGTATTTCAATGCCTATAGTTATTTAAGAGCTCTTGTAGGATTTTATGAACATTGTCACATTTATTATTCGGTCATCCAGACAGTGTATCATGTCCCATATGCTTTTATCTTGTCTTGACCCAAATTAAGAAGTCTAAGTTGCCATTTCCCTTGCAGAAAGGCAGTGTACTTCAGCCTCATATCACTTTTATTAGGTAAAAAATTATATATCTATATCTAAGTAAATCCTTTTCCTTAAAAGTGGGTAAATTTATCATGCTTTCATGACAGTGAAATGCATTTTGTTTTTGCATATTATCTTGTGTTTTGCCTGTCCACATATTGCAGGTGTCCTTTCTGAGTTGCATCTGGGAACCAATGACATACAATACAAGGATTTGCTTCAGGTACTACAGTGCTCAAGGAAGCAAAAGACTTACTAAGTGGCATCCTTTCCTGGTATGCAGGAAATCAAGTAGAACTGGGAAGGGAGATAGCTTCACTCTGACGGCTTCAGCCATGGGATTAATGTATATCTGAGGAAAATAGGTAGGAAACAGAAGTCTCCTCCCACTTACTACCTTCACAGTATTTGACAAGGCAGCATGTTGTGTCTGTTCAGAAGCTCTACCAAAAATGTTGTGCGGAAGGGCTAGGTGGAAAGGAAAGGAACCGAAGGGGCAGGAGAGAATGATCAAAATCTACCAATAGATTCATCTGAGAATTAGAAAAAATGTGCTGTAAGTCAAAGTAAAACTGAAGAAAAGCATAATTCTGAACATATTTTCCTTTCTAACTTTTGGGTTTGGGGTTGTGGAGGTGGGGGAGGACAGAATAGCTTCATACATTTTTGCTGCAAGAGTAAGATGAGTTGAAAGAGTCAAAAGTATCTGATGGGTCTCAGGAAGAAGTGATATGAAGTGTTGAGGTCATCTTTGAGAAGAGGAAACAGAGGGGTTCATGGCAGTTAAAGCTTTCCAGTACTTTCACATTTCCAAACCAAGCAACCAGAGGGAATTATAATTCTCAAAGGTCCCTAAAATGATACTTCAGGATTAATTTATTTGATTCCCAGATTTTCACATAATTGAGCGTGTTTCATAATGTTTCACCACTGCAAGAAAGTTCATGACATCCATTACATGAAGCACATATTCCATGCAGATGCTTGATTAGACAACTTCTGACCACAAAAGGAAACATTAAAAAATGGCTGAACTGAATGAGATACTTTATTGTACCAGCTTCAGTCTGCTGTTCCTATCAGCCTTAATTATAGTCAACTAATTCCATTAGCTTTTTAAATACATTTTAAGCTACAGTACTTACAAGGTAAGAGCAAGTATTGCCCTGTAATGAAGTTACCCTTTTTGTAATAACCTTTTCATTCTCTCAAACAAAGAATTTTCCATTAATTTTGTCATTATAGAAGTTTATTTCTTTAATTTTTGTGGTTTTTTTCTTCTTTTGTTAGATTACCTTGCACTAAAAACCAAAGAACACTTTATTTACTTAATAGTATTTGCAATATATCATCAGACCAAAGGAAAATATGAGGAAAAAATAGATGAAAGGGGACAAAATATCTTGTTATTCAATTCTTGGTAGGGTATAGAAGTCAACATAAAATACTATGATTGCTCCATCACACCAAATGTTAGACAAAGTGCACTTATAGGCTTTTTTTTAAATGTTAGAATGCTATTCAGAGGAGTGATATTCTCCACTGTAGTCAGCAACTTGGCAAGTCAGAGTGAAATTCAATAATTTGTCCTTTTTAGAAAGAGAATAAGAAATAGGAACCATAAAGTGGAAATGAAGCTGAACCAAAAATCTTTATCTGAACAAGCTCACTCTTTAGAAGAGTTTGAAAACTTTTCTACTTCAAAACAGAAGACTACCTTAGCTCTAAAACTTCATCTGTCTTTTTGATCATAGAGATGTGTGACAATTACACACTATGATTAAACTGTCAGACAAGAATTGCATTTAGGAAAATAATGGTACTGTTCTGCTGCAATATCCTAGGAGACAAGCCTTGACATATTAATTCAATACAACACACTATACTGAAAGATATGTTTCATTCAAATATTTCCACTAAAGTCATTATGACTTCTAAAAAAGCATGTTTTCTTCAGAGACATGTTCCTCTCTGTGCTTTTAAAGTACTGCATGTACTTATACACATACTTAAATATTGTACTTGCACCACTCAGATATACAAACCCAACTGATACATCCTCTGTGATGTAGAGAAGGCTAGAACTTAGAAGAAAGTAAATGAAGGTGGCTCCTATTTGTTATAAAAGTGTGTGTATAAATTTTTCATATCATGAGGTTTATACCGTATGTCACAGGTCTGCATAGGTCTGCATAGAGAACTATTAACACTATTAAGGGTATATGAACAAAGAAGTAGGTTACCAGGGGCTATCACCCTTAAAAGACAAAATCATTATGTAGAATCAGCGTGATAAAAAGTGGGTTGTAAAGTGATGCTATTAACAACTTAGAATCATACAATCATTAGAGTTGGAAGGGACCTTAAAGATCATCTAATTCCAACCCCCTTGCCTGGCAGGGACTCCATCCACTAGATGAGGTTGCCCAAGGCCCCATCAAGCCTTGTCTTCGTGGCCAAACTTTTTTGCAGTAAGCATATTTTTGATATTTGCTGTCAACTTATATGAACTGAAGAGATGACAATGTAGAAGTTGAGGCAAATAATACTTTTAGCCTTTACAATAGTTATTCTCTGTTCTTTCTGAAAGATTTTGAAGCAATCTGGAGGTTTTTTTCAATCATATGTAGAAGCCAAAAAACACAGACATTCCCGTGAAAATGTTGCGGAAAGGGAACCAAGGGTCAGCCCAGAAAATTTGTAGAAAGCTTGGCAGTAAAAGTTTCCAGAACAAGAAAATGAGCATCAAGGATGGGAGGATTTTCCAAGCAGGCGGTTTCAAGTCCTGTTACTGTAGTCCCAAAGACAAGAAATTACTTCACATTCCTTTATTGGAGGTTTCAGGCTTCATTGTCCTGCAGACCTATAAAGAATATGGGCCTTTTTCTATCCAGAGGTTTCATGCAGCAACATTGGTAAATACTTTAAGGGGAGCCAGAGTAAGAAAGCAAACAGAACTGTAAAAAAGCAAACTGTTAGACACAACAGTAAGAAGCTGGAAAAGAGGAAATGGCAATAAAGAGAGAGGAAAAACAGAGACATTAAAAGTAATGAGTTTAAAAGATAGAAAGAACTGGAGAAAGAAAACAAAGAGAAGAAAACAGTAAAGTTTTGAGGGGATAAACCTTTGCCACAGTTGTATGTAAAAAAGTTCTCTCACATATTTATTTCCTGTAATGAAGTTTCTGAATTTCGTGATGTTATGCTTGAAATATTGTTTACAAGTGTAAAGGAAGACTACCTTATGTTTAAGCAATTAAATTCTTGCTGGTAGAACTAGATACAAGCATTATTAGTCCAGATATAACTCAAACAGAACACAAAAAATAGTAAGACAGTTAAAATTGTTACACACACACACACTTCTTATTCTGTATCTATTCTTCTAGTGTTATGCTCACCTTTTCACCCAGATTCTCTATATATTATGCTTGGTAATGGGTCAGGTGTTGCAATAACTCGTTAACATGTGGAGTCCCCCACCAGGAGCAATATAATGTTCATGTTGATGGTTTTACTTTCTCCTTCTCATATCCATTTGGAGTATTGTTTTTAATATTTGTTAACATGCTTTTACATCTTTCCCTTTCTTCACTGGTCTGCAACTCCAAATCACATGAATTCTCTATATGATGACTTTACATGTGTTGAATGCTACCTATTTCTTTGCTAACCCTAATATCAGTTTTGTAAAGTTCCAAGTCTGCATTTCTTTAACTGACCATAAATGAGTTGTTTAAAGTTGTCAGGTCTTCAGTGCCGAGCCTGTCTTTTATCATACCATGACTGTTTCCATCTTTACCACATTCCAGGTCTCCTCTTCACTTTGTAAGATCTGTGTCTCTGTGTATTTTGTTTCTGGCTTCCTCTTTTTTTCCTTCAGTTTTTCAATTTACCAGGTCCCTAATCAGAAATTTTTGCTGGAATAAACATTCTTATGCTCTTACATGTCTTTCACAATTAGTGTGAATGGCCGGGCTTGATTTTCCTCACTGTTTTCCTTGGCAGTTAGGCTGGCAGTTAGGTTTGTGTCTCATTAAGTTCTTGTTTATGGTTTCCTCCTTTCTTTATTACACATTTTTTTGCATTTGAAACAGGTCCTTGACCTGATCCCTTTAAAGGAGCGCACACTCTACTTCTATACACCCTCACAATACCTAAACAACAGAAGGCTGTATTGTAAATAACAAACCACTGCAATGTCTGCTGATAAACTGTGCTAAGATAAGTTATAATTGCCCACACTTGACCAGGTGGCTCAAGTCAAGGTGTCTCAGGGTTTCTTGGTCATCACAAAGGTTAAAATTCCAGAAACCTAGAAGTGAGAACTGTTCAAAAGAAGGCCAAATGAAACTTTGAAAACTTCCATCCAGCTAACTA
Source organism: Galbula dea (assembly GCA_013399015.1). Lineage (NCBI taxonomy): Eukaryota > Metazoa > Chordata > Aves > Piciformes > Galbulidae > Galbula > Galbula dea. Next base: position 4,706 of record VWZX01008928.1, read on the forward strand.
AATTAATATTTAATGTTGTTTATCTAGTTTAAGCTTGAATTACTCATGACAGTCAATCACAGAATCACAGAATGTTAGGAGTTAGAAGGCACCTCGAAAGATAATCTAGTCCAACCCCCCTGCCACAGCAGGATTCCCTAGACCAGGTCACACAGAAACATGTCCAGTCGGGTTTTGAATACCTCCAGAGAAGGAGACTCTACAACCTCTCTGGGCAGTCTGTTCCAGTGCTCTGGCACCCTGACTGGGAAAAAATTTCTATGTGTATTCACACGGAACCTCCTATGTTTCAGCTTACAACCATTGCCTCTTGTCCTGTCACTGGGCTTCAATGAGAAGAGCCTGACCCCATCCTCCTGACACACAGCCTTCACATATTTAAAAGCACAGATGAGGTCACCCCTTAGCCTCCTCCAAGCTAAAGAGACCCAGATCCCTCAGCCTTTCCTCAGAAGGAAGATGTTCCAGCCCCTTAAGCATCTTTGTGGTTGTGTGCTGGACTCTTTCCAGCAGTTCCCTATCCTTCTTCAACTGAGGGGCCCAGATCTGGACACAAGATTCCAGATACGGCCTCACCAGGGTACAGGGGGGACAAGAACCTCTCTTGACCTACTAACCACACCCTTTCTAATCCACCCCAGAATCCCATTGGCCCTCCTGGCCACAGGAACACACTGCTGGCTCATGGTCATCCTTCTATGTACCAGGACCCCCAGATCCCTGTCCCCTTCACTGCTCTCCAACAGGTCCCCAACCTATACTGATCCATGGGGTTGGTCTTTCCCAGGTGCAAGACTTAACACTTGGCCTTATTGAATATTCATTCAATTTCTCCCTGCCCAACTCTCCAGCCTGTCTAAGTCTCACTGAATGGCAGCACAACCCTCCGGTGTGTCAGCCACTCCACCCAGCTTAGTGTCATCACTATTACTGTTTCATTTCTTATGGCCTTCTCTAGCACCCTTACTTTAAGACACCTCAATTTAGTGCTTCCCTTCTCATTTCTTTGGTTGAGAGTGACAATGAGGTGCTGCCTTCACATATTGAAGGTGTTACTGTGAAATCCTTATGTCCAACTCTCTCTCTTCCTTTTTAATCTGCCTCTGTCTCTCCTTCTAAGGATCTTACAAGTTTTCAGCTGACTATCCCTCTCTTTTGTCCAGAAAATAGTAATTCCGATCAACTGTGGATCATCTCAGGCTGTATGTCTAAAAACTCCACTAGATATCATAAGTGAATGAACTACAATAATAGGATGTCTGAGCAACATATCTACATATCTGGGTTTTTTTTTTTTCAAATTACTAGTTTTCTTCCAGTTGGATAATCACATAATTCTCTACAGTATTCTATTGTACTGTTGTTTGTTGTGAAATTATTTTCTAATTTTCCTCCAAAAGACCTTCTTTTTTTGTGAAATCTGCTTACCCTTTAACTATGTCACCAGTTTTCCCTGACTTCGTTGTAAGAACTGACTATTGATTGGAAGACAAGATGGTATTTTCTAAAATAAACATCCTTCTTAAATCTCTTCCTGAGTCATGTAAACCAACTATATAGACCAATATAAAGATTCTATTTATTTTCTTCTTGGGGCTGTCTTATCAGATTGAGTCAGAAATTTTCAGTACCTCCTCTAACAGAGTTTCTAAAACTGTTTGTATCTGAGTTAGGGTAAAATTTGCATTGCCCTGAATGACATCACAGACAAAGTTATACACTGAATCACTTTTGAAAATTTCTGCATAGTTGAAGTTCATGTTTATAAAGTCTGATCAAAGGGTGACTTGGGCTACCTAGGATTTCTTTTTTTTTTTGCCTCTCCAAACATATCAGGGAAAAAGATAAAAGGAAAGGTTAGCTGTCCTTTTTAGTGTGGATAATTATGGATAAATATTCTCAGTAGAAATTACAGTTAACAGCATGCGATATTCATCGTTCTACAATTACTTTTTCTTGACTCTTGTCATACTTGAATCTGCTGGTCAGTGACAGAACAAGGCTATCATGTTCAAAAGAGTGATCATATCTGACTTCCAAAGTTCTTCTCCTAACATATAACAACAGTCACTACTTGTAATTATGCATCACCTATAACAAAGTAGCTGAGGAGGAAGAGGACTGCATTTTATTGCAAATGCACAACCGATAACAGAAATACAGATTGCTAAAATTATTCCTTTGTTATGTATCAGATCCAATTCCCTAACTTTTAAGGAAAAAGATCCATTTTCTGGTCTGGCCTTTCTTTTTGAAATTGAAATTGTAGGTTTAGAAATGGGAATGTTATTATCCTATGAAGTACCAAACAACTGACATTCATAGAAGGTATGAATACTACTGGTGATGTGGGATAAAATCAAAATGGACATAGTGACAAAGAGTGAACTGAAGCTGTGTCTTTCTAATTTTGTATTCATAAACATGAATTACCTTTGTAACTTGCAGAGAAGGATATTCCTCTTGCTTTACATTTTCTTCACTGTGATATTTGCTCTAGCATAAATACAGTTCTGGCATAACTTGAATAAAAAAAGAAATTTCCTGTAAAATATTATTCCTGTAGGAAGGATTACTAATGCATTGAGGGCAGTTCTTAAGTTAAGCCAAAAGTTATATGTACAAAATGAAGAATACAAATGACAAATAAACTAAATAGTTATTTTTCCCCTAAGAAAAGCACACATAATTGTTCCTTTATAAGGTATAGACTGCATTGAAATTGATTAAGGACATCTCAACTTTTAATCCACAGTAATACTTTTGTACTTGAGATACTGTTGTGTGCAAGGATGGTGCAGGAACACTGTTTTGAAAGACTTGGAAGCTCTACTTCCAAGGGTATGAAAACCTCATCTAGAAAGGGTGTTTTCTCTGAACTGCCACTCTGCTGAAAAAAACCCCATTAATATAAAGTCTGTTCTCTTTGTTAATAAGAATTTTTTACTTCAAGGGGTGACTGAAATCCTAATTAATATCTAGCAACAGATTCCCTGACATGGTGCTGTTTGAAAGAGAGGGAAGTCAATAATAGTAAAGTGTAATTGTACTGTTAATGGCACATCCTTGTAGGCATTTTTCCCCAAATTATACCATTCCTATTCAAATACCATCTCGAAAGTCTCAGACAGTGTCAAGTGCAATCATTGTTATTGCAGTTGCCAAGGTAATCAATTGAAATCATAATGAAGGGAACAGAAGGAAATCAATAGAGTCTGAAATTACAAATAAAGAGAAGCTATCGTTTAAAAGCATTTGGCTGAAATCTTCCATATTAATGGAGTCAGAAATGGCTGTGTTATTCAGAAACAGTGTGGTGCGTAATTCACTTGCGTACATTAGAACACCTAAAAGCTACTGCAGTAATTAGGGCTGCCTACCAAGATAGTGTCCACCTTAGAACATTAGAAGCATCGCTATATTGTTTGTTTGGTTCTGTTTTCATGTTTAAAATTATATTTTTTTCCCCCCAAAACAGCCAGCATGATGCAATCTCAGCTTATGTAACGTGCAATATCTCTTCTGGAGTTTTATTTTAGCTAAATGCTCTGCTCAGATGCAGCCCCACCCCAAGAGAGTTTGTATTACTTCGATGCCCCAATGCCCGCAGGACATTCCTAGATAATCACAATGCTGAGCATTTACACTCCTCTTCTACACATAATTGCACCAGAGTCCTTACACATATTATTTAAGCCAAATTTTTGGAAAAGCCATCACTGCACTCAGACAAAGATATTTTAAATGTGACCAAGAGCATATTGTCCTTTTGTGTTTATTCTTGGTACTTCATTAGTTAGTCCTTGGGCAAGTAGGACAGCAGGATCTTTTCTTTGGCTTCAGGGAAAGGAATAGACAGAGAAGGAAGAGTTTAATATGCACCTCTGCTTTGAGTGCTTTAGTAAGCAAATGTTGATATTGCACCTTGCAAGAACTAGTAAATAATTATTCCAGAGGATAAGCTAAGCATGATGTTATAGTCTGTTACTGCATTCACTTGGGAGGGAGAAGACATGGTTCCCAGATCCTGAGCCAACTGGAGCAAGGAATTGAAGTATCCACTGGAGCAAGAAAGCCAGGTCTCTTAGAGTTAGCCATTATGTTATGCAGCTGTGTTCCTTCCCTCTCCCTTTCTGGTGAGGAAGTTGGTGAATATTTAATAGTTTCATGCAAAATGGAACAGCTTCTTGAGAAGGGGTTGAAAAAACCCTATAACACCCTGTACACTGTTTTTAGGTGTTTCTTGTGCAAAGCAAATTACCATCATGTTGAACAAGTTAGATTAATTAATGTATTTCTGTCCTTCCTGAAAGGAGTGCTAAAACTACTTAGTTGCTTCTGAAAAGGGAGACGGGCAGGTGTCCACATTTCTGTTTGTTCAGCTGAATTCAGGAGAAAAAGCTGATGTGGGTCAGGTTTTTGGTTTTGGTTTTGTTTTTTTTTTTTTTTTTTTTTTTGGTTTCAGGTAGTTACCCTTGCCTTACTGAAATAAGTATAACAAATGACTTGGCCTTCTTAAGGAAATAGCTTTTAAAAGTCAGAGAGCACGAATGATAAAATAAGAAGGTACCTGCTTGCTGCCTGAAATAATACTAACAAAATATCCAAGCATTGCACAACCAAGGGCTTTTTTTTGCTCCAAAATACAGACTGAGTTTTGTATGACACTTAATAAAAACTTACCATTACGAATTGCATAACAGCAATTAAAATCCTCATCAAATCTATCTTAAGTGTTTATAGTCTTCCACTAGGGAGCATTTTCCTTGGCAAACATCTGCAGTAAAAGGCCATTTAATCTTCATAAGTGAAACAGTCAGTTATGCTAATTCATCTCTTTTATTGTCAGCTTACACTGAAATCTTGTACAGATCGGGTCTTCTACATTAGGTGGATTGAGGCACATTCTGGCTTGCTCTAAGAGGAGACAAAGCTTTTGTCTTTTTTCTGTCACACTAGCTGAAGCTGTATCTGATCATTGTGTGCCTTTGTGAAAGCTATCAAAGTACTTTGTTCTGCAGTTTGCAGGCCACGACTGCAAACAGTTAAGAAAAAATATCTCTGATGGATTAACTCCTCACATGAGGCCAGTGAATCACTGCATAACCAGGTAATACAGATTAAAAAAAACCCCAAACAACAAAAAAACCCAACTAATCAAGAAATTGCTAACCAGATCTCTCTTTTCTCTGGAAAGCGCTGAACAAATAATGAGAAGGGTAATAGTCCTATATATATATCATATAATAGTCCTATATAGTATAATCCTACATGAAAAATAAGGACTGTTAATTTTTTCCCATGTCACAATCCCAGTCCCTGGGGTTCCTCTAGGTCTCATTGTCCCAGGTTTGTGACCTGTGAGTTGTCTCTTTAGAGTTTCCAGCAAAAATATTCTCACAAGCAAAGATCTGGCAGACTTGAAGATATCAGACTTTGCCTTCTAGTATCTCTAGCTTTGCCTTCTGGTGTCTAGCTCCAACTTTGAAGCTGAGAATAGTTTCTCACTTCCTCTTCTTGTTGCTCAGTTCTCAGTTGCATCACTTACAGGAGCATCAAACCTCCCTCCTCCACTTTATTATTTTTTCTCCCAGAGACGATTTCAGCTTTTACTTATGAAAACAGGAGTAATTCTGTCTGTAAGAGAGGCCCGAATGTCACTTATATTTTTAAAGAAAGAGTTGCAAAGGAGGGAAAACTGATCTTATAAATGTCTGGATAAAAGCCAGAAGTAAATCAAGTAGATATTTACACTTTAAATAATGTGCTAAATGTTTCTCTACTGTAAAGCACTCATAGCAGATCAATATCGTTTATACTATTCACTTACAGAAAGTAGTAAAAGTCTTTCACTTCGTTTCCAACCATTTAACATTGTTAAAAAGACAGCTAAAACATCAATTGGGGGCATTTTCTCCTAAAATGAAATGAATCGATTAGTTTTCATGACATTCACTGTGGAGATGCAGGACTAGGAAAAAGGTAACACGGAGGAAGAGGGAAAGATGTCAACACACCTCTTTTAAGTTAATGAAATAAGTTGCATACTTCTGCTCAGCAGGTGCAAATCTTCTTGAAGGGATTGGCTTTTTTTATAATACCTAGTTAATAACTAGTTCTCTACACATGTATTATGGATTGCTTTATAAATCGATTTCACTGTACACATGCAAAAGCAATGGATTTGAGAGTCTGGTCTATGACATTTGCCAAATCAGTTAGACAACAGCACAAATTTATGATTAATGCTAGTTCCAGGGAATAGATATTTATTATTAGTAAACTCTGAAAGAACTGTGGATGGTAATTAAAAAGAAATTAATTGTTCTAGGGTTTTTTGAGTTAAAAAAAAAAAAAAGTGGTTACTTAGTTTAGCTAATGAATGCTTTTGTGTGAGCCCACATCAACAAACCATTGTTAATATTGTACAGAAAAACAATGGAGCTATTAACCCCATTGTAGTACTTAAACTGCAGAAGAAAGGAACTTCTGAGGAAAGAAAAAGAACCAGAGACTTGAATTCAGAGGTTTTTGTTTCCAAAGACTGCTCTTTTCCCCTGTCTCTCTTGTCTTTCTTCTTTTTTTTCTTTTGGTTGGTTTTTTTTTTCCATTTCTTCATTGCTTTCTTTAATGGTGGTACTGTATATACAGAAAATAAAATTTACATAATTGTTGTTTGCTTTTTACCTTTTCCATAAACTTCAGCTCTAGGAGACATTTTTTATATGGCTTATATCAACAGAGTACAAATCTGAAGCCAAAAACATGAAGAAAACTTGAATATGCATTCAAAAATGGTTGTGAGATGCAGATGCTTATTCACACGTGTCCTGGGTTCAGTCAGGATAACATTAATTTTCACAAATGGAATGATGAGAAGTCACAGCTATGATAGCAGAACCAAAACATTCAATGGGATATTTGATAGCATATTGATCATACAATACTGATGTCAAACCCAGTATAGAAAAGGGGAGCTGGCCAGTGTGGGTGGTTCAAGCAGGTGGCCAGGCAGTGTAACAGGTTCTAGGTGCTGAGCAGTTGCATTTTACATCACTCATTTTATATATCATTTAATTAGTATCATTGCTGTTACTATTGTTTCTTCTCTCTTGGTGGTCTTCTATTAAACCATTGTTATCTCAGCCCACAGGGTTTTATGATTTTCTCCCAATGAGAGTGGCTCAGTGAGTGGCTGAGTCATACTCAGTTGTTAATAAAGCCTAAACCACAACAGTGTTTTTTTGGTACCCAACATGGAGCTCGAAGGGTTGAGATAAGGACAGATCTGACCAAAGTGTGTTAAACCAATTTCGATATACATATTTCATGTATTAAACTTCACCTGACCACTCAGGCCCTTAGGCTGCCTTCATCTTGCGCTTATCCCCAACTAATTAGAATCACCACAGTTTAGACTCTACCACAGTATAAATGGAGCCCCACCAGAGAGTCGACTTTGAGTCGATTCCCTTGGAGCAGGTGGGTTTGCAGTTTGGAACCTCCCTTTATTTCAAGATGTCACCCAAGTAAAATTCTGTGTATTAAGTCCTCACTCCCCCTTCTAGTGAGTGTATATTTCCTTCTGGATACATCTTTGGGTAAGCCCTCACCCCCTTTCAAGGGAGTTACCTCCTTTGTAGGTACCCCCAAGTAGGATGTTTTCCCTTTTATCAGTCAGTGTGCACATATTTTGTTTCGTTTCTCTAAAAAAGAATAGTCATAACTTAGGAACTGGTTGTGTAATAGTTCTCAATATTTCTCAATATTCTCAATTAACATCTGAACTTCTTATTTATTTTGGTCTGTCAGAGTGCCAAGTTATTTTCGTTACAGTGGATTCACATTTTGTGTAGCTGTGGCTGTCTTTGTGGGTGCCTCTGCAACAGTTAAATACAGCATGTTTACAGATTGGTCCTTCTATTCATATGATATTCTTATGTAAATCTCTCCCTGCACTAAGTATTCTTTGTGATTACATTTATCATCTCTCAGAGGCAGAAAAAGGTTATCAGGCTCTTGCATTGGGTAATGCTGACTTACAGTACAACTAAATCACTGGTCATGAGGTTAAGTTTGTATTCATATACAATATCGTTATTTATTAGTGATTTCATCCAATCTATGGAAGAGACAGAAGAGGGTACTTTCTCCAGCTGTTTCACCTACTCACAGAATCATAGAATTGTCAGAGTCGGAAGGGACCTTAAAAATCACCCTGTTCCAACCCCCCCTGCCTGGAAGGGACACCAACCACTAGGCCAGGTTGCTCAGAGACCCATCCAGCCTGGCCTTAAAATCTTCCAGGGATGGGGCTTCCAAAACCTCTCTGGGCAAACTGTTCCAGTGACACACCGCCCTAACAGTGAAGAACTTTCTCCTATGATCTGATCTAAATCTACCCTCCTCTAGCTTGCATCCATTCCCCCTGGTTCTATCACTACCTGACCTCCTAAAGCATCCCTCACGAGCTTTCTTGTAGGCTCCCTTCAGATACTGGAAGGCCACAGTGAGGTCTCCTTGGAGCCTTCTCTTCTGCAGACTGAATAACCTCAACTCTCTCAGTCTGTCCTTGTAGGAGAAGTGCTCCAGTCCTCTGATCATTCTTGTGGCCCTTCTCTGGACTCACTCCAACACTTCCATATCCCTCTTGTAATAGGGGCTCCAGAATGCAATATTCCAGGTGGGGTCTCATGAGAGCAGAGTAGACAGAGAGAATCACCTCCCTCGACCTGCTGGCCATGCTTCTCTTG
>VWZX01008930.1:1717-29192 GCA_013399015.1 Galbula dea
ACTTTTAGGTACATGGGCATCTACATGGCGAACTCTTACATTCAGCTTCTTCACTCTAGCAGCAATGTCTTGCCACAAGTCAGCAGCCCAAATGGTTTTCCCTTTACGCCTCCAGTTCATCTTCTTCCACCATTCTAGCCATCCCCATATGGCATTGGCTATCACCCATGAGTCAGTGTAGAGGTAGAGCCTTGGCCATCTTTCTTGTTCTGCAATGTCTAGGGCCAACTGGACAGCTTTGAGTTCTGCATACTGACTCGATCCATTTTTACCTTCGGTGGCTTCTGCCACTCGTCGGGTGGGATTCCAAACAGCTGCTTTCCACTTCCGGTTCTTTCCTACAACACGGCAAGAACCATCAGTGAAAAGCAGCTGTTTGGAGGCGTTTTGTCTCCTAAGATAGAACTGGAAAAAAGATAAGACAACTCATTTGAGTAAGTTGTATTACTTATGACAGAGCAGATTTTACCTTCGGTGGCTTCTGCCACTCGTCGGGTGGGATTCCAAACAGCTGCTTTCCACTTCCGGTTCTTTCCTACAACACGGCAAGAACCATCAGTGAAAAGCAGCTGTTTGGAGGCGTTTTGTCTCCTAAGATAGAACTGGAAAAAAGATAAGACAACTCATTTGAGTAAGTTGTATTACTTATGACAGAGCAGAACACTTGTTCCTGATTTGCAAAAGCAAAGATTTTCTTTCCTCAGTAACTGAGGCTAATTCTGCCAAAAATACAAAACTAAAAAGTTATGAAGTTCAGATCAAGTTATGGCTTCAGTTATTTATTGATAAGTTCAAACATTTCTGCTGGCTAAGGATACCTGAACAGAATTCTTTGATTAACTGGAAAGAATTCTGATATTATTTTAGATATAAGGAGTTGTACTATAGATATAAGGAGTAGTACTAGTCAGTAGCTACCATTAGCTACTAAGAAAATGTCTCCAGGGGAATAAAAGTATTTCAAGTACCGAATGATTCCTAGACATTACTAGGAATAACTAAGAAGCTATGTAGACAGGAAAACTATTCTTTCCAAAGATGATTCATTAGGAGTGTGATACCACAATCCATACCACTCAGCAGTAGAGGCTCAGCTCTAAGTTATACACTTCCAGTAAACAGCAAAGACCAGCCTGGCTGAACAGGGAGCTCTGGCTGAGTCTCAGGGAAAAAGAGTTTGACACCTCTGCAAGAAGGGGCAGGCAACTCAGGAAGAGTACAAGGACGTAGTTTGGACATGCAGAGTTAAAAGTAGAAAGGTGAAAGGCCATCTTGAAACTTAATCTGGCTACTGTATTAAAAGATGATAAAGAAAAAAGTTTTTACAAATACATTAACAACAAGAAGAGGGCCAGGGAGAATCTCCAACCTTTATTGGATATGGTGGGATCATTGTCACCAATAATGGGGAAAAGGCTGAGGTACTTGATCACAGAATCACAGAATGTTAGGAGCTAGAAGGGACCTCTAAAGATCATCTAGTCCAACACCCCTGCCACAGCAGGATTCCCTAGACCAGGTCACGCAGAGGCATGTCCAGATTGATTTGAATATCTCCAGAGAAGGAGACTCCACAACCTCTCTAGGCAGTCTGTTCCAATGCTCTGGCATCTCAACTGGGAAAAAATTTCTACATGTATTCACACAGAACCTCCTATGCTTCAGCTTACAACCATTGCCTCGTCTTGTCACTGGGCTTCACTGAGAAGACCCTGACCCCATTCCCTAGCACACACCCTTCACAGATTTAAAAGCATAGATGAGGTCACCCTTTAGACTCTTCCAAGCTAAAGAGACCCAGCTCCCTCAGCCTTTCCTCAGAAGGAAGATGTTCCAGCCCCTTCACCATCTTTGTGGCTTTGTGCTGGACTCTTTCCAGCAGTTCCCTATCCTTCTTAAACTGAGGGGCCCAGAACTGGACACAATATTCCAGATGCAGCCTCACCAGGGTAGAAGAACCTCTCTCATGCCTTCTTTACCTCTGTCTTTAACAGTCAGATCAGATATCCTCTGAGTACTCAGTCCCCTGAGCTGTAAGACAGGGATGGGGAGCATTGTGAAGCCCCCTTAATTCAGGAGGAAGCAGTTGGTGACCTGATGCACCATTCAGAGAATCAGAAGTACATGGGGGTGGATGAGACAGACCCAAGGATACTGAGGAAGCTGGCAGAAGTTCTCATCAAGACACTTGCCATCATTTATCAGCATTCCTGGTTAACTGGAGAGGTCCCAATACACTGGAGGCTTGCCAGTGTGACACCTATCAACAAGAAGGGTTGGAAGGAAAATCGTGTCAGCCTGACCTCAGTGCTGGTGAAAGTTATGGAGCAGATCATCGACTGCCATCACATGATAAGTGTAAGACAACCAAGGGATCGGTCCCAGCCAATGTGGGTTCATGAGAGGCAGGTCCTGCTTCACAAACTTGCTTTCCTTCTATGATGAGGTGACGTGCTTAGTGGATTAGGGAAAGGCTGTAAATATTGTTTACCTGGACTTTAGTAAAGCCTTTGACACTGTCTGCCACCACATTCTCCTGGAGAAGCTGGCAGCTCACGGCTTAGACTGAGTTAGTAAAAGAGAATTGAGCTGGAAAAGGGTTAGTAGGTTAGGATATTTGGCACACTCTTTGCTGGGTAAGGAATTGGTCTGAGAGCCAAGTCCAGGGAGTAGTGGTGAATGGAGTTAAATTCAAGAGTGGTTTTGCCCAGAGTTCAGTATTGGGGCTGGCTCTGTTCTATATCTTTATCAATGATCTGGATGAGGGGATCGAGAGCACCCCCAGTTAGGAGGAAGTGTTGATCTGCTTGTGGGTAGGAAGGCTCTGCAGAGGCACCTGGGTTGGCAGAGTAGGAGGAAGCCAATGGGATGAGTTTCAACAAGACCAAGTGCAACACTACAAGCTTGGGGAAGCTTTTGGAAAGCTGCCTGGCAGAAAAGGACTTGGGAGCGCTTGTCGACAGCTGGTTGAACATGAGCCAACAGTGTGCCTAAGTGGCCAAGGTGGCTAACAGCATCCTAGCCTGTATCAGAAATAGTGTGGTCAGCAGGATCTCAGAAGTGATTGTCCCCCTTTATTTGGCACTTGTGAGGCTGCGCCTTGAATACTGTGTTCAGTTTTGAGCCCCTCACTTCAAGAAAACCATGAAGGCATTGGAGCATGTCCAGAGAAGAGCAAGCAGACTGGTGAGAAGTCTAGAGAATAAGTCTTATGAGGACCGGCTGAGGGAACAGGGATGGTTTAGCCTCAGAAAGAGGAGGCTCAGGGGAGACCTAATCTGTCTCTGCAACTACCTGAAGGGAAGTTGGAGTGAGATGGGGGTCGGCATCTTCTCCTGGGCTACCAGTGAGAGGACAAGAGGAAATGGCCTCAAAGTGCTCCAGGGGAAGTTTAGATTGGATATTAGTGAAAATTTCTCCACTGAGAGAGTCGTTAGGTATTGGAACAGGCCACCCATGGAAGTGGTGGAGTCACCAACCCTGGAGGTGTTCAGAATATGTATAAATTTAGTACTTAGCGACATGGTTTAGTGGGCTTGGTGGTGATAGGTTGACAGTTGTACTTGATGATCTTAGAGGTCTTTTCCCACCTTAATGATTCTATGATTCCATGAATTCTAGAATTCAGTGGACAGACACTTTTTGGGTTACTTGTTCATTTAGCTCACTAACTTAGGCATGAGTGGAAGCTTTCAGAAAAACACACATTCTCTTCATTAATGATATAATCTCCTGTAAAACTTCAGTTGGATATTCAGACAGCCTTCACTAGGAGTCACCCTGTCTTCATGCTCACTTAGGCTTCTAACTTAGATGCTCTAAACTCCATGCCAGATAGCAAAGTAGATGGTATGAATAACCCTCAGAAAGGTATGTGGAAAACTGAAGGCTTAGGTACAAAACCCTTGTTAGCCTGGGCAGATTCAAGCTCATATCTTGGATGAGATTTCTATAACTTTGTAGTTTGTGTATACAGAACACTGTTGGTGTTCAAGGCATACAAAATATAGGAAGGCAGAAGAGGAAATCTGATCCTGTAGCTAAGTGGCTATGACACTGTTCAGGAGAGTACTGTTTAGAGACAACTGAGTTTCAGTCTTTCATATGCTTTTTTAAATGCAGTAGACATGAAATACCATTACTAATAACAGAGAGGAAAAAACCAAAACCAAAACAACAGGAAAGCATAGAAGGAGAAAAGCCTGAATAAATTCAGGGAAAAGTGAATCTCAGATTGGATATTCTGTTACTCCAGACTCTTTTATTTGCACCTTCATGCTCTCTAACAGCTTTTATATGGGTCATTAAAACATGTTCAACGTCCCTGCAATTATGAAGGACATTCTTCTCTTCATCAAGTAGGATACCGGATGTAGCTGGGAATAAAATAACCAGACTAGAGAACTCTGCTTTTACGGTCAATTCAAGCCTGTGTTGCCTGGGCAATGTCAGGGAAAATATAAATTCTCTTCTGTAGGAGGAAATGCTCTGCTTCCAAAGTTCTAAAATGCTTATGTTTGTGTACAGCTGAAATATGATGAAGCATGTGTCCAAAAAAGTGTATTCCCAAGTCAGCATTTCAAATGGGTGTGAATTTCAAGTTATTCAGAAATATTCAGTCACTACTGGGGGAAAGAGGAGCTCCAGATTTCTTTAAGTGCACATTAAAAGTGGCAGAGGCCAGTTAGGCTCTTCACAGAGGTCAAGTATCTGAAAGCTTATAGTACTATTTCCAAGTGCCTTGAATGTCATGTGAATTGACACATTAGGCTATAATCAGAGCAGGTCCACTTTTGTTCATTTCTTGAAAAACGAAATTTACCCTCCCCACAGCTTTTAAAATAAAAAAACCCTGTGTTTTCTCCACTTAACACCTGAAGAGCACAATTTTGGATGTTGGTTTAGTTTTACCCACATGTTGCGCAGAACACTTAAAGTCATGCTGTCTTCTGTACCGCATACACACAATTAATCTTGGCTTGAGGCTTATCTCCAGACCCCAGGAAAACCAACTCTTACTGAACTTTTGGGTTGTGACTGAATGAGCTAGAAAGCTTCAGTCTAGAGCAGAAAACCTGGAAAATGCTTTTCTTCTATCTCTTCTCATACATGTAGCCAAGTCAACATCTAAAAAAACAACCTTACTCATGCTGAAAGAAAGCCTGAAAAGTAATTTAAGGCTTAAGCATATCCATGTGTGTTGCTTACAGTTTGAGTCTACGCAGTCTTTCTAGGATAACATGTTACAGTATTTACTGTTTGTTGAAAATAGACACAGAGTTGCACAAAGCACATATCCTGTCTTGCCTTAATGCGATGGGAATCTCTTCTGCTATTTTCATGGCAAGGCAGAGTCTGATGGTCCCATGCACTTGTCCACTCACAAACGCACCAATGTGCTGTAGAGCTTCCTCTGGGGACATGTGAAGGAAGTGATGAACCAGAGGGCTGGAACAGATGGAAAAGATTTACATCATCTAAATACAAGAATAAAAATACAATTCTTGGGTCATCAGAAGCTTAGAGTATAGCTTTCTACCTGCCTAGCCCTAAACAGGTAGCTGCTGTGTACTTCAATGGTAAAGAAGTGGATAACTTCGAAGTAGGACATGAGGAGGATGAAAGACTGCACAATGGATTTCTACAGTAACTTGTAAAAAGAAAGTCTGAAAAAAAGAAGCATAAAAATGGTTATTAACTATCCAATCCCATTCTCTCCTCCCAGGATTTAATGCTAAAGGCTGTTATCCTTTAATGAAACGAAAGTGATAATTAAAAAGTAGGTACATGTCAGATATGATAGGGAAGGTGGGGGCTACTGTGATGAGAGCTTGGATGAGAAAGGAAGGTTTTGTTTGGTGAACTGGAAGAATGAAAAAAGTAGCAACTAAAATTGGGAAGGTAGCAAAGAACTGCACAAATAATCTTAGGAACAGGATTTTGGTGGATGAGAGGAACTAGTATTACAAATGTTGACTGAGGGAAAGACAACAGCAGTCAAGATGAAAACTATAATTCTGGGCTTGGATAGCAGTTCTGGCAGAGAGGGAAGGATACATCTTGAATTTTTTGTCAGACAATGATTTATGAATTTGCTTGACACAAAACTAAGGAATTTGTAGGCACTATACAAGAAATAGTTGTTTCTGAAGAATACAAAAGGGGAAGAAGGATGATCCAGTGAACTATAGGCCAGTCAGTCTCACCTCTGAGTCTGGTAAGATCATGGAGCAGATCCTTCTGGGGGAACTGCTGAGGCAGAAGAATAAGGACGAGGTGATTTGGTATAATCAACATGGCTTCACCAAGGGTAAATCATGCCTGACGAATCTGGTGGCCTTCTACAAAGAGGTTACGACATCAGTAGACAGTGGAAGAGCAACTGACATAATTTACCTGGACCTGAGCAAAGCCTTGGACACTGTCCCTCACGACATCCTGGTTTCCAAGCTAGTGGAATATGGGTTTGATGGATGGACCACTCACTGAATAAGGAATTGGCTTGACGGCCGCACCCAAAGAGTGGCTGTCAATGGATCCATGTCTGAGTGGAGGCCAGTGACAAGTGGAGTCCCTCAAGGATCAGTACTGGGACCAGTCTTGTTCAACATCTCCGTCAGAGACATGGACAGAGGCATCGAGTGCTCCCTCAACAAGTTTGCCGACGACACCAAGCTGTGTGTTACTGTTGATACACTGGAGGGGAGGGATGCCATCCAGAGGGACCTGGACAGACTGGAGAGGTGGGCCCATGCCAACCTCATGAAGTTCAACAAGAACAGGTGCAAGGTCCTACATCTGGGTCGGGGCAATCCCAAGCACCAGTACAGGATGGATGAGGACTGGCTTGAGAGCAGTCCTGAGGAAAGAGACTTGGGGGTGTTGGTGAGTGAGAAGCTCGACATGAACCACCAGTGTGTGCTTGCAGCTCAGAAGGCCAACCGTATCCTAGGCTGCGTCAAGAGAAGCGTGGCCAGCATGTTGAGGGAGGTGATTCTCCCCTTCTACTCTGCACTTGTGAGACCCGACCTGGAATACTGTGTCCAGTTCTGGAGCCCCTATTACGAGAGGTATACAGGGGTGCTGGAGCGAGTCCAGAGAAGGGCCATGAGAATGGTCAGAGGACTGGGGCACCTCTCCTACGAGGACAGACTGAGAGAGTTGGGATTGTTCAGTCTGCAGAGGAGAAGGCTCCGAGGAGACCTTCTTGTGGCCTTCCAGTATCTGAAGAGGGCCTACAAGAAAGCTGGGGAGGGACTTTTTAGGAGGTCAGACAGTGATAGAAGCAGGGGAAATGGGTGTAAGCTAGAGGAGGGTGGATTTAGGTTGGATATTAGGAGGAAGTTCTTCACTATGAGG
This sequence comes from Galbula dea, assembly GCA_013399015.1. Classification (NCBI taxonomy): domain Eukaryota; kingdom Metazoa; phylum Chordata; class Aves; order Piciformes; family Galbulidae; genus Galbula; species Galbula dea. Next base: position 9,077 of record VWZX01008930.1, read on the forward strand.
GTGGTTAGACAGTGGAACAGGTGGCCCAGAGAGGTTGTGGAAGCCTCATCCCTGAAAGCTTTTAAAACAAGGCTTGATGAGGCCCTGGGTAACCTGATCTATTGGATGGTGTCCCTGCCAGGCAGGGGGGTTGGAACTGGATGATCTTTAAGGTCCCTTCCAACTTTGACAACCCTATGATCCTATGATCCTATGTCCAGTCACTCTATAATATAAAATTTGTGCTTCTTCTTGATTTGAGTGAACAGATTTGCTTGTTTCAGTTCCTCTGCAGACAGTACTTCACTGTCTAGTAGCAAGGTCTGTGATACCCACATCAAAGAAGGTTTTCCATCTTTGACAAGTTTTTGTCATCCTTATACCATGCTCTAGACTGCATACTTTTGATTTTTGTGTGTAAATATCCTGCATTGTCATTTAGATGTGAGAGTACCCCGTAACAGTTCTCAAATTGTAAAGATATCTCCTGTAATTTTTTAAAGTACATTTCTTTAAATATCCAAACTTTTGAAAAAGCAGGATCTTGAGACCTGTGTAGTTCAGAAAGTAACCAGTTTTTCAATGTTCAGCCCCAGCTGCTTTGCGTGTTATTGAAAGATCACAGCAAGAACATTGTGAAACCAGCTCTTTCTTCACACTTCTCCCTAAAGATCTAATTTTCTCTCTCTTAAAAGCCCTAAATGTACAATTACATAAAATCTGTCATGAAAAAGGAAATCCAAAGTAAGTCTCAAACCTGCCTGGACTGGTAGTACCAATCCTTTCACAAGTTCACATGTAATTGCACCTTTCTTTTTCTTTTTTCTTTTTTTTTTCTTTCTTTTTTTTTTTTTTTAAATCTAAGAACAACATTAAAGACATTGTGGGCATTGATAAATCCCCTTGGGAAATAAACATCCCAGGGTAGTTCTGTCTGTAGTCATAGCTCAAGTGCTTGCCAGACACAGAGGCTATTATGCAAATAACACCAGCTGGCATGGAAGAAGTTTTATGCAGGTTCAGCTAGCATGACCTCGGGATTCCCAGGAGCACGAAAGATATGAAGCTGTCAGCAGGCTGGGAGAGCTATGCCTCCAGCACTATGCCACAAATCACTCTCTGAAGGATGCTGACTGCAGCAGCTCAGAGAAACTTGCAGTTATACATTACACCTGGCTGCTACCTATCAACACCACAGACCTATGCAGAACTTTGAGCTGCTCCTGGGTGCTTAGAGGTATGTTTCACATCTGTATCAACAGAAAAAAACCTGCCAGCTCCCAGTAGAAGCTCTTAGCAGACATCTGTACTGATAACCTCAACACCAGCTGATAACCTAAACCCCAGTTTTAAACCACCTGACCGTCAGCTGCTGCATGATGCTGTAGTAAAAGTGATGCTCTTCCAGAGTCCAGTGTTTGGTCATATCATGCAAAGAGCTCATTTTAAATTACAGCAATAAAAGGTGATCAGAAATTAAACCCTGCTTAATGCAATAGGACTACAACCATTTCTTTTTTTCTGTTAATAATCTATCACTGATTAAGTCAGAGTGCTGGCACAGACACAAACTTTTTCATGCTTTCCAGTTTTCGGTCTGAGCAAATATTCTACTTTTTCTAGGGTTGTGTGTTGCTTTTGAGGAAAAAAAAATTATTTAACTAGCTTTCTAGATACTGTTCTTGAGATACTTCCATTTTAGGCTCTGTGTCAGAAGCACAGCTCCACACAGCCACAGTTCTTGCTCAGAAACACTAATTTAAAGCACCTTTGACTTACAGTCCTTAAGCTGACTATAGGATTCTCCCAGAAATGCATGTGTGCTAGCAGCTTCACACTTTACTGCATGACACAGTCTAATTACATTCTATACAAATCAGTTAAGATAACACAAGTTACATTAGAAGTATAAACAGAAAAATCAAGTGATGCAATAGTTTTTACTAGATATTTTTATTTAAAAAAACCCTGTCTTCAAAAAGTTGCCTGCAGCTGAATCAGGAAAATACCCACAAACATAAAACCAGCTTAGCAAATCTATAGTCTATTAAGTCAATACCAGATAGCTTATATACTAGGATCACTGTGAACATTTAGAGGCTTTTTACTTACTAGATATACACACCTCAGATGCATATGCAATCTAAAACTGATTACAAAAACAGAGGAAGGGGAAAAAAATGTATAATCCACTCACTTTATGAGTTTCTGGCAGTCTTGCTTTCAAACATCCTTAGCCAGTCTCACATTACTAATCACTGTAACTACAACGAAATTGGTTTAGTTCCTTATTTGTTTTTAAGGGTATACTTTCTGAAGAGGACACCAGGTTTGCTGCCATTCTGACAGAGCTCAAGCAACACATTCCGCAAAGTCATGCCTATGTTTGCCCTCAGTATTTCTGCATTTGCCAATGTAAGTCCCCAGTAAATTACGCAAAGTGTGGTAAAACCTCTTTTTACCTCTGGAAGAGGAAGGAGGGGAATGATACTGGTGGTTTGTGCATCAGTTCGATATCACTTATAGCACCGATGTAAGTAAAATGAGAACCACACTAGGGTACATAGGTCAGAAGCTGCTTGTATGAAAGGTTCCAGGCTATCAATTTGAATTAGTATTTCTTTTTTACTGCCTGTACAACATGCTACTCTCTGGATTTCATTCTAACCCTTCCTGTACATGCTATGTACTATTACAGCAACAGTCAGTATGGATGGAATCACTCCTATTGTCCATGATGTGACACCAAAATTAGGTATTTAATTTCTTGCTGGCTATATTTACCTGTGTACTTCAGATTTTGCAAGAACAGCCAATAGAGAGGGATTTCTATCAAACCATATAATGTAAGATGAATAAACTGGTAGCATTTTATATGAAACATTTTAATTTAGAAAAAAGTATACTAGATATTTCATTATCAAGTCTGTTACCTGTGTGTCTAATAAAGACCAACAAGTTGATCAAGGAATTTACAATTTAAATAGCTGAGAATAATCTTTAAGAAGATTTATGAGAAAACTGATTTAGAATGTTATATTAGAAATTAATAGTGACAGATTTTTGTGGGTAGTGCATTTAGGAAATGATTACAAAATAAGCTAGGGGGTTGTAATATTCAAAGCAAGCAATATAATTCAAATTTTTCTGTCATTTACTGGGAACCATATGTTCACATGTCACAACCTATTTAAGTATTTATATATTAGTCTACAGTACTTGGCAACTATTTTCTTAATAGAGGGACTCATAAGATCAGGGTGAAGAGTGATACTATATTACCAGTGTTTTGCAGTAAGTAGATATTTTCAGTTATAAAGAGTTCAATTTCTAGACAGACCAATTTTTGTATCAAACATACTTTTCCAGCTAAGGTGCTGTCAAAAATGTGCATGTCAGAAAGCTAAGTACGGAAAAGACCTCAATAAATTACATTTTCTAGTTTATACTAAAAACAGCTGTGTAGCACTTAGACACTTGAAAGAGAGTTCTTAATCTTTTGAGTTGCAGGTTCTCAGCATTTCTGAAAATAAAGTCAGTTTAATTTTACATAAAATAAATGCTTTTCCATTAAGAAATATGTTTAACTTTTTACAGAACAACTATACAAATGCATTTTCTGCCTGAAACATCCTGGCACTTGGATACTTCTGAATTTCTTTTGAAGAAAAAAAAATGCATAATTCTGAAGTTTACAGAAACTGTATTTCCAAGTCCCTAAAAAGGCCCAAGAAATTAGAACAATGCAATGGAATATCAATATTTATAAACAATTGTACCTTGATTGTTCCATAATATTAAAATAATTTGTTTTAGTACGTGCTTTCTATTGCCTTGCACTGAGCAAGAGGAACAGTGAGTTTGGAAACTGCGAGTTACGAGCTGCCATTAAGTTACTTGCTAATACATTAGTCTCTATGATGATGATATATAGTTTAGATGGACCTTGTAAATATTGAAAGGAGGTTGTACATTTATAGGCAAACAACTCTACCACAACATACTTCACATAAAAACCTCGCTTTGTACCTGCTAAAAACGAAATCACAGATTGAAGAGGAATTTAACATTTAAGACAGTTTCATACACTTTTCAACCATACTTAAAGAGTTTAATAATATGTTCCATTTTCAACAGATTTTAGCACTTGAATGATATGCTGTCTTAACTGATTTGGCTCAGGATCAGTAATGGTTTCAACCTAGATGTGAGGTAGACCCAGTTTGAAATCCAACTGAAGGTATTGATATGAAGTAATACCTTACTTGTGCATCTAAGCATAATCACTTAGTTTCAATTACTTTCTAAAACTTGGTTTAGAATAGCAAGTTTATACCAGCAACAGTGAGTTGAGCATGATGGGCAACCTCATCCTTTTACCAAAGAAATGTAACTAGCAATGGTCATGAAGATGTGGCAACATGGGCCTTCAGGTGTCCCCAGAGGTACTTAGACTAGAGGAGCCTAAAGGATCCATGCATCTGAATTGGTAGCACTGTTCCTGTTGACCACACCAAGTGTACCTCAGGCACGCTCACCCGCACTGAATGAACATCTTCTAAATGCACTGTAACATGATCAATTTCGCTTAGAGATTAGAAAATATCTTTCCACTTCCTCCCAGTGAATAATGATTTCTTCAACTTTTAAGTACAAAGGTCTTCCACAAATAAATAAAACCAAATAATTTTTATTAGGAAAGTACTTTATCATAAAAACCTAAATATTTCACAAGAGGAACACTTACACAAGTAATAAAAAAATAGAAAACGTTTCCCTGTATTTATAAATGTGTAACTTCCATTTTCTTAGAAACTTTATTCACAGCTTATTTTTTTTGTGAATCCAATCTAGGCTTGTTTCCTTACAATCATATGGAAGCTCTTGAGTTAGCTCACAGCTGAAAAATGTAGTTTTCCATGGGATGTATTGTGTGTTGAGTGACTGAATCTAAAAGAAAACAAAAAAGCAGGATTATTTAAGATAGAATGCAAAAGAAACCAACTATAAAGCAATGATATATTTTAGAGCATTTTCTGGTATAAAACAGTTCTGTGGAGCTGAGAAGCCAGGCAGTGAAAATAAATGCAGAGTTAAATGATAATACTGCAAGCAATTACTCTTTAAGTTAAAATCAAGTTAAGTTATCTACCTATGGGCTTTCTACTATGGTCAATCTTGAGCGAATGAATTGGCAGCTGACATTAACAACAGAAACCAACTAAATTGCAATAGTGAAGTGTCAAAGACTGACAAAACTTCTTACCTGATTTATTTGATTAAGATGGTAATTTGTAGGTGACACTGTTCATACTGTTATGTAAACTTGTTGAGAAAGAGGCTGAGCTTCAAAGTCCTTCCCTTAAATATCATATAGAAATACTTTTTTTCTAAGTTTTGATGATTCATCATTTAAAATCCATTAGCTGGAATTCACGTAACCATGCCTCGTGGGCAGGACATAACAGTTAGAAAAGGCACCATGAGACAGCAAAACAGAACTGAGATATTTGTAAAGGGCATAAAGAATTCAAAGTCCTTTTTCATTAGCAACCAGATATGTAATTCCTTCAGGTAACCAATGGGCTGAGAATGGCCTGTCCAGCTGCAGTTAACTCATGAGAAGACCTGAGATGAAGCAGAGCTCCATAAGACCAGGAGAACAGTGGGACATACCATATGCCACTTTACATCATTACCTTTGTCCATCTGGAGTTTATAGCTAGAGTACTACTATGCGAAACTTTTGTGTTTAATTTACTATATTGTATGTTTAATCTTGCATAAACTGCTGATTCCCCATCTGGTCATATTTTTTGGCCAAACTTGTTCTTTCTGTCTTCCCTGAATCTAGAGAAGGCATAAACAATGCTGCCTTTTTATGCTTCCCTCTTAAATCCTCACAATTTTATCTTATACTTTAAGAAAGTGTCAAATAACATTTGCATTTAGATTAGTACTTTTCCATTATGGCTAATTTTCCTTTCGTCTTCAGTGGTATTTCCTTTCGGGTTTTGTGTCATTATGATCTGATAGCATTAACAGTCACAAAATTGGGACTTGCTTGGCTAGTCTCATATAATATCAATTCTTGTAGAATATTTATAACAATAAAATAGTCTGAGTGAAACACTACCTAGAGGAGTTTGACAGCGTATGATGAATATTTAATCTTATTAACTTACCTTCTCTAGTATGCAAAAGGTCCCTTTTTGGAAAACACCTTTATCGTGCATGAAAAATAGAGAGTGTTAGACTGGAAGCTGTATATCCTACATAGATTATCAAAGGTTTTTCTTTGAGGGTGAGGAATCTGCAATTTTATATCTGATTCCCTACAAACAGATAATTGTTAGAACTGCGGTGTCCTTAACAGTAAAGTGATGGACAACTTTTTAGACCTTTTAAGACTAACAGCAGATTTTAAAAAGAAACATTTTGCAAGTGAAAGAGAGACTTTAATAATTTGTCTTTCAGATGTACAATATATAATTCCAGACCAATTATCAGAGGGTGATAATTACATTTCATTAGTGCTGTGTCATTTTATACCAGTTAAAAATCTTTCTTACTACATGTAAAATTGAAATATATGACATTAAAAAGAGCTATTATCTGTTACGGCTTTCCCCTTAATTTAGTTTGTTCTAAATGAAACTATCATACAAAAGATAAATTTAAAAATCTTTGGATCAAGTTTGTTCTTGGTAAACTTACAATGGTGAGTACATCATAAAGCAGTCTTTGTTGTAAAAGAAAATCCTCACCATGGAGACAACCATCCTGAAAACCTAACTGTAGGAGTCTGTTCTATTTTCTTCCCTCCACAACTTCAGTTTAGTGAACTACTTGCAGTCAATTTTTGAATACATAGTTTACAATATTTTGTAAGAGTTGAAATTTAGTGTCTTAACTAATACCCATTTTTCTGATAAACATTTTATTTCCTGGTACTTCTTTCCTGTTTTTTTTTTCTAGCCAGATTTTTGCCTAATATAAGGCTTTACATATTTTCCATTCTAACAGCTGTTCAATCAGCTTTTTGCAGGGTGGCTGACTGGTAGGAGATACAAACATGCCAGGCTGATTTCAAAAGAGATTTTGTTGGTATTTTCCTGTTGAGAGGTGATACTGAAGTCTGAAGATCTGTACTTAAGGAAACAAGGAAAGTAAACACTCAAAGTAAAACTAATCCTTGTGTTCTTTAATTCAGAAAAATAGAATTATAGTATTTGAGTATGAACTTCACTTTTTCAGGTGTATCAGAAACCCTTGGGTAAACTATACAAAGAATTTGCTGTACTTGATCAATAAAATTCCCAATGCAGAGCTAGCACTATTTTGTTATAGGTCAGATGGTTTACCTATAAAACTTCTTAAAGCACTTGACTGCATTATTTTTTCACCGTAATTTTCCATTCTTACATTTATAACACTGTTTTTATAAATAATTATGGTCTTGCAGCACAAATACAAATTGTGAAAGCCTTCACAATGCATAGTGATCATCAGTTTGTTTTGGGGAGCTTTACAAACATACATAATTAAGAGTTTAAACTACTTTAGGACCTCTTTTCCCCTGCTGTACTCCACAGATAAAAACTTCATTTTCTCTGAGATGGATGAAGTGACACAAATGTACCAGAATTCAGAGCAAATAATTTCATGTAAACTCTTCTGTCTCCACAAAACCAAAGCCTTGTCCTCTGTGAATGCTGTGCAGCCTGTAACACTTGATCATTACAATAAAATCCTGCTTGATCTATGTGAGGCAGATTTTCTTCTCTGTATATACCAGGCAGGACAATGTTTCAGCAATTAAAGCCATCTCCTCCAGCTATAACGTGCATAAAAGCAATGCATACAACAAGTACACACACCATAGCACAGAATATAAAGTTTTTATATTAAAACAAAAAAAAGAAGAAAGCTTGTATTACTTAGAATGAAGTTGCCATTGACCTGCCAAATTTAAGATATGCAACATGTCTGATTCTATATCTCTTGTCAAAGTTTGTAAAATTTATAATGAGACTGGAGTTAGTAGTAAGATGAGAACAAAAATAATGTTTCGTATTATATGATGCTTGGAATTTTTCATGCAGATTATCAATACAAGCACATTATGCAAAGGAAAAGTCATTCTGTATATATCCGGTTTATACGAGACATCAGAATGTGAAACTGCAGTCAATGAGGAGGTGTAACTGGAATGGTGGAAGAAATTATCTGTTGAGTGGATTTCTTCCTCCAGTCCTGGCACAAACTTGCTGTGAAACCATAGGCACGTAATAATTTGGTGCATATATATCATATATTTGATATATGTGTTTGTCAGATGTGCAGCCACAGTAAGAGCCTTCACCTAGTTTACAGGGGTTAATAAGGCCAAACAGTTCCATAGCATGCTCATGGATCCCTCAATAAAAGTCAAGGTTAATTGCCTTAGCAATTCTGATCAGTTAGCTAGATGAAGCACCTGCAAAGTGTGAAGCACCTGCAAATTGTGAAGCCCATGCTAACATGATGAAACGTGGTTCTGTGCCACAGCCTTCTGCTGTTCTTGGAGAAGTGAGAGAATCATATACCTGTGGTTTTAATCTGTCTAGTAGATGGGATACAACTGGGAGTCCTTCCCAACAGATCTTCATGACTATCCTCTGCCTGGCTTTCTGGATACAAGGCCTCATATTTGTTCTTCAAGGGCACCTGGGGAGGTGATGAGGGTGGAGGGGGAACTTTTTTACCTTTTTGAGCAGGGACCTGTCTCCATTCCCCCTCAACCACTTGATTTGCTCCATCTTCATGATGACAGGAGGAGCAGGGCTTCACCTCTGGTGCTGGACTTCTCCTGGGGTCAAGAGGGCACGACTCCACCAGTCTATTTCCCTCTCACTTTCCTTAATACTCCTAAGCCTCTCAACCTCTTTCTTAAGCTCTGCCACTAAGCAAAGCAAGTCATTCACCTGTTCGCATAGTAGGCAGGTGTCCTCTGGTACTACTGCCATGCTTAGACACTCTATGCAGTCATTGACCTGAACAGCCGTGTCGTTCTTGGGGGGTTCTGTCTGCAGCAGCACGCTCCTGGTAGTAGCAGCAAAGGCTTTCACTCCTTTGGAAACCATTGCTGGGTCTAGTTAAGGTGCGAGGGGAAAAAAACCACCACCACCACCACCACCAAAAAAAACCCCAACCAAAACCAAACCAATCAAAAACTGGAGAGAGCCAGAAGGGTGGCTGTGCCCCTCCTGCTTGCCCCACCTGCGTGAACTGCCTCTCAAACTGCTTTGTCCCTCATCCTTTGTCCCTCATTCCTGTTTGCCCGCTTTGTCCCTCGTCCTTTGTCACTCGTTCCTGTTTGCCTGCTCCTGTTTGCCGCTCTCCGGGTCACTGGCACTCTAGGCAATGGCTTTTGTATAAAGAGGGCACAGTTGCCTTCAGCCCTGGTCCCGCCCACGATGAGTCAGAGCTCAGAGCTGCTGGCTCCCTAGGTGAGGGGTTGGGGCTGGGCTGCAGCAACAGCACTCCCTAGGGCTGCTTCTTCCCTTTAGCCTCTTCGGAAAAGCCTCTGCGTGGTCCCCTTCATGCAATTTCACTGCCCCAAAGCCTCTCAGAGCTTATTCTCAGAACCTTCTGGCAGATACGAATGCATAGGCGACTTCGTTTCAGATTCAGTCATGTCAATTATGTGCAGAAGATTTCGTTTGGACTCAGTTGCACACTGCCTACCTCTATCTTGAGCAAAATGCTGTTCTCTGAATGTCTGTCTGCTGGGCATCTGGACGTAATAAAAACCAGAAAACTAATCATCATGCTGGTTTAATATATGGTATCAGATTTGGAATTTGCTAAGAGTACCAGTTGCTGATGAGGCCTGTGAGACTTAGAGGCCATGATCAGTGTCTTAAATGGGACTAGTTCAAGAACTTAAAACATTCTGCAGTCTCTGATGTACAGAGCAGTGTTGGGACTTTAATATTACAAGGACTGCAGTCATTCATTTTAATGAATTAAAAAACTGCGCAATTGTGAAGCTACAAAAGCCCTTGTGGCAAGCAAGGTCAATAAATTCAAGAGTGCATTACAGGGAAGACTAAAACCTTTCTCATATGCAACTCAAAACACCCTTACGACAGATGCAATGATGCAATGCTGTCTGAGTTGATCTGACACAGAGCTCTCTGGAACTGTTTATTGGCACAAATCAGATGCAACTGATAGTTCTTCTAGTTGTCAAGGGAATTTAATGCTAGTTTATCTAAAATAAATCAGATTTAACTAAAAAAGAGAGAAGTTACACTTTTTTCAACCTGGAACTCTTAACCTTTAAAGATGAAAATTATTAGGCTTTGGAAGCTTTTATCTTAAAAAATGCAATAGGTCTTGGAGATAGAAGACACCAAACATAAATTGTTGCAGTCTCCATTATCACATGTGTCCTGGTTTGGGTTAAAAATGTCCTGGTTTGGGTTAGAATATCCTGGTTTGGGTTAGAACTGAATTAATTCTGTTGAGTAACTTTATTTTCTAAAACGTATTCCATCCCATATACATCATATTCAGTATCAGCTTCCCCCCTCCCCCTTGCCAGAGCTGCCTGCTAAACCAAACTTCCCCTTTAAAACCTGAAATTCCTGAATCCCAAGCTCAGGTATCTGGGGAAGGACCCTGCCCCCCCCAGGGGGAAACGGAAATCGGAGGTTTCTGGGACACTGGGTTTGCGGCTGGGACTAGGTTCAGTGCTGGGGAGTTGTTGCACACGTGTTGGGAGAGCTGGGAGCTGGCACTGGGACGTTTACAGCACGGAACGTTTGCAGCTTCGGTGGTGACGTAGCCATTATAAAAAGGGGGAGTTGGGTTCGGTATTTGGGTCCTCTATATATTTATACGTGTTTCATTTAACATTGTTATTATTATTAAAGTAGTTTTAGTTTTTAGTTTCCAATCCAGAAGCCTCTCTGCCCTTATTGTCCCCTATCTCTTCCAGTTGGGGGGGAAAGGGGGGGTAATAAGGAGTATCTGCCGTGGGTCGGGGTCGGCAAAGCCTCTCCAACCACAACAACATGTTTTAGCAGATGTGATTTAAAAGGGCAAATTGTATTTCCACTTCTTCAAACATTTCCCCTGAAAGGATTTATTTGCTGCCACTGTAATGAAAACTCATGTATATGATACATCTTCCTATAGAAAGTGCTGTTGGACTAAATTACTATTAAAAGCACATGTGTATGCAGCTAATCATAAAATCAGGAAATCCAGATTTTAAGGACTCAACATCATTCACCTCAGCTGAGATCCACAAATAGTATGCTTTATGTGTGCATTACCAGTGCATTTGAGAGGAGGACAGAGTAAGAACACAGTACCACTTGGTGGTATCATCAAAGGAATGCTTCAACATGGAATGTCACCTTCACATTTCCTTTATCTGGATCACCAGCACCACAGCTTTCCAAAGAAAGCTTGTATTTGCTTAAGCATACTAGGTCCACATACAGGTCTTAAGAGAGAGCAAAAAGTCATAGCATTTATTTTCAGGGCTCAGAGTTGTCTGGAAGGTTAATTTTGCTTTCTGGCACACTAACCTGAAAGAACCACCACCAGGCAGTTGTTGGGAATGCTGCTAGCTGACCACACAGGGTTTGGCGGTGGGGTGAGAGGGCACAATCTAGCTCTTCTCCCTGAATTGATTCAGCTGCGTTTCAACATCAAAGTGTTCACAGCTCTCCAGGGGTGCTCCCAGCCTTTTGAAAACATACACATTTCACGTAAGCTTTTATAAATAAATAAATAATTCCTCAGCAGAGACCAAGCCTGGGAAAATACCAGACCCCAAAAGCGCCTGTTTCCACAAATTGTGTATGTATCAGTCAGTAGTTATGGCTACAATTGTGTCAGTCCCTATTATATCAGACAGCACCAGTTTTCCTTTCTAATTATATTATATTTATTAGCAGATGGACAGAAAACCAAAATGTTATAAAAGTATCCCTTTACTCTTTTTGGTAAGATCCTAAGTGTTAACCTTATTCTTTTACTAGCTGGATAAATAGCAGGAAGACATCTCTTATATGTAAGCATTTCTCCTGAATGTACCTTTAATTAAGATGTTTGTCTGAATCTAAGTTTTGAATGGAAAAAAAATATCACTCTTGACAGAAATAAAACTTAAGGAGAACGCATGCTAAAGAAGTAGAGCCTTTCTTCATTGTTAAAAAAAAATCCACAAAAAAGCATTTTACCAACTACTGTCCTTCCTGTGACTTGATTTTCAATCCCTACAGGCCAAAAGACCATATATAAAAGCCCCAAACTTTGCAGTTTTGCAAACTTTATGAAAACAGCTCCTGCTGAGTAGGGTGTGGGAACAAACACATAACCCCATAAAAGTCCAAGGGTGTCATCTTTACATGAGGCTCAGGAGATAGCCATCAAGTCCCACAAAGGTACTATCTCTGAATGGATACCTGAATTCATGCAAAATGTAAGAAAATAATTCTTCTGGATGAAATTTTTCAGCATTGCAACTGCTAGTTTTCTATATACAGCATGCAATTTTCAGTGTACTTCTAAAAAGTAGCACAAAAAGAAATTTCCAGTTTAAAATGCCATTAGAATAGTACTACTTCCCCAAAAAAGCTAAATGGAGAGTATGGTTATGATTTATTACAATTAATAGAAATTGTATTTCTAGACTAGAATTGAAAATGTGAAGTACTAGCTTCAAAAATATATAAAAAGTAGCTATCTATAATAATTGTATTTGTTAAAATGTGTGCATGAATTACACAATCAATGTATGCATTATGGTAAATATTCTTAATTTCAATTATTTACCAGAGATAAATAAATCTACAGAAACCCCTTATTTATTTCCCATTTAATATAGGTTTGGAAACCTTAACAACACCTATGTGAAAAGGCTATTTTTATTGAAGTATTTACTGAACTTATGGAAACCAGTAATTATACCTTGGTTGCTGCTACTTACAAAAATAATAAATATATTTTATTAAGTGTAAACAGCAGAAGATAAAATTGAAGATGTAAGTCTGAAGAGAGAAGATTGTATATTTTATAGTTCATATATATTTGAACACTAAGTATTATTTCATTTGAAGTGACTGAGAAATTGCTAATTTTCATTAAAAAGAAAAGGATCTGACTGTTGAAGTCTGATGGATTAGATCACCATTCTGCAACTATTAAATGGCAGAAAACCATAAAATTGACAACCCCCCAAACCCTAGACTTTAAAGTTTTATAATGTACCAATTTAACAAAAAGAGACACACAAATAGCATATTAATTTCATAAGTTAGGTGATATTGCTGGGGATCTCAGATTTTAATATTCATATGATTTTTCTTTGGATAAATACACTGGCCAAGGAGAGTTTACATTTTCAGTCTGTACAAAGACTTCATGAAGAACACACTCAAAACTACAACACTGTTAGGAAACATTACACTTGTTTGGTTGTATGTATTTTCAGACATTCTGTCATTTAGTAAAGATTTAAAAGAAAAACATGTATGTGGAACCACACATACATGTAAGGATGAAGGGCTCACATACATCCACAAAAGTAGAGCATTAGCCTGCTTCTGATAATGAGGATCATACTCCAGCATGCACGCTTCTCAAAGTACAGTTATCCTGCAGTGAGGAATTTGCAGAATCTGCAGGACCCTACCGGGATCAAGGGAGTTTGTATTAACAGTGCAGTACTCCTGCAGGATGAAGAAGAAATGCTCTCTTTTCATCTTTCTAAATATCAGGTTTAACAGGAGCATAGAAGCAACTAACCAAACAGAAACTTTAATTTTGTAGGAACAATGTGTGACACATATTTTCTATTAAAATTATAAGCTCATCATTTTAGTTTGATTCTTATAATTTATTTTGGCAGTTTTCTGGGATTTTTTAACACATTGAAAATACAAAAATTGAAAAAGTATTGACTAAAAGCTTTAAAAATGACACTTAAATGCTGTACTAGACAAATAAAGTGGTGCTTTCCTGTATAAAATAGGATGACAAGAGTCAGAAAAAGCTTCCTTCAGCAAGTTGTTTCACAAAGAAATAGATCCTTAGCTTTGGAGAGTCTTATCTGAGTTAATGGAACAGGGATGCAGGACCATTACTGGTTCAAGCCACACTAGCATACTATAATCTCAACAGCTCCGAGAACCTTACTCCACTCTTCGGCATGAAAAGCATTTGTTAATGCTAGTGAAGTTTCCCATTTCATAGCAAAAGCCAACTTGCAACATTCATGTAAATTATTTACAGATATTGCATTCTTATTTCTGAATATTTATTGAAACAATATTTCCTTATTGTTTATCAATATAATTTGGCTAAAACAGAAGCTTCCTTTCTGTAAATTAGAAAAGCATAAGCCTTCAGACACACAAAAGGGAGAATGTACTTTTAAAATGCTTGATAAGGCTATATCAACAGCCCAGCACATGCAACAAATGGAGATTACATACAGGCAAACCTGGTATACATTTGCATGGTAGAAGACAACTGCTGCAGTGGGCTGGGAGCCAGAAGCAGAGGGAGATAGAGTGGAAATCTGGTGCAGAAAAAAAGCCCTTTCAATGTCTGGTCTTGAAAAACAAAAAGGAAAGTAAAAGAAGGATAAATGGCATACGGTCAAGACTATATTATCTGCAAAACTCTTCAAAACACAGTTTCTTCCCTTCCTGTGTATAGTCCTGTGTTATAGTCCTATAGCAAGTGTTTCCTGGCCAAGATGAGGGTGAAGGAAAGAGCACTTGTATCCAGATAATTTCTCTCATGCTGTTGGTAGACAACCTTCCTTCCCTCAAATCCTATAGACCAATAAGAAAAGTTAATTTTAACAATTTATTCTCTGAAAGACTGAGTCCTAGTGGCAATACGTATGAAAAAGTTTGGCAAATTGGCAGATAGTCAAAATTATACTGGAAGATGTTTCAGCCATTTTTTCTGGCATAGCAAATTTTTGCAGGAAAAAAGATAACAAATTCACTTATTTTTAGTTTGATTTCCTTGTTTTCCAGATGTAGAACTATTTTTAAATAAGTAATATCAACATTATCAACTATAAATCAATGAAAAACAAATTAGGGTAGAACAATGTCTTTTCCCTTTTGAGGATAAGTATGACTTCTAAACCAAGGATCTGGATTTGCAAAATGTATCACTTAAAAAGACTCTGCTAAGATGTGGTTATTTTACTGTATTTGTTTCAAACTTCAAAAACTTTCTGAATTAAACATATTTGCATTTCGTTCCAACAGAAACTATTTCTTTTTGAAATTAAAAAAAATTCTTCCATTATATATTAGCTAGTGAAGGAAGGATTTTTCAGGATTAGAAATTTAAACCTTGCTTCAGAAGCACCTCAAGAACTTGTCCATCCTTGGTTTTGTCTTATTTTAAGAGAATTAAAATCAAGTGACTACCAGGCAGTGATAAGACTGCAAACTGAAATTTCAAATTTATGTAAAAATTATGCAAATAATTACCAATTGTATTTGGAAGGTGTTTATTCTTCTGAATATCAACAAAGCAGCACTGTGCCATGCATCACTCTGAAGTGGTATATGAGTATGGAGCATATGACTGCGAGTCCTGCGTCACTGTCATACCACAAGGATTATATATACCACATGTGACAAGCCCCTAAGAATTGCAGTAAAATTCAGAGACAGAAATTTTCTACCTTCATACATGATCTAGTACAATTCTTACCTTCTCTCACAGTTAGAAAGCTTTTCTTAATAATATAACCTAAATTGCCTCTGCAATATTTTCAGCCTGTTACTTCTTGTCCTAGTGCCAAGGTACATAGAAAACCATTTCTTCTCTTCCTATTTGCAACAACCTTTTAAATATTTGAAGACAGTTATCATGTCTCCCCTCAGTCTTCTCTTCTCTAGACTAAACAAACACAGTTCTTTCAGTCTTTGCTCATGGGTCATATTTTGCAGACCTCTGACTTTGTTATTCTTCCCTGGATTCTCTCCAATGGACCCACATCTTTCCTGAAGTGCAGTGCCAAAAGCTAGGCACAATACTCTAGCTCAGGCCCCACCACTGTTCTGCACACTTCAAACAATTCATGTATCTCATGTATAGCATTCCTGCTAGCATCTTGCCTCTTTTATCAGTGTGACATAAGTGAGATATATTGGATTGTATCCTCTAAATACTCAGTTTCTCTTTTGGCAGAAATATTGCATTGTCAATCTGCAGGTAAGTATTACTCCATCCTTTGCATTTCTCCTTACTGAACTCCATCATACCTATTTCTGATCATTCCTTCTATCTCTCAAGGTTACTTTATCATAGAATGGTTTGGATTGGAAAAGACCTTAAAGGTCATCTAGTTCCATCCACTTTCTACTAGACCAGGCTACTCAAAGCACCATTCAACCTGGCCTGTAACACCTTCAAGAACAGGGTATTTTAATTCCAATATGTTGTGGTTTAGCCCTGGTCGGCAGCTAAGCACTACACAGCTGCTTGCTCCCTGCTTCAGCAGGGTGGGTGGAAATTCAGAAAGGTGAAACTGAGAAAACTCATTGGTTGCGATTAAGACTGTTTTAGTAAATTAAAAAACTACAGAGTCAATCTATAGTTCTACCAATTTAGGTCACGATTAATCAGATTTTCCAGCCTGGTAGCTTAGTAAAATCCTAGGCAACAACTGCAGTATATGGATGGGATTGTTGTACATTTTATGTCAATGATTCCTACGTGTGCTGATGTGGTGGCCTCATTACATGTATCATCAAAGAGATGAATTGAGCATATTCAGATTCTCTGTGCAGTAGATCTAAGTAAGCCATGCTGAATACACCATTTTCAGTCTGGCATTATTGGTAGGACTCTCCATCTAATTCAGTTTTTTAAATGCATGCAAATTCATATATCTCAAAAATGCAAATGAAATAAAGTACAATCAGAAAGTCTTTTCCCTTAACTCAGCTGGCAGTTGAACAAACACAGTTGAACAAACCAAGTACAGACCAAGAAAATCTCAGCCTCTAAATAATTTGTCTTAGACCACCAGTGATGACTTTAAAAGGTATATGTTATATATATATACACATGAACATGCTTTTCCTCACAGGTGACAAAGATCTATTCTTACTGGATATATCCTTACAAGACCTTTGGCAAAAAAGGTACATCCTTACTGGTTTAGTTTAGTGCACTTTTGAAACTAATTTCTTGGTCATTCCTATTGAATGTATTTTTAGTTCCCATTGTGGCACAGCCATCAAGGGCACAAACTGTACTACATTTGGATTAAATACAGTCAGAAGATGTGCTCAGTTCAGGTGAGCAGACTGGAAAGAGCACAGAGCCCCAAAGCATGTGCTGTGTTCAAGGTGCTTTCGCTACTAGCTCATGAACGCTGCAGATCGTTTTCCATTGATCTGGCTTCTTGACAGAGGTATAAGGGAGCATGGAGTCACTTCTGGAAGATATAATGGGGCAGTGATACAGGTAGGAGATGCTTCTTTCAAATTGAATTATTACCTGCACAAAAATATCAACTAAATTAACTTATTTCTTGTAACAGTTGCAACTTGTCCTTACTGTTATTTCATAGTTGAGTCTCACATGGTGACAGGAAGAAGAAACATTGCACCTTGGCATATATCGCCTCATATTACAACCTTTCACCCATATTTTGTACAGAGTATCCTTTAGGCTTACAGAACCCTCACAACTTACGTAAGGCCAATTATTTGTTAGGCTTTTTTTTAAACTGGCTAGTAACTTCTGCATGAGACCAGTAAGTAATCCAGCAATGGGTCATTAATTTCAGCAGAGTAGCTTAAGGACTGAAGTATTAATGAAATAAATAGCAATATTTAATCATGGGAGAAAACACATCTGCATTTAGGTAGACTGAAATAATACATTTCCATTTAAGTATATTTCAGCAATAAAAGGCCACACTGAAACAGAAATTCCATGAGCTAATAACACACTGCAGTTCATGGAAAACAACTTGATATTCCCCATGGTTAAATACTACACATAATGAAGATACAAGGCATGGAAGGCTAGTATTTGCATTAAACTTTGAAAAAAATATAAACTTATTTCAGCTACCTTAGGATTTTCAGATATTGGATCATTTTCAACAGTCCAAATTTCTTTTTTAATCAACACATGACATTATGCATTGAGCTTCAAGAATGACATTTGTTTTGCTGGCCTAGGGATGCGGAGAATCTTTCCATTTGCCTTTAACAGTAAATGATAAATCCAGTGCTGTCGACAGATTTGATATAACTGGCAAAGTGCATATGAATAATGCTTTGATGAATAAAAGAGTTTTCTATTCCAGTAATAACAAAGTGAGTGATCTTGGTGAAAGGAAAAACCTGCCTTTTTTTTTTTGTAATCAGGGTCACACAGATGCTCCCAAAAGGCTCATTCCCCAAACAGTGGTATTAACCCACAATAAAAGTAATCTTAGCATAAAAAATAAATCCTAGTTTTGTCTTTAAAATATTAATATCTAAGTCCTTTTGTGCTTCCTCAACAGACTGAAATGATTTATAGAATCATAGAATCATGGAATATTCTGAGCTGGAAGGGTCCCACAAGGATCATCTAGTCCAGCTCCCAACCCTGCACAGGATACCCCAAGAATCACACTACGTGCCTGAGAGAGATATCCAAGTGCTTCTTGAAATCCCTCAGGCTTGGTGCTGTGACCTGGGGAGGCTGGTCCAGAGCCCAACCACCCCCTGGGTGAAAACCCTTTTTGTGGTATTTAACCTAAATCTCCCCTGACTCAACTGCATACCATTACCTCCAGTCCTATCGCTATCCATAAGAGTAAAGAGACCAGTGCCTGCCCCTCCTGCAGGGCCTTGTTGAAGACATCAATATGGTCTCTCCTCAATCTCCTCTTCTCCAGGCTGAACAAATCAAGTGACCTTAGCCATTCTAAGGGTTCCCCTCCAGTCCCTTCACTATCTCAGAGTAGGCAGAATACATTTTTCTCTCTACTCCCTAGTTTTAGCTGAATGCTATTGTTATGCCCAGTAGTAACTCAGTGTGTGCCTAACATGAATATTTTTAAGTGTCATTTGAGTTTTAAAGGCTACAGTAAGTGGTGGGAACAAAATCATCCTGGGAATCTATAAATAACTTTTAAAAACCTCATAAATCTGGCTTCCATGGTTTGTTTTTTTAACAAGTTTATGAAATATGTCAAAGCTTGAACAGTGCGTTCATTTTCCTTCAAATTTCTTAGGATTGAATTTTCTCAATCTTTTTTTCATATACTGCAACAAGACAAATAAAATGGATTTGGCTTTAAAAACAAAAGCATCAGCAAATTACTTTTTTAAAAAGTTGCTTTGTTCTTTTAAGTATTTTGTTTTTCATATCAACAGAGGAAAAATGTACCTGCTAAGTAGGGCAGACTGAAGTATTCCCTCATCAACAAAAATACAAAATGCTTCTTTTCAGCACCCAGTGTATTATAACATAATACAAGCAGAGACACTGACAAAGCAGAGATGTTTAATGCTTTCTTTGCCTTTAACACAGAGGATGGGATCAGGACCACCCAGTGCGATGAGCCAGTGACCAATGACAGGGAGTCTGTTAATGTTCTAGTTGACCCTGAACAAGTGTGGGACTTGTGCCTCCAATTGTAAGTCTATGGGGCCAGATGGGATCCACCCAAGGGTACTTAAAGAGCTGGCAGATGTCGTAGCGAGTCCTCTCTCGATGATTTTTCAGCACTCTTGGGAATCTGGGGAGGTCCCAAATGACTGGAAGCGGGCAAATGTTCCAATTTTCAACAAGAGCAACAGAAATGACCCTGCTAATTACATGCCTGTCAGTCTCACTTCTGTGCCTGGAAAAATAGTAGAAAAGATTATTCTGGGAGCTATGGATAACCATCTGACAGACAATGATGTCACTGGGCCTAGCCAGCATGGGTTTATGCAAGGGAAGTCATACTTAACAAACTTGATTTCCTTTTAAGACAAGATTACCTATCTCGTTAACAAATTGAGGAAGGGAGCCAGGAGACCTACATACTTCAGTAGTGAAGTGCTGGGCAAACTCAAGTGGAAGGAGAATCACAGAATCATTA
>VWZX01008932.1:0-72014 GCA_013399015.1 Galbula dea
GGCTAGCTTTCTCGCCTCAGTGAAATGGAGCCGCTTCTGCAATCGCCGCGTTTAAATCTGCCGTGGGTCCCTGGGAACGCCCTAGTCGCGCCTCGCAAGAAATGCCGACCCTGACGGTCCCTTCTAAGCTGAGCTCTCTCGCGCTGGAGAAACCCCCGCCTGCCTGAAAAGGAAAAGTTAAGGGAGAAAAAAACTCCCCGGAGTTAGTGCCGGAGCCGGTACAGTGCTCTGATATTTCCAAGTTCCTTCAGCTAGCTTTTGTTATTTTAGCTTTCTTTTCATCATATTAAGGACTCAGTTACAATTCATAACAGAGACTTCTCATTAACCCACTCACCTCAAAACACTGAAATTCAAAGAAATGACATAGCATGACTTGAAACAGAGAAGTAAAAGAAAGCAAGAAGGGTGGAAAAAATCAAGAGATTTCTTGTGCCACTGCAACTAAGGTGTTTAGCCAGTAACTCAAAGAGTCAGACAAGAATTTGTCCTATTCATAGATGGAGGTAGAGCTACAATGGATTATAAAACAGCCATCTCCCACTTTTTATATTTAAATGTAGGAGCAATCAGCCGGAGATCAAGACACAGACTCAATATGAGTTTAAAACCTTGCTCGTTTATTGCTGCATTTATTGGCATATTTATACTCTGTCAAGCTGTTCCCACGTTAAGCAACATGCTGCTATTTGCTATTCCCGACTGACCATGCACCCTTAATGCTACTGCCATTGGCTACTAAAAATTAGCTCAAGCAACCCAGCTTCTATTCCCCTTTGCGTCCTCTTTACAGCTTTCAGCCCTTGTCAAATTCCTCTTACTATCTCTCCAAGGATGCCTCAAGGCTGTTCACATGCTAGCTCAAAAGACGGGTCGTACACAGCTGTGTCCCCTGTCTGCTAAACATTCCTCCACATTTAAATAGTACTCAGTCAGAAACATTAGGTTTACGTAAGACTGTACAATTTGATTCAACCAGCTAATGTTAAAGAGATATGAAGAATAATGTACTCTATCAGGAATCAGATTTCTAGAAGATCTCAGTTTCATCTGAGAAATCAAAACAGAAACTTTAGAAGCACAGAAATTTTGAGACTTGAACAGACATGTAATCTTGGAAGGCTTCTAGAATCCCTAATTCAAGAGGTTTGATAATGGAAATAGGAGATTTAAAGGCTTTACAAAATTAAAGAGAGAAAAAGTTGATTGAAATTTAGAGGGATAATGCAGAGAGAATTTTCCAAGCTGTAAAACTGCTCAAATCAAGTAAGTTCTGAAGGAGAAAGCTAGACATAGCCACCATGGATTACATACCAAATAATCTGAGCAACAGGGAGATGCGTGAAGTCAAGTTTCTAGGAGGAACACTGAAAATGTAAGCAGAATGACTATACAGGCAGAATCAAGAAAGCATTCACAAGGCACAAGGGCAAATCTAAACACTGTCCAAGTCCCATTTTTGTAAGAGTTACCAACTTTGTGAGGCCAACCTCAGCCGTGAATCTCAAATACGGTAGTAACATGATATGGTGTTGTGAGACAGTAGTATCAGGAAAGGGATTTTAGATGCTAAACATTTCATAAGTAAAGCTAGTATAAATTCCATATTAAATTTCTCATGCAGCTTACTTTGTCTTTCAGAAAACCTTACCATTCTACTGAATCTCATAACAACTGTGATAGAATTAGTTATGAAGCTTGTTTTCATTATTTCACTCATTTTACTTTATCACTGTTGCAGTAATTGCTCACCAGTTCACTTAAACTGATCAATTACTTGTTATGGTCATTCTTAGTTCAGTTTAGTTTTCTCTTAGGAATGCCTCCGTTCTTTAAGAGATAGACTTGAGCTAAATGTCTTGAATGGCAAGAAAGAAAGGAGAAGGAGAGATGAGGCCAGTGATTATTCCTTGTACTGCTCTTGGGCATTAATGAGCTGTAACTTCCACTGTAATTAGAAGCACTATGAAATTGAACTGCAATAAAAAATGTCACCGCGTCTTCTGAAGTAACACTTTCTGAGTCTGGTAGGACTGCAGCAGAGTAGGCCTGTACAGCAGCAGAAAATATGACAGTTAACAATGGAGGAGAACAAGGTTTCGCTAGTGGTGTGAAAACAATACTCCTGTGCACAGTTTTATGTTCTGCTCTCTCCTGTGTGAAAGAACATCAGCTGGTCTATGAGTGGGGCATGCTGCAAATGTGGTTGACAGAGGAAAAGAGATTTTAACACAGGTTTTAGAAAGGTTGAAGCTAAATTTATTTCATCATTGTTCATCTCCTATTATTCCTTGAATGGTTGTGTACAGTACAGAGTATGATGTATAGAAGTGCACAAAATAGAGCTGTGCTAGTAGGCACAGGGAGGCAAATTCTGTATTTTTGAACTAGGACCTTCAAATAAAAGTTTCTTGATCAGATTAAGCAAGTTTTCTAGGATTCTGGTGGTAAAAGCTAACAGGTCATTTTTAGTGTCAGAAGTTATTAGAAATGAAATACAGAAATTGGAATGAAATACTGGGTCTCTCAAGTATATGGCAAAGCTTTTGTAGCCTACAGCAAAGCCAAGATTCACTCATGAGGGAATAGAAATGAAGTTGATACAGGTGTCCAAATGCATCAAGTTTATGAAATGATCAGGATAAAAGAAAGAGACAAAGTGCAATGCAAGGCCTGAAGAGCAATAAAGATTCTGAGCAGATACTGCCTTGATACGGTACAGCTGGGTCTCAGTTGACTGGCTGTGTCCTGATAAAGATGTGTAAGGAAGCTGTAGCACTATGCTGAAATGTATTGTTGAGCTCCCAGGTTCTGAGAATATAGGCAACTATGAGAATTGGTTAAGTGATTAGGAATTATTTTCCTCCAGTTTGGGGTCTGTTTTGTGCCTCAGGAGCATGTGAAGGTAGAACTAGACCCTAGATAACACAGATACAAGTACTTGCTCCAGTAAATACTCACAAAGCGGGCGAGTGTCTGTGCTTTTTTGTAAGCCAAATAACTTGAGGGAATTTTAGGACATCAGAATGCTCACTCTGCATTGCTAGGCCAAGATGTGATGTTTTGGCTTGCTCTGCAGCACTGCTGAGTGGGCTGGTGGCAGGCAGTAGGGAATTAAGCCTTCCATTGCTACTGTGTCCTCACATGGAACTTGTTATAGAAAGAGTCATTTATTTTCTGGAAGTTATTTTCTTGATTATTTTCCTCCAGGAGTACATGTCAACACTGTAAGCCAGTCAGAAATTTTCAGCAGGTCCTTCTTTGCAGCCTCCACAGTACTCAAAGATGTGGAATTTCCTACCATCTTTCAGAATTTAGCTGACAATGCAGTAGCTACCTGGAGAATATCATCACTTTTTACATCTCCTCCTTAAACAAATGAAAAGCATGGAAGAATGCCCCACTCCACTGTTTTGTGTTACTGCAGCTTATTATAAGACTAGGATAGGACTGTCTCTCAAAATTTCAATAAAGATTTGGTTTTGAAATCTTCAGGTAGGAAAATAAATCCAGCACCCATTCTGCCTGTTTATTTGAATAAACAGGGGACTTACTTTCTTCTGGTCGAGAAGTTCTGTATTTGCTCCAGAAAAAAAGAAATAAACAGTGTATTGGTTAATCTTGAAAGAAATTCAGCTACTATTGAATTAAGTTGGCTTTGGTGAAATTTGCTTCTTGGCATACTCAGACATAGTAACAACAGTTGCATTTAAAGAGCCCCTAGAATTTTTAATACTTAAGGAGAAGTGGAAGAGAGCATTTACAGATTTTGATGCTACAATATGTGCCCGTTTATTTTTCCTATCACCATTCCCTGATACTAAGCTGTTATTCTGAATGCCTCCCCAGTATATCTCAAGACACAGCATGCTGAAATGACTTCTTTCTGGATGAAAATTGTGCCCAGGTTTTTGCACGGTCTCTAGATTAATCTTCCATGGTAGTTTATTCTGTAAAAGCGAGAAAAGTTTTGAAAAGCTTTGATTACTTCGAATAGACTTTATTTGTCAAAGAGAGGTATTCCTTTAGAGATTATAAGATTTAGGATTTACCTGTCAACTCCATTTAAAGAATTTTAGTTCTAGTCAGTACTAAGTATTATCAAGCGGTTTTTAGACCAGGGGCAAGTCAAATGAAAGTTTGTATTATCAACAGAATATAGGAAACAATACAAATATGAAGAATCACTTCTCATCACACCAAGCGTATGTTATCTCACCAGCACTTCACCCAGACTCTTCAATACAAAGAAAATAGCCAGAGGTTATATTTCTGTGGAAGGGCAAATACAAAGAGTCTTTTTTCTATAAATATTAAGCCCCGACATTTAATATGACTACAGGTTTAACTGCAGTGTATGTTGTTACTTTGTTATGTGGGCCTATAGTAGAACTCAAGTGGTAAAACAACTCTACTTAGAAGGGGAGCATATCTATTATAGCTTCAGGATGGCATCAGTACCTCTCTTGTTCTTGAATGGAAGCAACAGTTAATGTGATCTTAATAATTTAAAATCCTGGTAAGGAATTTCTGTAGAGCTCACTTCTTTGCAGAAGCTGAATTTTGGTGCACTTATTCATAAAGAATCAATGTTTATGGTAAGAGCCTCTTGATCAAACATACAGTGACCTTTTTGGTTAAAATAATAAAACTATAATATTACACCATTTGAAGTTCACAGCTCAGATAGGGGCAAAGTGTGCATCTCTGGCATTGCCACTTAAAAGCCACATCAGCCCAGAAAGATGCTATTGACTGTTAGGGTAGGTGTAATATGATATGCAGTCTTGGTGACACACAGACATCTTTACAATGTAGTGGGTTTGAGTGTATAGATTTTACAAGTAGTATATTTTTGTCATTATTCAGGAGTCCAACATTACTGGACATACAATTTCTTAAAGTGAAAATGCAGAGAACTTCAGAGTTCTCTGAGCAAATTTCACTAGTACATACTGTAAACCAATGCATCCTCTGAGTATGACAGAAGAGTTAAACTGTTGCTTCAAATTTGAGATCACACTATTTTCATCTCTCTCTAATCTCATATTCTCCTTTAAATTATGAATTGCCCAAGTGGCATGGACTAAGCCAAGGGAATGTTTGGAATGTATTTAATACAGTTTTATTGGCTTTACTGCAGGCTCAGAATATGATTTGGTGTGTTGGAGACATATCTGTATTCAGTGATGGCTCCCTCAGGATTCATTCTCTTTTAATGAACAGTGAGAGACAGCGGCAGTGTATCTGATGTACGTTTTAGCATGGTTGATGAGTTTCTGCATTTAAAAAGTATGTGTCATTGTTATTTACTCTGTATTATTTATACTGTAAGCTTCTCAGAGGCCCTAGCCTCACTGCACTAGGCAGTGTAAAAAAATACAGATATTATCTATATTTTTTAACTGTTTTTCCTGAGTGTAAGAGGCAAAGACAAGCCTTGAAAGAAGTGAGTCAGACTACTTCTTCTTTCTCAGGTACAGTTAACATTCTGGGACATGGCAGTGGCTGATAAGTGACTGATGTGGTTCTTGGCATTCCAGGAACTGTAACATTGTTGGGATTTATGCTGACTTTGTCTTCATGATCTCAATTCAACACTCAGTAAATTTACTAAAGCAAGCCTCAGGAAAAAAAATACACAATGAAGGGATGGTGTCTAGAACGGAGTGAATCTGAGCTCTGCAATAATTATTTAGGGTAATAATGTTTGGATATCATTATTGGAAGTTTGGCTACCTCATCGGACATTGATGAGTAATGCACTTCCCGTGGCAAGCATTAGCCAGTTTAGCCAATTCTGACAGTCAGGCATGTTCATTTAAGCATACACTGAAGTGTTTCCAATAGCAAGTTTTGCTCCTACTGGAAGAAATTAAGAAGGGCTTTTTGTGACAAAAACACTAGGTGAATGCAGGCATTATTTCATAAAAACTGAATTTTCCACCAACTGTCATAGTCAGAGACACTGAAAGGCAAAAACCTATTAAAGCATCTTTACATTGTTTTAATGCCAAAATAAGTTATCTTCTTTAAACACACAGAATGTAATTCAATAAGTGAACAGATACCTCAGATGAACATGAATAACCATAGTGTTATCTGAAAAAAAACCAAAACAAAAACAAAAAACCCCAAACAAACAAACAGTGGGGTGGATTAGATTTTATGCACTAGACAAGAATTATTTCTACTTAAGTACTTCCATAGTTTTTGTCTGTGGTGGTGGGTTTTTTAGGTCTTTTAAGTAAGGCTCCAAATTCCTTGGTTTGTATGGCTCAGTATTCCTGAGTACAGATTCTCTTCAAGAACTGTAATACATAAACTCCATGTAAGCAAGAGTTTCATTAAAGCATTTTCTGATATTTTCAGTTTTGACAAAGTGAAAGGCAAAATTTATCTTTAAATAAATAATATTAGATGGAAGGACAACCAAGAGCCAGCAGTGTGCTCTTGTGGCCAGAAGGGCCAATGGGATTCTGGGGTGTATTAAAAGGGGTGTGGCTATTAGTTCAAGAGAGGTTCTTCTTCCACTTTACTCTACCCTGGTGAGGCCACATCTGGAATATTGTGTCCAGTTCTGGGCCCCTCAGTTTAAGAAGGATAGGGAACTGCTGGAGAGAGTCCAGCACAGAGCCACAAAGATGATGAAGGGGCTGGAACACCTTCCTTAAGAAGAAAGGCTGAGGGAGCTGGGTCTCTTTAGCTTGGAGAAGAGGAGGCTAAGGGGTGACCTCATCTATGCTTTGAAATATGTGAAGGGTGTGTGTCAGGAGGATGGGGTCATTCTCTTCTTAGTGAAGCCCAGTGACAGGACAAGAGGCAATGGCTGTAAGCTGAAGTATAGGAGATTCCATGTGAGTACACGTAGAAATTTTTTCACAGTGAAGGTGCCAGAGCACTGGCACAGACTGCCCAGAGACGCTGTGGAATCTCCTTCTATGGAGATATTCAAGACCCGTCTGGACACGCTTCTGTGTGACCTGGTCTAGGGGAATCCTGCTGTGGCAGTAGGGTTGGACTGTATGATCTTTCAAGGTCCCTTCCAACCCCATAAATTCTGTGTAATTCTGTGTGATATTCAGAGTAACACTGAAACCATGTTAAATGTTGGAGCAAATCATACTTACAGTGCTCTTCCTTACAACAACTGAAAACCACCAAGATTATCGCCTATGATAAAACTGTTATCGAAGAGCTAGACTTAGTGACAATTATAAATTGTATGTAAATAACTTACAATCTGTTATCTATTTCTTCCTCTTGCTGAATGAAGAGAGGAGTTGGCATACACATGCTCAAACAAACTGAGTCTTTCCACAATGGCAAACCCCCAAAACCTTCTATAAGTAACCACACAGAAAAGGTTAAGGGTGATGTTAGCTATATCCTATCCCATTTCAACAGAGTCTTGCTGAGCTATGGAAACACCAGATCATCTGCTAAATTACTGAAGTACTTCCAATACATTGATCATTTTTAATAGGAACCTCTATCATAATGACACTCTCTAAAACTCTACTTTTGAATGCATCTCTCCTTTTTTATATTTTCTGAGCTTCATATTTATAGGGTTTACTACCTATGTTTGTGAGATATTCCTGATGTATTTTTAATAATCATTCCAATAAGTAATTAAAAGTCATTGGAATTGTAATCTTTGTCTACTGTGCTGTAAGAATTATCCTTTTTTCTTTACCAAAGCCCATGGGTTTTTTCATTATTCTGCATGTAATGAAATGGGCTCTCATAAATTCTGGAATAACTGTATGAGGGTGTATTGTAATACCACAGACCTAAAATACCCTCAGAAGAAGATTTTAGAAAATGAAACTTGTTGTGACATAAGCTACCCTTCAGGATTTAGTAGTACTGTGGAGATATACTGAGAAAAAAATCTGATTTACTTGGAAAAGGAGAAATTCCTCTTGGCACATGAGGAACAACAATATATCAGCTTCTGGCAAAACTAGCCATTCTAGAAGTTTAAGCATCTTTTTCCTATAAACTTTTTCTTGATATAGCAGATTTTGTTTTTTAAAACAAAACAATGCCCACTACAAAACTTCCCTCAAAATCAGGGCAGGCAGGAATGCAAGTTCATCTATATGCCACAGATACAGGGCTAGAAATGTACTTAACGCTGACACAGATAACAATTACTTCTTTTGCATTCACTTGGCTATGTTCTCAGCTCTTTGGACTATGTGTAATAAAATGTACCTGTGCCATGAACAACACTGAGAGATTAATGCAGTTAGTCTCCTAATAATTTGCTTGTCCCACTGAACATTTCGGAGATGTCTCTTTCAGTGTCAGGAATTGATTCCAGTAATCATAACCTACCAGCTGGCATGTCAAAGACACAATCAAACCTAGCAGTTATGTTATTACACTACCAATACAACCCACTCATTGTCCTAGAAAAGCTAAGCCATCATTTTGATTATCAATACTGTGATTTCTTCTTTAGTTAACAGATTGATTCCTTTAACATTGCAGAGTGGAAGAAATAAACTTCTTGCAGATCAATAGTAAAGCACACTTTCTTTTCTTGCCTGGGACAATCCTGATAAATGCAGTTTTAGATTGCTTATCTTACTGACTCAATAGCGTAGGCAGAAACAGCAGAAACCGCTGTTTATAAAAAAATATATTTTTTGTTAGTGTCTTCTGAATTTACGTTGTCTACCTGCCATTAAACTACCTTAAAGTTCTTCAGTAAGCATCAGTTTAGCCTATTAAAGTCTTGCTGCTGTAATTTTAATGTTATGTTGACGCTACGTTCCAGTAGTTTAAAAAACAGCATCAGAACGCCCTAGGTTCGCAGGTCAAATTAATTTGGATGCTATTAATGGAAAATTGATCCTGAGAGATAAAGCTCATTACCTAGGAATACATAACTGGAGTATTACCTCAGCATAGGTCTCTCTGTGTCCTCTAAAGGAGTAAAGTTACCAAAGGTACAAAGAATTTTTATCTATGTATTACCTTTAGAATGATTTTTAGACAATGTTGCAGTGTATTTGTCTTGTGGCAAACAAGCTTGCAGGCAAACACAGGGTAGCTGCTCACTAATCCTCCCTTGCTCTGGGGGATTGGGGAGAAAAGGGGAAGGATAAAGGTAAGAAGACATCTAGGTTGAGATAAAAACAGTTTAATAATGATAATAATAGTAATAATAGAATATATAAATGAATGGTGAACAATGAAATTGCTCACCGCTAACTGACCATTGCCCAGCCTGCTCCTGGCTAGTACAAAAATCCCAGAACTGCAATTCCAGGAAAAAAACCAGCTTTCCTGGCCAACCTTCACTTATATATTTCATCTATGATATGGAATATTCTATTGGCCAGTGGGTCCACTGCTCCAGCTATGCTTCTTCCCAGCTTCTTGTGCACACTCATTCTAGCAAGACATGAGAAGCCAAAAAGTCCTCGATTTCCTAGCAACAACTGAAAACACCAGTATATTATCAGCATTCTTCTCATACCAATTCCCATATCAAAACCAAAACACAGCACTATTCTAGCTCCTATGAAGAAAAAAATAGCTCTACCCCAGTCAAAACCAGGACAACTTCTATGCAAAACTGTTAAAAAACAGTTGATGATGATTCTGTGCATGTATCTTAACCTCATCCTAGATGCAACTGAAAAGTCCTTTTGTGTTTGGTCTGCAGCTCAGAAGATGTGTCATTGAATGCAATTACCTCTACATGAGTCCAATCAGGACCAGTGTGCAACTGGAATTGCTTTGTCTGAAATACTCAGCTAACAAAGGAAGAACCATTATAGCCTATTACATTTGAAAGGAACCTTCCCTGGACTCAGTAAGCGGTACAATTTGTTTAAGAACTCCACCAAAGTGCCCTAAGTGGGTTCTTAGTGCTGTCCTGTAGACTGTGCATGGCTCCTCTACTATGCACCTTGGTTTACCTCTCTCAGAAAACCTCTTCTCAAATATTTATTTCAGTTAGGTTATTAGCATCATTTCATTCTCACCTCTGTTGCAATCCTTTATCCCTGGTTTACTGGAAAAGTGAAGCATAGTCCTACCAAAGATAGGTCTATGCGGGATTATTTCATCCTATATTTATAAGGAACTTTTTAAAAGAAGATTTCTTATACCTGGGAATTAAAATTTATTGATGCTGGTAAAAATAATAGCACCTCCAGTGGTATTGTGAATGGCTAGTATATGAAATGATAATTCCCTGACGTAAACTGATGTACAGCAACCAGTGCACCGCTCATCTCTCTGACATAAAAATCAGGTGGATAAAATTCAAAAATAGAAGACAGGAGTTGCAGGGAGCTTCTCACCAGAGGTTCGGACTCTGCAAACAAGATGCCCTAGGCACTCATGAAAAATGTAGCCTCTGCCTCTTTTTGCCCAGTAGGGTCATGTCCAAATCCTTTCACCTTTAAATCACATTGCCTTTTGCTTCACTATTACATCTTGCCCTTGCTCCTAGTTTGATGCTACCTTAGAGGCTTCTGTTGTTCCAGAGACTAGAGAGAAACATTTATTAAAGAGAGATTTATTTGGAAAGGTCTACATTACCTCAGCATTAGGTTCAGTCTGCAGAATAATGATTTCATTTAGAACACTGAGGTTTTTCAGACTTATCACTTTTTAAAATATGACTTTAAGGAATCAAACTTATGTTGAATTCTGGTAAATAAGTAAATCTCCATTTTGCTGAAGGCTTCCAGAGCACTGGAAGCTTTAATGTTTTGTTCATTCATTTACACTGAATTTTGATTTTAATGAAAAACTCTGCATACTGTTAATATTTAAAAAAACATAGCACATCTCCCTGAAATAAACTTTCTGCTCCAAATTAGAATTCAGGTTGTGTCACTTTTCCTGTTTTAGGAAGAGAAAAGATTATAAACTTGCAATAGACAGAAAATGAAAGAAATTACTCATTTCTTGTAAGCATGGATGTTAGTCTAATCATATATGGATAATACCAACAAGATTTCTGTGTCAGTCTATAAACTAATATCTGTTGTTTTGTGTTACAACCCATAAGTGCTTCCCCACAAACTCAGGTATATCTTCTTCTTTAATACTTGCACTAGGACAAACATAGAGCGGTTGTGAAAATCCAGATTTTTGAGTCAGTGATTTAAATCTTGGCTTCACTGACAAGGACCTCATTCTACCTGTTATAGGAATTTATGTCTGCATGATTTAGTAAAGTACATATTTATATATTTAACAGTAAAGCACACAGGAACTGTAGCCCTGTGTAGTAGGATCTGGAAAATCATGTATATATGCCAGTCACAGTATGAACACAGATCAAAAAGAGACTCCACAGGCATCTCACTTAAGTATTTGATGGGATACGACAGATTTAGATGTACAGGAATATATGAAACAGTATTAGTTGGCTATGGTCTCGTAGGACAAGTGGCTTGTGCTTTGTTAAAACTTTTGTGGGCATCATAGTGTGGTTTAAAAATGTGTTTGAAAATGTAAAATGGAATAATTCGGTGGTGATTTATGGGGCCTCTTCCAAGTGTGAGAGCAGTAGGGGAGAAAGTGCTTGTTTAAAACATAACAAGAAGAGGAAAGATGCTGGGGTCATGGGCTAACCTGAGGCAGGGACTGACCTTCAATTATTCAGTGAGAGCCAAGTAAGATAGACACAGGTGAAGAAGGGCTTTGAACATGAAGATAAGCAGTTCATGTTTGAGGTAACAGAAAAGGAGGAGGTAGTGCCTAAAGAAAGGATACGTAGCAAAACCAGTTAAGTTAGGAAAGTAGTGTTTTTAGAGACTAGTAGGAAAGGTTGCATAACAACATATATATTTTGCATGGCACGCAGAAAGCTTCTGTAAAGCTTTGGCATGTTCTGGATATGAGGTCTGAGAGACAGGCTGGATTTATAAAGAATGCCCTGAGCCCCTAAGAGAGGAGGGGATAGGGATGCTGTAGGTATTTTGTTTGTTTATTTTATGGGATAGATAACAAGATGTTAGGCATGAAGGTTTAAGAGCTCTCTCCTAGTGATATAGGTAGGTTCTATGAAAGTAGCATCATGCAGATATGTAAGGAGAGGTCACAGATGCAGGTCACTCTTCTAGTCTGAACAAAGACAGGTATGGAGCATAGAAAAGAATGACAAGACATCATAGATGGACCCTGAGTTGTGTTTCTGGAGGAAAGATATGAGAGAAAGTGGAACAGAATAAGGGCAGAATGCTGAGAGGCTCTTGCTAAATATTGCAGAAACAGTAAGGATATGAAAGATCAGAGGTATGAAGAATAAATACTGTTGCGGCATGACAATATGGCATCCACGACAAGATTCAGAAGAGGGATTTTCAGACGGATCTGACTCACACACAGACAAAAGACGTACAGTGGTGGTCACGTTTAATCTACAAAGTACGAAGTATAGGCCAAGCAGAGTACAAGAGTCACAGATAGAAAAAGGTACAGATATGGAAAATGGCTATCACCGCGCTATTGTTAGCAAGCATCTTTTATACCTTTACAGAAAGAATAATGACCAATTAGCAAGTGACACTTACATATACAAATTAAACCGACCAATTAAGAAGCAACAGTTACTAATAAAAACAACTACCATAAATGAGGATAAAGCAGTGCACTTCAAAGAAATGTGAATGTGATAAGACTGGTGCTGTGTGGTGTGGGAAGGATAAGATGTTAAGGCTATGTGGGGCCCCAAGGTCTCTGTGTGCAGCTGCAAAGGCTCCTGCTAGGTGACTCCCACCTTCTCTCCCAGGCTATCTAACTGCCTTCTTGTGAGAAACTGACTTTGGCCTTGTCCAGCTTCCCTTCTGCCAGGCCCTAGATCCTGCAGCCCACAGTAGCATGCCACAACAAAATACCACAAGAAGCAAATTGGAACACTGAAAGAAAGGCAGGATTTCAGAAAGAACAATGCTTTATGTATTTGGTTTTACTCCTCTTTTTCTTTTTTTTCCCCCCATATCTCTACTTATTTTACACAGTATTTGTCCTGATTTTAGCTGGGTATTCTGTACCAAGCTAAGTCAGCCTTACACCCTTCGGGCTACAGGCTGGGTATTGAAGAGGTTTGTGCGATAAGACGTGTGAATGCCTCCCCTCTGGAGAGTCATTCGCACCCAGTCTGAGGAACCGGTTTTGCAAGGGGCTGTCAGCGTTTCCAGAGACTCAGCTATTGTGTGCGATGAGAGGTGTGATACCTCCCCTCCAGAGAGTCATTCACACACAGCCTGAAGAACTGGTTCTACAACGGGCTGGGTTTTCCTGCCAAAGCTGTGAGACGGGTATATAATCTTGGGCTTCAGGGAACTGCAGACAACACTCTCCGAACCAGAGGACTGAGACGCTGCAGGAGCTCTTGCCAAGATCCCTTCATGCCCCGGGACTCTCTCCAGCTGCAGGAATTTTCTCGAGAGACCTACCTTTTCACGAGCTTCCTTCTCGATCCCTATTCTTCAACTAGACTGTGACTTTTCATCTACAGAACAGACAGGTTTCTTTTGCTTGGGACTGAGGGGGAGGGGAAGCACGTGGAGCTTGGGCATAGGGGCTTATAGCACCATTACCCTCCGTGCCCCGGGGTGCTGGGTTGCTAATCCTGTTTTAAACTAAGCTTTGCTGTACTCATTGTATTGTTTATTTTCTTATCTTTTATTAAACTGTAATTTTGACTTGTAATCTCTCTAGTATTGAGATTCTATTGTGGATCTGCTAGTTCCTAATCTTTCAAACTAGCACATTTTTGGCACCCAACGTGGGGCTTGAACCCACGACCCTGGGATTAAGAGTCCCATGATCTACCTACTGAGCTAGCCAGCACCAGCTCTTTTTCAGCATTTGCTTCTTTCAGCTGCTGCCTGTTTATATTCTGTTAGTTTACTCAAGTCACGTTATCCCCAAGACATGTTGTTCCCAAGTTTTTCTTATTTTCTGAATTTTTGTCAGCCTGCATCCCTTGTTAGTATCTTCTTAGCCTGTAACTCTTACAACACCAAAACTAAGTCATTTACTTATTTCAAAGCTCTTTTAACATACTGGCTTCTTTTGTCTACCCACCTGTATTTTACTAACAGTTTGCTTCCTTCCTCTTTGGCAACGTCTGTATTTCATAAAACAACTTGGAAGACTGTTTTTTCTGTCTCTTGAGCATGGAGTGTCCTTCAAAGGCTGATGTATAACCTAATCTCTTCTTTTTCTACTGCTATTACATATAAGCAGCACAGAAATCACCAAGTGAAAATAGCCTTCTGCCTTCATATTTGTAGCAATCTTGGGATGCTGAAGATGGCATGTCTCCTTCCATCCCACCTCAGGATACTAAAATGAAAGCTAAGTAACAGTTGCAGAACTATTCAAACTCCTGCATCAAAAGCTTAGTTCTTCCCTACCTTAAACCACATATTCTCATTTATGTCTGTTCAAAGTGAACACAAAACAACAATGTAACAGGACAATTTAGGATTGAAGTTGATGGAAAATTAGGCGTGAAACTAAAAAAAAGAAAAAAAAATCAGCTGCCCTTACCATTAGCATAATTTTGTCAGCCACTGAAGAAAACATTTTAATGAAAAAAATCTGGGATATGTAAGTAATATATGAATGATAATTGAAAGTCGCTTGTTTTGAGACTGACCCTTGAAACCTCAATAAACACAGTACTGGGTTTTCTAGTCCAGTTGGGATTTTCTCTCTCCCATCAGAGTAGTGTTTGGGCATCTGCTTTGCTTAAATCCTGCAAATGATTTATAGAGATTAAATAGACTTCAGTACACCTGCATTATTTACAATATCTTATGCTTAGACCAACTCTTAACACAATAAATGACTTGCCAAGAGCAACACAGAGATCAACGGTTAAGCTTAAAACTCAGGAAACCTCACTGCCAACTTCCTCTCTACCCACTAGAGGCTCCATAAATATGCAATCAAAAGATTGGTTTAGTTGTATGATGCTGCTTGAAAAAAATAAAATAAAAAATAATCTCCTTGGAACTATCTAACAATCCTGAGGTGGCAATTTTATGATTGTAAGTCAAAATGAATGAGCATGTTACTTGCCATATGTGTCATATGTTTGCATTCCTGAAACGACTTTTCGTAAGTGAAGTATTTAGTGGACACCACAATGAAATCACTTGTTATTATTGGAAACTTGTGAACTCTGATCAAGGGAGACTGTTGTCCAACCTGGCATCAAAATCAACATGAAGCCTGAGCCTGCCAGCTAGTTTTGTGCTACCACCTACCATTTAACCATGACATGTCTGAGGACTCCCTGGGTTTAGCATCTCAGTTCTCTTTTTTTCCTCCTCTACAGCCAGTGTCTTTCTGTAAGAGAGAAAATGAAACTAGGACCAAAAAATAAGAGACACGTGCTTATGAACAATTTTCTGTCAGAAAATTCAATCACAGTTATTTTAATCAAAGCATTAATCTTTCGGACACATATCACAAAACTTAGAGTAAACCTGGCTGCAATTACATCTTTTCAGTCATTCTGAAAATGACTCTGAAAAGCCTATCAGCAAAAGGTGGTTGGGAAGAGGCAGCACAGATCCCAAGAAGCAGTTGTGAACATGATGAACTTGGTATTTTTTGTTTATCCTCCTCTGTGAGTTCAGTCCTTTGTGGAGGCAATGAAATAGATTTGAGCAATGCCAATCAATAAAGTCAGAATCACCTTAAAGGGTATGCTACAAATGCAACAGTGAGAGATTAATCTCTTGCACTCAAAAATGGGTCTGACTTTGTTTGCATTTAATGGAGCTGCAAAGCTGTAAAAGGCAGTGATTTTTCAAAAGGAAAATCACAGAATCATTACGGTTGGAAAGGACCCTCAAGATCATCTAGTCCAACTGATAGCCCTACACTACTCTTACCCCTAAATCATCCCCTGAAGAAACACATCTATCCTCTTCTTAAAAACCTCCAGGGATGGTGACTCCACCACGTCCCTGGGCAGCCTATTCCAATATCTCACCACTCTTTCAGTAAAGAAATTCTTCCTAATATCTAATCTAAACCTACCCTGGCTCAGCTTAAGCCATTCCCTCTAGTCCTGTCACTAGTCACAAGGGAGAAGAGGCCAACACCCGCCTCCCTAGAATGGCCTTAAAAAAACCCCGGATTCCTTCTGATTTAGGTGACAGAGCAGTTTTTTTGCCGATTGCAGTGATCTTATCACGAACACTGTTAGCAGTAAAGTCATGCAGATTCCAGGCTGGTTTTCAGCTTTGTTTGCTGCTGAATGCAAGCAAAAAGGACACTGGTATTTGTTCTCAGTATTTGGAGGCCGTTATTTGGGCTTTAATTGCAGTCAACACCATCAACAGGCTCTAAACTACTTGTATCAGCTCAGTGAACTAGTCTGTTCACTAGAATGTCTCCAGCCACTTTTTAATATATAGACCTTCAAAGTTACAAGGTCCAATGTAAATAATGATGGGATCTCTACTCTGAGCTTCTTTTCTCTCCTGTAATTTTTATTTTTAAGATGTGATTCTCTTCCTCCTTTGCCCTTAATTTGTCATTTAAATCTTATGTGATTTTTTTTTCAATTAAGACTTTTCCAAACCTTTTTCTTTTCAAGCTAAAATTGCTTTGGCATAAAAAAGTGATTGCCTGTCAGTGACTTTATCCAGGATACATCTGCTCTCATCAGTCCTGGACATGGTGTTAATTAGATTTCTCTGAAGCCTATCTTGCAGCAGATGTTTTAGGCTTACCCTTTACTTTATCCAAGAGGTCAGAGACAAACTTTCCTAGGAACCAAGTTGTTTCCTGCATCTTGGAGATGCAGTTTGTTGCCATTTTAAGTGTTTTGTTTTTCACTGATCAATGAAACACTGTCCCAAATTTAATTGAAACATCAAGCAATTAATTTCCATCCATTAATAATACAGTGCAGTGATACTGTAGGGCTCTCAGTGTTTGATGGAAATGATATAGACCTATCTTCTCAACCCACCCCACCCCTTTTTCCTGTATGGCAATAAACATTTTGGGTGCCATGAAACGTTGATTAAGAGCCAAGAATTATAACGTCTGGAGCACTGGGGCATCACTTTCACTGTGATGATTTCACTGAAATATTCACTAATTCACTATTTATGCCAGGACCCTGTACTAAGGCTGGTGCAGTGCTACCCCTGCTGCTCTTCCTCTTACACACTGGAGACCCCAGACTTACCCAGAGGCTAGAATGTGCAAAGATAAGTGGGGGCTGATAAAGACAGAGAAAAAATTATACTGCAGCATTTAAGTGAAGCAGTCTGCAATTAAATCTTTGCTCCCTCCCAACCTGAGCCCCATATACTCCACCTTCTCTCAGAGGTTTTCTGCCGCCCCAGCTATCCTTCCCCCCCCGACGGGCTGTTTCCACCCAAACTGCGGGGGGGAGTTGAGCCGAGGGGAGGCCCGGGCTACACCGTCGGCTGACTGCAGCTGGTGCTTGGAGCGATGGGCTCCAGCTGTGTGGCACAGTTAATGCCCTCACTGTTCCTGCCGTGGCCAAAACGTAACCTTTTCCTAAGGGAAAGCTGTCTAGCGAGGAGGAGACGGAGCTGAGCAGATGGCTGTGATGTGAGCAACAGCAGCTGCAGGCTGCTCCCCCCAGCAGCATGTGGGAAACAGTACTTGATGTTAGTGTCATCCAGAAGGTCGTGGCAAATACCAGAATTCTGCAAAATAATGGGCAGCAGACTGATAAGTGTACTTTGAAGTGGTGGTTTGTTGTAAAATGTGGTTTGTTATTAGATGAGGTAGAAGGAAGAGGTATTGTAGGTGCCCTGAGTTTCTGGGAGGAAGCAAGGAAAGGAGGGCAGGTCAGTCTCCTTCCTCTCCCTGCCAGGCTGGCCATGGCTATATGATAAGGGAGGACAGGTGGCTGCTTTCTGTGCCTTTCCCACGGTTTGGTAGATGGCACCAGCTACGTCACAGGCTTCTTTCTAGCTGTTTTGGCAGTCCCAACCCCTGTTTTTTCAGCCAAACAGAGACGGCAGGAAAGTTTACATCAAGAAAAAGCCATTTCTAGATGACTTTGCAGATGGCCAGGGTGGCTTCTGGTCAGAAATCCTTTAGGCCAGACTCTGTACTACTAACTAAATTCCTTACTGCTTGATGCTTTATTACAACGTCACTTTATTAGCTAAGTATCTCAACTCTTTCTGTTTCTTGGACTTTAGGGGTTCCCTCCTCTGGAAACAAGAACCTATCAATCACTGGGTTTTGTATATAATCCCTGGTAAGGCTGTGTTGGGAGTTTTGGCATAATGAGTCACAAATGTATTAATGATCACTAGCCACAGGGTTTGAAGTTGGCCTTCCTGACTCTCCTCCTACTGGCTTCCACGCCCTCCACTATCCCCAAGCCTCTGAGGCCGTGTCTTCTTATTTTCTTCTTAAGTAATTAAAATCCTTTCTTTAATGCCTACAACTTTTTTCTGTAGTTTCCTCCATGCTCATCCCCACACTTCTTTTTTTTCCTTTGTTTTTCTTTATGTGCTGCCTAGTCAAAATAGGATATATGTCAGTGTATGTCTTAGTTTATTAGTTTGTTCTCATAAGGGTGGAGAGCCAGCAAATACATATAGTCTAGTGGATTTTCTGTGTACTGATTCGTTATGTTGCTTGTTTTCCTCCTAGGATATTTGAAAGTGTCTCTTTCATTTTCTTATGTTTCAAATTCTTGTTTTGCTGGGTGTTACTTATTTCTCAAACAGGGGGTACAGTCTGCTAATTATTTTCCTTTCTATTTTGTAATTCTAATACCGAGTATTAATGTGATTCAGAAGTGCATGAAACTCTACCTTGCTCTACCTGCAACAAGAGCCCCTCGAAATATCTGTTGCTGGGGTAAAGGCAGGGTGTGGGTCTATGTTATTTTCTTTATGTAGACTTACTTTTGTTTTAATTGCTTTTATGTTTGCCTGTTAGAATATTGGGACTTGCAGTTTTCATATGAATGCATTTAAACATGTATGGTAAGACATGAATGACAACGCATGAGTTTTGCCCAAGGGTGTGCTTGATGTTTCATTTCTCCATCAGAACAGTAACAGTATCATGTGACCAAATGAACTACTTTATATGTGGTTTATCTTGATTTCAGTAAAGGATTTGACACTGTCTCCCACTGCATCCTTGCAGCCAAACTGAGGAAGTGTGGTTTGGCTGATTGCGTAGTGAGGTGAATTGTGAACTGGTTGAAGGACAGAAGTCACAGAGTTGTGGTCAATGGGATGGAGTCTAGTTGGAGGCCTGTGTCTAGTGGAGTCCCTCAGGGGTCGTTAGTGGGACCAGTACTTTTCGATCTATTCATTAATGACCTGGGTGAGGGAACAGAGTGTGCTGTCAGCAGGTTTGCTGATGACACTAAACTGGGTGGAGTGGCTGACACACCGGACGGTTGTGCTGCCATTCAGCGTGACTTAGGCTGGAGAGTTGGGCAGGGAGAAATTTAATGAGATTCAATAAGGCCAAGTGTCGAGTCTTGCACCTGGGAAAGACCAACTCCATGGATCAGTATAGGTTGGGGACTGAGCTGTTGGAGAGCAGTGAAGGGGAAAGGGATCTGGGGGTCCTGGTAGATGGAAGGATGATCATGAGGCATCGGTGTGGTCTTGTGTCCAGGAGGGCCAATGGGATTCTGGGGTGTATTAAAAGTGGCTAGTAGGTCAAGAGAGGTTCTTCCACTTTACTCTACCCTGGTGAGGCCACATCTGGAATATTGTGTCCAGTTCTGGGCCCCTCAGTTTAAGAAGGATAGGGAACTGCTGGAAGAGTCCAGCACAGAGCCACAAAGATGATGAAGGGGCTGGAACATCTTCCTTATGAGGAAAGGCTGAGGGAACTGGGTCTCTTTAGCTTGGAGAAGAGGAGGCTAAGGGGTGACCTCATCTATGCTTTGAAATATGTGAAGGGTGTGTGTCAGGAGGATGGGGTCATTCTCTTCTCAGTGGAGCCCAGTGACAGGACAAGAGGCAATGGCTGTAAGCTGAAACATAGGAGATTCCATGTGAATACACATAGAAATTTTTTCACAGTGAAGGTGCCAGAGCACTGGCACAGACTGCCCAGAGACGCTGTGGAATCTCCTTCTATGGAGATATTCAAGACCCGTCTGGACACGCTTCTGTGTGACCTGGTCTAGGGGAATCCTGCTTTGGCAGGGGGGTTGGACTAGATTATCTTTCGGGGTCCCTTCCAACTTCTAATACTCTGTGATTCTGTGTGATTCTGTGATAAGATGAATAACAAATACTTCGAAGCATAAGTCAAGGAACAGTTAAGAACACAGAGAACTCATACAGAAACTTGAACTGAACTTTAGTCTACTTAACAACCATAAAACATGAGTACACCTGCTTAAACCTAAAACATCAAAAGAAAACGTTATGGTAGATTAAAATGAAACCCAGAAAAATGGGCGGAATTCATTGTAGAAACACTTTACTATAATCAGCTCCTGGGATATGAAAGAAAATAGAGGCTTTAAAGCCCAGTTTACTTTGTTTATTTAAAGTTGTTTCCTTCTTTTTTTTCAGAAGAACCAGTTCTGTGTTAACTTCCTCAAGGGCTTAAAAAGACCTTCCTCATGCTTGAGAAGAAAGATAAGAAAATAATTGTCTTAAATTCTTCTGTCGTATTTTAAATCCACTGCTAACAGAGCCAGATATAGGCCACTCCTGGGAAGTGTGGTGTTCAGACTGAAAATGTATTGTTTAGTACAAGTGCTTCCTGTATCTGTAGTGGACCTCGTGTTTGTGATTTCAGTCAACTGATATGAGCAAATTTGTTTTGCGAAATGCTTTATGAGATGAGTTACCAGAAATAATTAACATAACTCCACCACCTCATGGAAAGTTAATGCGTATGTATGACAGCATAATAAAAGGAAGGAATGTAGGGAACAGTGTACATGCTGGGAGGAAAGACCGCCCATGTACCCAGTGCTGATTAAACAATCACCTTGCTTAACAGAACAAATCGAGTTCTAGTTCTTTGTTTCAGAATTGGCACCCCAGATGGGACCCCTCTGCTCTACTGTGAGGGCCTTTGGGGACAGGGACTCCGTGGGCACACCTAGATTTACCAGACGGACTCCCTGGCCCAACGGACAAAGCGAAGTAGACACGAACCACCTGTAAGAAAAAGGTATTTGTACTTGGCTACTGATTTTGGTTGTTCTATAAGACGTGGGAGTTGTCTCACGCAGGACACAGTATGACAGGAGATGTCCTGAGGTTGATACCAAAGGTATGAGAGTTGAAGTTTGGGCTATACTTGGCATACTGTTGGTAATTATTTTGACAGGGTTTTTTTTATTGTAATGTGTAGCTGTGGTTGTACGCCCCCCTGTCTTTTGTAACTCCAGTCTTATGGGGGGAAATCCTGTACCAACAAGGGTGACATTTAATTTGGGACACAGGTTGCAATCTTGTGCTATTTGAGGAAGACATCCATAGCTTATTGTGGTCAGGTGTTGTTGGTGTCAGCATAATATTTGTTTGGTTAACCAAGCCTTACCCACAGCCTTGATTTTCTGGTGCTGGTGCTGTGGGTGTGGGACCCCTCTTGAAGACACATTTTTCGTGACCTATAGCTGTTGCAGAAGCCAGCAGACCAGATTGTGTCTCTACCAGAGGTGGTAGGTGTAAGGGTGAGAGTGGGGACTGAAAGAGATGCATCTAAGTGCAGAGTGAGAGTGGAGTTCTGATCTGTGCTTCCGCTTGTCTGTGAGGAAAGCAGCTGGAGATGACTGAAGTGCTTGATTAACCAGTAAAACTATCATGGGAGGACAGTCAAAGCAAGAAGGTTGTGAAGAAAAGCCCATTGGGATATATATTAAAACACTGGAAAGGTATTGGGGGTCCACCAGCTGATAGTGTAAGTAAAAAGACTTTGATTAAATACTGTAATCAATGGTGGCCATTGTATAAATTAGAAGATGAGGAGAAATGGCCGGTAAATGGAACATTAAAATATAATATTTTGTTGCAGCTTATGTTGTTTTTGAGAAGAGAAAGAAAATGAGATGAAGTAATATATACATATATGTTGTTTACTCTGAGGAATCACTCTGAATGGCAAAAAGACTGTGGGCTTAATTTAGCCCCACAAGATTCCCTAGTATTATCCTTGGAGAAGGATCACAGAATCACAGAATGTTAGGAGTTGAAATACATATAGGAATTGGTAAGAGGGAGAAAAGTGGAAGCTGGCATGAATGGTAGTCACCACCATGGTGGCTGCTCTGACCAAAATGAGAAGAAGGTAATAGCATGTGGATGGGAAAAGTCAATGGGAGGTAGAAGGGAGAGTCGAGCAGTATTACAAGCAAAACAACGTGTATATTTTAAAAAGGAGGACCACTGGAAGTGGGAGTGTCCTGAGTTGGTGAGGGGACCTTGCTCAACAGAGGCAGCCATGGATTGACAGGGACCTGGGGTATCTACCCTAGCAGGTCCTCTGATTGAAATTGAGCTGGGGGACTGGAAAAGGAAGTAGATTTTTTTAAAAGACACAGGTGCACCCTTTTTGGTCCTAAATCAACAATTAATGCCTGTGAGTAAAGAATTTGTTAATGTTGTGCGGGCTACAGGATAACAAAAGCGGGTTTATTTTATGAAGCCCCTGTGGCATAAACTGGGAAAGCTAATAGGAGTACATAGGTTTTTGTATATTCTGGATTCACCCAGACCCCTCTTGGGAAGAGATTTGTTGGAACAATTAGGGGCAGAAATTTGTTTTAAAAAATGAAATATTGAATTTAGGGTTAAGGACACTCTAGTAGTGGAAGTCATGAGCTTAGGGATCCTATATAATCAGGAAAGAAGTGGAATCATTCCTGTACCCTCAGATATTGTTAAACAAGTATATCCTGGGGTATGGCCATCTGAGGTCCCTGGGAAAGCAAAGAATGCTGAACCTATTGAGATATGATTGAAATCTGGAATTAAGCTGGTCCGAGTAAAACAGTATCCCTTGAAGCTGGAGAATAGAAAAGGGGTTAAACCCATAATAGACAAATTTTTGAAGTATGGACTATTAGTGGAATGTGAATCTGAATCTAACTCCCATTTTACCGGTGAAGAAAGCCAATGGTAAAACATATAGGTTGGTACAGGATTTGATTAATTAAAAATTAGAGAAGATCTGCATCCCTTAGTGGCCAGCCCCTATACTTTGCTGACTAAATTAACAGAGCAGCAAGTATGGTTTACCATCTTGGATCTGAAGGATGCTTTTTCTGCCTGCTGCTAGGGAAGGCTAGTCAAAAGATATTTGCCTTTGAGTGGCAAAATCTGGACTCAAAAAGAAGGATCCAGCTGACCTGGACAGTGTTGCCCCAAGGGTTTAAAAACAGCCTAACCATTTTTGGCAACCAATTACCCCCAAAAATGGAGCAATGGAGACCACCTGCAGAGAACAGAACATTGCTTCAGTACGTGGATGATATGTGGTTGCTACATAGACTGAAGAAGATTGTCAGGAATGGACTGTTAGCATTTTAAATTTTTGGGGGCTTAATGGTCAGCGGGGCTCCCAACAAAAGGCTCAGGTAGCAAAAACACAAGTCACCTATTTGGGTGCGAAATCACTGGTGGACGATGGGAACTTGGACAGCAGAGAAAGGAAGAAATTTGCCAAATGCCCCAAACAGAAACTGTGAAAGAATGTTCCTGGGAATGACTGGGTGTTGCAGGCTGTATTGAGTCTGGCTGAACTGCAGTTCATCCCCATAGTGACCCTTGCAGTGC
Organism: Galbula dea; assembly: GCA_013399015.1. Classification (NCBI taxonomy): domain Eukaryota; kingdom Metazoa; phylum Chordata; class Aves; order Piciformes; family Galbulidae; genus Galbula; species Galbula dea. Next base: position 23,778 of record VWZX01008932.1, read on the forward strand.
TGTGAGAGAGAATGTGAGCGTGGTCACCCACCATCATGGAAGAAGCAGGGGGGCTCGGGACCCTCGACACGTCACTGGACCCGATCCATGGTGGTGTAACTATGCACTCTTGCTCTCTGTTCTGTCTCTCTGCCTAATTTTCCCTCTTTTCCTCCATCCTACTGGCCTGTCTCTCTAACTCTTTTGTTTCAATAAACCCTAATTGATTTTCGGCATTTGACCTGGTTTGTGTCTTAATTTCACTCTGGGAAATAAACCTCGAATATACCCCGTGTCCATTAACCGGACTGGGACAGGTGGGCATTCATTATCTAATGGCTGCCTCCTGAAGAACCACCATGCGTACCGCAGCCCTTCTCCTCTGGAGTGGCTGACCATCGCTGCTCATGGGAAGTAGATTTTAAGTCTTCTTTGCTTTGCTTCTGCATGCGCAGGCTTTGCTGTAGTTATTGCTTATAGTAAACTGCCCTATCTCAACCCAGGAGTCATTCCTTTTCCACCTTACTCTCTCTCCCCTGTCTCTTTGGGAAGGGGAGTGATAAAGTGGCTGGATGGGCACCTGGTGTCCAGCCAAGGTCAAACCCACCACACAGGCTCTGGATATACAGGTATGGGCTCCTAGTAAAGCCACTGTATGATCTGGTCAGGAAGAGTGTCCTGTTTTTAGCTGCTGGCATCAGATTATCAAAGCTGTATATTCTATTCTTCTGTGTCATTTCTACACCCCTCGGGCTACAGGCTGGGTGTTGAAGAGGTCTGAGGTGGGCCCCCCACCCGCCTCTGGGGAGTCATTTGCGCCCATTCCAGGGGGGAGGGGTCAGGTGTTCCAGCATGAACGAGGGGGGTATTGTCTTGGGGCTGGGAGAGACTTCCGCAGCCACTGGTCAGAGCCGGATAAGGACCAGACCCTCCAGGATGTCTTCCCGGGACCCCCTTGGAGCCGCAGGGACCCTCCAGGACCCCCCCCGCTGGGACCCCCCTCGAGCTACAGGGACCCTCCAGGATCTACCTCCCCCGGGACCCCTTTTGACCCCTACTCTTCCACCAGACTGTGATTTTTCATCTGCAAACAACAGGTTTCTTTTTCTTTCCTCCTTCCCCTTTTGTTTTGGACTCAGGGAAGTGGAGAGGAAGCACATGGAGCTTGGCACAGGGGCTGCTGGGCACCATTCCTTTCCTGCCCCAGGGTGCTGGATTGTAGTTCTGGATTAAAACTAAGTTACCTGCATTTATTGTAATGTTTATTTTCTTTTCTTTTTATTAAATTGTAACTTTGACTTGTAATCTCTCTTGTATTGAAATCAGCTTTCTTGCCGGTTTAAACTTTTAAAGTAGCACAAGAGCCAAGGGCGGCTGGTTTGGACAGAGGAGGCCAGGAATGCCTATAAGCTCTTAAAAATGGAATTAATGAAGGATCCAGCACTGGGACTCCCTGATGTAACCAAACCGTTCATATTTTTTTCATATGAGCGACAAGAGGTTGCACTTGGAGTTTTGGCTCAGAGCCTAGGGCCTGACAAAAGAGCAGTGACATACTTTTCTAAACAACTCTACGAGGGCAGTAAAGGATGGCTGGGATGCTTGTGAGCAGTTGCAGCGTTCATCATCAACATTCAGGAGGCTTGAAAGTTTACTGTGGGACAGAGGGTCACAGTTCTTGTTTCCCATAAGGTCTTGGCCATCTTAGAACAGAAATGGGCCCACTGGTTGTCTGTGGGAGAACACCAAGATTATAAGAAGTGGAAGGAAGACATCTAGGACCAGGATTTTACAGTGGCTTCTTCCCAGGATCACCACACCGGAAGCTGCCCACGGGTTGCAAACTTCTGTACGGTTTTTCTTACAAGCCTCTGTTATCCCTTCCCTAGTGCACGTGGACCCCCTGGGCCGTGACATGTTGCCTTCCTCCCTGAACCAGTTCCCTGCCCCTGTCAAATCTCATTGGTTACACTCCCTTCTTCCTGAGTTACCACCCAATTACATTCCCTTTAGTTAAACCCTCCCCGGGGGAGTATAAAAGCCCCGGGAAGTTTGAATAAATCACTTTTTGCCCCTGGACTTCAGAGACTATACTCGTGACTCTTTCCTCCCCCCAAGGAGGGAAAGTGCTCACAGGAGAACATCATCTCGGAGACACAGCTGGTGGGGAGTCACCAGGATTCAATCCCTGTCAGTTGTCCTCTTCATGATTCCTGAAATAGCAAGCCATATTGGCTGAACAAGTTGATATAGAAATAATAACCACAAATATTGATAGCCATGGCTATGAAAAACCCTGTGATCCATGATTGTCTGGAAATAATAGAAGCTACATATTCAAGTCGACCGGATCTGAAGGAAGAACCACTGGAGGGGGATGATGAATCTTGGTATACTGACAGATGTAGTTTTATACAAGAAGAAAAATGGATGGTGGGATATGCTATCACAACTTCTACAAAATTGGTTGGGTCCGGACCTCTTCCCCCAGGAATTTCAGCTCAATAAGCCAAATTAATCACAGGAACTTGGGCCTTGAGACTGGGAGCAGGGAAGAAGATAAATATATGGACAGACTCTAAATATGCTTTTGGAGTAGTCCATGCTCATGGAGCCATCTGGAAGGAGTGGGGACTGCTCACCAAAAAAGGAAAACAAATCAAACATGCTGAGGAAATTTTACAATTGCTACAGGCTGCGTGACTGCCAAAGTAAGTGGTGATTATGCACTGTAGAGGACAGCAGAAGGGCAACACTGAACAGGAGCTGGGAAATCGATTGGCAGATAAAGAGGTAAAATTGGCAGCAGGAAGGAGTGTTTCCGAGATAGGCTTGGTCCCAGACGGTAAACCAGTCAGAGTAGATAGGAACTGGAGTTATTCAAAAGAGAACAGAAAGTTAGCTCAAGACTTAGAGGCTCAAGAAAAAGGGAACATTTGTGTTACCACTGACCAATGAATATTGGTACCTTATCAAGTATTATGGGGACTTGCCAAAAATGAACACAATCAAACCCATTGGGGAGCAGATGCATTGTATAGTAAGTTGAATGGCAGGATAGTGTGACGCAATCTGTATACAATGGTCAAACAGGTGATCAGACAATGGGAAATTTGTCTGAGGAATAACCCACATACGGTGAACAAAATTCACATTAGGAGAACTGGTCAGCAGTGGCAGATACACTTTTCTGAACTGTAGGAGTCTTGGATGGACAGGGTGTCCCGGTCCGGTTAACGGACACGGGGTAGATTCGAGGTTTATTTCCCAGAGTGAAATTAAGACACAAACCAGGTCAAATGCCGAAAATCAATTAGGGTTTATTGAAACAAAAGAGAGAGATAGGACAGTAGGATGGAGGAAAAGAGGGAAAATTAGGCAGAGAGACAGAACAGAGAGCAAGAGTGCATAGTTACACCACCATGGATCAGGTCCAGCGATGTGTCGAGGGTCCCGAGCCCCCCTGCTTCTTCCATGACAGTGGGTGATCACGCTCACATTCTCTCTCATACACACACCACTCACAGCTCTACTCACAACTCACCAGCACAACTCCCACCACGAGGCTTTTTCCTCAGGTTTTTATAGGAAAAGGTACAGGACAGGGTCCTACTGATCCTTAAGATAAAGGGAATCTCCCACAGGTTTCTCCAGACTTTTCTCATTAATAAATTCCTCATGAGAAGTCCACACACCTGGTCTTTACCTCAAGGTCTTGACTAGGCTTCATTGTCCTGCACAGCAGTTTTCCTAACCTCTGGCTCCTTGAGGTCTGGCATTGTCTTCTCCAACGATGATAATCAATGATCAATCAAGCTTCGAGACATTAACACGCAGCCTTAACACAGCTAGGAAGCCTGTTTTCCATAGCTGATAAGAAAGTGGATTCAAACAGTTTCTTACAAATAGTATATATTCTCATGCTTGCAATCAATAAAGTTGACATCTTGCTTGCATCAAGCTGCGTTCCGTCTCTCAATCGCAGCACTGAACTGTCAAGAAAAGGGCAGATATCTTTTGGTTCTAATGGATACCTTTTCAGGATGGCCCGAGGCGTACCCCTGTAGGACTAACAAGTCAAGGAAGGTGACAAAGGTATTATTAAATGAAGTAATACCTCGTTTTGCGGTACCTGCAACTATTTCCTCGGATCAAGAAACCCACTTTTGCACAAGAGTGGTTCAGGAAGTTAGTAGATTTTTAGGAGTTCATTGGAAATTACATACTCCCTGTAGTCCACAAGCAAGTGGACAGGTAGAGAAAATGAATCACTTGATAAACCAACAACATTAGCAAAAATCTGCCAAGGAACAAATTTGGGTTGGAATCAGGTGTTACCCCTTGCCCTGTTAAGAGTACGAGCTAAGCCTTGAAGTAAAGAAAACATAAGCCCATTTGAAATATTTCATGGAAGACTACATCAAACCCAGTATTGTGGGGAGGATATGACCCAGGTTGGAGAGGGATACCTGAATAATTATTTATAATCTCAAGGGACACAAATGAATGAAATTAATAAAATAGTCATGGAAACTAGAGTACAGGGTCTAGGCCATCAAGTACATAATCTACACCTGGGTAGTTGGATATATGTTAAGACCTTTTCAGGAGATCCTCTGGAAGAAAAGTGGAGTGGACCATTCCAGGTGTTATTGTCAAGTTTTACAGCAGTGAAGATCGCGGAACAACCAGCCTGGATACACTATTCTAGAATGAAGAAGGCCCCAAAAGGACAATGGATGTCTGAAGTATGGGGACCTCTGCAACTGAAGATTAAGAGGACCTTAAATGGGACTGTGGTGAATGATTGTAATGCTGTTAAGAGTAGCATGTTTTGCAAATAAGTCAAAAGAAGACACAGAGGAGGCTAAGGGATGGAGACAAAATGCAGTCTTAGAATTGGTGACTGGCATATTATTAAGTTGTATCAAATCATTGATTGTTAAAAATTTGGCTGGGGTATATATAATGATAGGCAAAGTGAAATCAGATGTTTGGATGAAAAGCTAGATGCAAAGGAATTTGCAAATGTATAAGAAAAGAGGGGACTTGATATAAGCAAATATGATTTGCAAAATGCTTTGCAAAATGCTTATCTAAAGATATGCTTTAAAGCACAAAAGAGGAAGTATACAGGCTGGAAACAGATCTACCAGATCTGTGGTCTGGACCCAAATCAAGGAGGTACTGCACAGATGCAAGAAGAAGACATGAAAAGTTCATTTGAGAAGAAGACTTGGAGCCTTCATCAAAAAGACCACCATTGGGGGTCACTGCGTATGAGCAAGGGAGTGTGTTGAAATGTAAATGAATTACCAGAAATAATTAACATAACTCTGCCTGCTTCACAGACAGTTACTGTGTATGTATGACAGCATAATAAAAGGAAGTGTTAACGTAGGGGAACAGTGTACACTTTGGGAGGAAAGATCCTGCACATACCCAGTGCTGATTAAACGAACACCTTGCTTAACCGGTATTGAACAAATTGGCTGTTGAGTTTTAGTTCTTTGTTTCACAACCAAATCTGCTTTCTGTAATATATAGGGCTAGATCTCTACTGAGGAATAAAGAAAAAAAAAATGTCCACATTAGAAGTTTGTTCTGGGCAGTACTGGGACTGATTTATTATCCACGATTTCTTCCTTGATTCATGGCATCAGTAGAGAAACTGATGGGTAGATAAGGTCATAAAATGCATGCTGTCTGGCACCGCTCTCTCCAGACAGTTGTTCAGCAGAAGACTCTGCTAACTGAAGTGTAAAAGGCATAGTGTATTGGCAGCTACAGCCCCTGCTTTACTGCTACAGTGAAGATTCAGTTGCTTTTTGTGTTTGGTAAAGCAGTACTGGGAAGTATTGTGAAAATGTATAGGGCTAAGGAGAGAGGGCAGCCTTCTTCCAGAAGAGAGCTGATCTGCACCAGGCAAAATGCTGTAATTTGGTTCTTTAATATGTAAAAATATTTGTGTGCTTAATATTTAACAACAAGGATGCTTCACAATTTTCTGCCTTTCTTCATAAAGTACCTGAGACAAAGTGATGGCTTTTATTTCCAGACAAGACAGTGATGTTCTGAATAATGCCTCAAAAGCACATCTTCTGGTGGAACATTCCTTGTTTGTAACTTACATTTGCTGGAAGAGTGAAGAGAAAGAAGACAAAAGAAATGAGGATCAGGAAAAAGGGAGAAGCCAGCAATGAACACCATTCTATTTAGACTCAACAACATAAAAAATTGCTAGTCTTAAAATACTACTGTTGACATTCTGCTACTGCAGATATCTTTTCTTTCATAATAATGAAAATGAAAAACTATTTCACCTTGAAAGCTTCATTTCTGCAATGGGATTTCAGCCATAGTGCATTTGTTCAGAAACCAAGAAACCTTGAGATGAATAAAAGGTTTGATAGCTGTACATTGATAAGCACTAGTGCCTTATTTTGCTATATCCCTACCTGTCTTATGTTATGTGAGCAGGCTATACCATAAGTGTGATTATTGTTACAGTTGTAGTGTGGTCAACCCAGAATCACAAACAGTGGATTACAAGGAAAAATATATTGTTTGGAGGGTATTAAAAATATAATTATTAAAATAAATAAATAAAATCTACTACCAGTCAGCATGCAGGTCAACTTCAACCATTTCAAAATTAGCTCAAGAAATTATTTTTTAACAGCTCACTTCATCTTGGAAGAAGGGAAAAACTGAGGAAAATATACTTTCCTTCCAACTAGGGTTTATGCCAAGCCCCTATAGTAGAAAATGCAACTTTAAATAAGTATGGTGTACTCTATAATTTATTAGTGTGTGGGTTATGTACTAAAACTGCATAATTTATTTATTAGTGTTAAGAAGTTTCTGAATTTCTTTCAAAGTCCTAGCATTTATTTCTATTCATTAAAATGTAAGGTTTGAAAGCAGATGTTATTAGTGCTCTTTCTCACAGCTTCTTTCTTGGAAAAGTGTCAAGTAGGATGTGATACTGTTTTGAGTGATATTAAATAAGTTAACAAATAAACAAAAGTAACCCAAGGCAGATGTTTGACAAGATCAGTTTCCGCCACACAGTTCAAACTCAACAAGACTGTAAGCATCAGCCCACAGGCTTCTGTGAGAAAACCTTAAGTGTACATCGAGTGTGGTATTGGCTCTGTATGTACCTTAGGAGGTGTAAGTTAATGTTGGAGTCATATCAGTCATACGACTTACGCACATACTCTGTTATGCTCTGCAGGGCTCCATGCTCTTCACTGGCAAACTTAGAACTATGCCTGATTGCAACAAATGAGTATACGCAAAAGCTCTTCCTTTGACACTGAGACGAGTAAGTAGGGACAATCTTCACCTATAGAAGAATACAAGATTTCTGCTTGTTGTATGAGAGCTTGTAAAGTACTCTTTATTTTGAGAAAAAGACAAAATCCCAATTTTGTTATTTTTTGTAGAGGACTAATGGTAATTAGGAATCTCAGTCAATTTCTAATGGAGAAGTAGGTAGATACGAAGCTCTGTGCTTCACTTAGTAAAAAGCAGTTCACAACAGAAGTGCAAAAGCTTTAGGAAGGTACTATAGAAAATTCATTAAGAACTGTTGAAGAACTTCTTGTGACAGAGTTTGAAGGGTTGTAGGTTTCTGAGGTATTGTCAGTGGGATAGTTGAAGAAACTGATGCAGCTATACAACCTCTTCTGCATGCTCATAAGCTTCGTGTCTAGAAGTTTAACTTTGGACTTCAGGATTAAGTCCTAGGAAACAGATATATTTCCAGCATTGGAATTCAGCAGTCAGTTCTAATCACAACAGTTCAGTTGTACAGAGAGGTTCTGTTCACATGTTTCTTTAATTTCCTAATGAGGATGACTATCCTTTCTTCTCTCAAATGTATAATTATAATGCAATAGAATGCAAATAGATGATGATCACTGTGCTTAGTACTTCATAACTTCAGTATGTTGATTTTTCACTCCATACTACTTTGTAATTAATTGTAAATATCATTTAAGATGTTACCTGGCATTATGCTGATGAGAACAGGGGAAGAGAAAGAAGGAATAGTCCAATGAAGCTCTGTACACCCTGGTGGACTACACATAGAACAGTCCAGATTAGTTGTGTCTTCAGTTTGTGACCACGGTAAATATTTGCCTCCTGAAAGCTTCTGAAAGACTATGTGCCTTTTTGTGTATTGTGAATGGTAAAGTTCTGACTTACCATATTGTTTTGCCACTGGTAGTGACTACTCTGGTACAAAATTCTTTCCAGAATAGATGTCATATCATGTTTTAAAGTAGTTGTCAAAAAAATTCTGTTTTTAAAAAAAACAGTTAAGATTATTGATTCAGACACATTCCCTAGCAAATACTCTGAGGTGAAAACACATTCATTGATGAGTTCATCCTGTTATTTCTGTGTATTCACATTACACAGCCCCAGAATGATCACACTACAGCTGCACAAAAAGTGAGGTTTTGGAATGGAATCACTGAGGAGAGCCATCGTGTGTCATGGTAGATTTATGCTGCAGAATGTCTGGGGAGAACATTCCTTTAATGTAAATTTGCAAACTAGAAGCTAATTACTGTTAAGGGAGAAACTTTGGGGTTGCTAGCATGTGCCCTTCACTGAACACTGAGCTGAACACTGATGCTTTATGTGTTTGGTTTAAAAAACAAAGGATGCAAAAATAATTCATACTGTTAGGGCCCTCAAACTTTAGCAAGTTTCAAGGTGGCTTTCATTCCTGAATCTCTTAGGTGTCATCTTTTACCTATGAGAAGATGTAGGTGCACTCAGGGGTTTCCTCAAATGCAACACTGTGCATGTGAAATAGAGATATTTTCTTGAAAACAATGTGTTTTTCATGCAGTGTTAAAAATGTTTCAGAACTCTTCACAGAAGGATGATAAAAGCCACTGAGGGAGCGTTGGGATGGTGGTATCACTGGAAGCTGCTGCTTTGCAGATTGCTCAGTACCTGTGTTAAAATGAACTCCTAGAAAGCATGATAAGAGTTCCCAATGTGATTCAGAATGAACAATTTTCATATTGATGGCTTTCCTATGGTATTAATGAAAACACGATTCACCACTGTAACGGCGACATCGCTTTAAATTACAACAGAATTGTTAACCTACAAGCAGGTTGTTAATTTAAGTAAAACTATTGTTTGCTAATGACATTCCTGTTGTGTTAATAATCACAGAATAACAGAATCACAGAATATTAGGAGTTGGAAGGGACCCCGAAAGATCATCTAGTCCAACCCCCTGCCAAAGCAGGATTCCCTAGATCAGCTCACACAGAAGTGCGTCCAGACGGGTCTTGAATACCTCCATAGAAGGAGACTCCACAACCTCTCTGGGCAGTCTGTGCCAGTGCTCTGGCACCTTCACTGTGAAAAAATTTCTATGTGTATTCACATGGAATCTCCTATGCTTCAGCTTACAGCCATTGCCTCTTGTCCTGTCACTGGGCTTCACTGAGAAGAGCCTGACCACATCCTCCCGACACCTACCCTTCACATATTTCAAAGCATAGATGAGGTCACTCCTTAGTCTCCTCTTCTCCAAGCTGAAGAGACCTAGCTCCCTCAGCCTTTCCTCATAAGGAAGATGTTCGAGCCCCTTCATCATCTTTGTGGCTCTGCGCTGGACTCTTTCCAGCAGTTCCCTATCCTTCTTAAACTGAAGGGCCCAGAACTGATTTCAATATTGACAACTGTTGTTGAAGTGAACCAAGAAGCAAGAAGTAAAACTGACCTATCAATGTTATAATAAGGTTATTTATGTACTAGAACTTGTCTGGTATATTACAAAATTTCTGGGAGCTTCAGTAGGGACATTGATGTCCAAAGGATAGACAAGAGACAGGAAAGTCTATTGTGACTCCTGGATGCACAATTGTGGATTCACAATTGGGAATTTCGGCTTCTTCATTCCTAGCTGAGCTCCATAATATGAGAACAAAACTTCATCTTTGCAATTGCACATCTAGATATCTTAAAGGCCTGTAGGATCTGAGTGTTTCTGTCTTTTTTAGACATTACTTCAAAAACTCCACTCAGATACGTTTCATTTGCTTGCATCTTTCCTTAGAAAAGTTTTTGTCAATAATGAAAGGAATATGTTCTTTTAATTGCAAATTTTTGTGTAATTTGGAGCTGTTGCTGGTACAGCAGAGGTGAAAAGCACTGGAAGGATGCTTGTATAGAACTGACAAAAAGATACAGAACTTGGCAATGGAGCAACCATACCAGAGGTAAAAACAAAAGCTAAAAAAAGCCATCCATGAAAATGGACAAACAAATGTTGTAAAGCTATGCCTTGAGAAAAGTGTAAGCTTACATGTTGTAAGTCTGAAAAATACTTATAGCATTGCATTCTCAGAAAGTCTTTTGTGGAAGTTATAGTAAGAACATGAAGAATATAAAAAATAAGCATTAGATAAGCTGACTGGTCTTCTGAAGAAAGACTTGCTCATTTATTGTAGTACTTGATATTTTGTGAATGTTCTCTGAAATCTTTTTTTTGAAAGAACAATAAATATGAAATATAAAAAATTACTTCTAAATATAAATAATATAATGTAAAAAGTTACTTCCAGAAGTGGCCTCACCAGGGTAGAGTAAAGGGACAGAAGAACCTCTCTTGACCTACTAACCACACCCCAGAATCCCATTGGCCCTCCTGGCTACAAGAGCACACTGCTGGCTCATGCTCATCCTTCCGTCTACCAGGACCCCCAGATCCCTTTCCCCTTCACTGCTCTCCAACAGCTCAATCCCCAACCTATGCTGATACATGCGGTTTGTCTTTCCCAGGTGCAAAACTTGACATTTGGCCTTATTGAATTTCATTCAATTTCTCCCTGCCCAACTCTCCAGCCTGTCTAAGTCACGCTGAATGGCAACACAACCCTCCGGTGTGTCAGCCACTCCACCCAGTTTAGTGTCATCAGCAAACTTGCTGACAGCACACTCTGTTCCCTCATCCAGGTCATTAATGAATAGATTGAAAAGTACTGGTCCCAGTACCGACCCCTGAGGGACTCCACTAGACACAGGCCTCCAACTAACTCCATCCCATTGACCACTACTCTCTGACTTCTGTCCTTCAACCAGTTCACAATTCACCTCACTTCCCAATTATCTTGACCACACTTGCTCAGTTTTGTTGCAAGGATGCACAGCCTGTGCAGGGACTGAGTTTGAGCCCCCCATGCCCCTGCCAGGACCTGGAGGCCCTCGACCCCCAATCAAGGTGAAAAAGGAGTGGAGCTGGACATTAGCAGCTAATCTGTGAGGCAGCCACAGCAGCCACAGCAGCAATAGCAGCAACAGCAGCAGCACAGCCCGTGCAGGGACCGAGTTCGAGCCCCTCCTGTGACCCTGACAGGATCCAGAGGCCCTCGAGCCCCAGTCAAGATGAGGAAGGGGTGAAGCTGGAATCACGGCAGGGGAGATTTAAAGAACTCTAAGGTGTGTGAGCAACCTGGAGCACTGCGAACAGGGGCAGGCAAACAGGTACGAGCAAGGCAAGAGGGACTAGCACGTCAGTTCACACAGGCAAGGGTGAGCAGGTGGGTGAGCAGTAAGGGCAGGACACGAGGCACTGCAACTTACTCAAGGAGAGATAGTGGCTACTAGGAGGAGGAAGGCTGTTACCCTCCAAAAGTGATAATGGCATCCAGGTAACAGCTGTGAGGAATCCAGATAACAGGCTGTGAGGAATGCGACAGGCTTTCACTGGTGACAGGGGGGAACACTGACTATGGCTGCGTGTGGTGTGAGCAGGTTGAGGACCTACTCCTCTGGGTGGTGCAGCTCCAAGATGAAGTGTTTGAGCTCAGGGAAGAGGTGAATAGGTTGAGAAACTTCAGGGAAGGTGAGAAGGAAATTTATCACTTCCACAAACTGGTCTTTACAAAAATGGAACGGGAGGCAACTTCTGCTGGAGCAAAGAATTCTGTATGTTCTCATCAGCAAGCTCCCCAGTCTTCCTATAGTGACCCAACGGAGCAGAGTTCTTGGGACCAGGTCTCTGCCCGAGGAAAGAAAAGGAGGAAGCGTGTATCTTTGAGAAGTACACAGCCTATAGTACCCCTGCAGAATAGATACGGGGCTCTGCAAGAGGAACTGGCTATGGGTGAAGATGAGGGCTCACGAAGGCCAGAAATGCCATCAAGGCCAACCCGTCTCAAGCCAGTCATAAAAACAAGCAATAAAAAGAAAACCAGGCAGGTTACTGTAATAAGCGACTCCCTACTAAGTGGAGCAGAGGGCCCATTATGCAGACTGAACCCGCTTCATAGGGAGGTCTGCTGCCTCCCTGTTGCCCAGGTAAAGGATGCAGTAAATAAAAATCCTACCCTTGTGAATTCTGCAGATTATTACCCACTCCTGATCTTTCAGGTGGGTAGTAATGATGTAGCAATGAGAGGCTCATGATCAATTAAAAGAGATTTCAGGGCTTTGGGGCAACAGGTAAAGGGATCAGGAGCTAAAGTGGTGTTCTCCTCCATCCCCTTGACATCAGCTATGGATGAAGGAATACATAGTAAGAGTCAACAGGTTAATTCGTGGCTCCGGGACTGGTGTCATTGAGAGGGCTTTGGGTTTTACAATCGTGGCTTGGTATACAAGGCATTAGAGCTGTAAGCAACAAATGGGGGGCACTTGTCCCAGAGGGGGAAAAAGATTCTGGGGCAGGAGTTGGCAGAGCTCATTGGTAGGGCTTTAAACTAGATTTGAAGGGGGAAGGAGTTAGGAATCTTATGCTTGCTTGTGACAAACAGCGGGGCAGCACATCAGGGGCAGAAGGATGGAACACTACTAAGAGCTCTCAAGTTGATTCCCTGAGGCAAGCCAGAGATGATGCACCAAGATGCCCCAAGGAAGTCAAGGGGTGCTTCACCTAAGAAGGTGACATGTCCAGCCCAACTGAAGTGCCTCTATGCAAATGCACGCAGTTTGGGCAATAAACAGGATGAACTGAGATGGGTACAAGCAGTTTAGGAGAGATAGGCAGGGGAGGAGGTCTTGCCCTCTACATCAGACATTAGCTGGAGTCAGTGGAACTCCACCTGTGGAAGAATGATGAACTGATTGAGAGCTTATGGGTTAGGATTAAAGGGAGGACAGGAGAAGGTGATGTTACAGTCGGGGTCTGCTACAGGCCACCTGACCAGCAGGGCCAAGTAAATGAGGCCCTCCATAGGCAGATAGAAGTGGCTTCACATTCACTGGCCCTGTTCCTCAAGTGGGATTTCAACCACCCTGACATCTCCTGGAGGGACAATACAGCAAGACACCAGCAATCCTGGATGTTCCTTGGGTGCATCGATGACAGCTTCCTCCTCCAAATGGTAGAGGAACCAACTAGGAAATGTGCTGTGCTGGACCTTGTTTTACCAACAGGGAAGGACTAGTGACCAACATAAGGCTGAGGGACAAGGTGTAGTGACCACGAAGCACTGGAATTCAAGATCCTCAGGGCTCCTAAGAGGATATGTTCTAGGTTCATGACCCTGGACTTTGGATGTGCAGACTTTGATTGCTTCAGGGATCTGATGGCTAAAGTACTGTGGGACGAAGCCCTAGAGGGAAGGGGGGCCCAGGGCAGCTGGTCAGTTTTCAAGGATCACCTTCTCCGTGTCCAGGAGCTATGTATCCTGACTAAGAGAAAGGCAGGGAAGAATGCTAAGAGACCTGCCTGGATGAACTGAAAGATCCTGGACACACTGTCTTGTGAAAAGAATGTATATAAGGAGTGGAAGAAGGGCCAACTAGAATGGGTGGCATACAAGGAAGCTGTCAAGAGAGCAAGGGAATTGGTCAGGAAAAATAAAGGTCAGTGGGAGTTAAATGTAGCTGGGGAGATCAAGGGGAATAGTAAACATTTCTACAAATGTATTAATGGAAAAAGGAAGACTAGGGAAGGTGTGGTTCCCCCCAGAAAAGAAATGGGAGAACTGGTGATGGATGACATGGAGAAGGCTGAAGTTCTGAATAGCTCTTTTAGTTCAGTCTTCACTGCCAAGGGCTCCCGCAACACGCCCAAACTCAAAGAAGATAATGGCAGGGGCAGGAAGGTGGAACTGCCTGTGATAAGTGAAGGTCAGGTTTATGACCAACTGAAGAACCTGAAAGTTCACAAGTCCATGGGACCCAATGGGATACACCCACGAGTACTGAGGGAACTGGTGAATGAGGTTGCTAAGCCACTCTTTATGGTGTTTCAAAAGTCATGGCAGTCTGGTGAAATCCCTACTGACTGGAAAAGGGGAAACATAACCCCTGCTTATAAAAAGGGGAAGAAGGATAATCCTGGAAATTATAGGCCTGTCAGTCTCACCTCTGTGCCTGGTAAGATCATGGAGCAGATCCTCCTGGGTGAACTGCTGAGGCAGAAGAATAATGAACAGGCTATTGGGTATAATCATCATGGCTTCACCAAGGGTAAATCATGCCTGACAAAACTGGTGGCCTCCTATGAAGAGGTTACAATATCAATAGGCAGTGGAAGAGCAACGGATGTCTTTTACCTGGACTTGAGCAAAACCTTTGACATTGTCCCACATGACATCCTGGTCTCCAAGCTAGTGGAATATGGGTTTGATGGATGGACCAGTCACTGGATAAGGAATTGGCTTGATGGCCACACCCAAAGAGTGGCTGTCAATGGATCCATGTCCAAGTGGAGGCCAGTGACAAATGGAGTCCCTCAAGAATCAGTACTGGGACCAGTCTTGTTCAACATCTCTGTCAGACACATGGACAGTGGAATCGAGTGGTCTGTCAGTAAGTTTGCTAAAGACACTAAGTTGTGTGGTACGGTTGACATGCTGGAGGGGAGGGATGCCATCCAGAGGGACCTGGACAAGCTGGAGAGGTGGGCCCATGCCAACCTCATCAAGTTCAACAAGAACAAGTACAAGGTCCTATATTTGGGTTGGGGAAATCCCAAGCATTGATATAGTCTGGGCGAGGACTGGCTTGAGAGCAGCCCTGAGGAAAGGAACTTGGGGGTGCTGGTGGATGAGAAGCTCAACATGAGCCGCCAGTATGTGTTTGCAGCCCAAAAAGCCAACCGTATCCTAGGCTGCATCAAGAGTAGCGTAGCCAGCAGTTTGAGGGAGGTGATTCTCCCCCTCAACTCTGCTCTCCTGAGACCCCACCTGAAATATAGCAACCAGTTCTGGAGACCCTATTCCAAAAGGGATATGGGGGTGCTGGAGCAAGTCCAGAGAAGGGCCACGAGAATGATCAGAGGACTGGAGCACCTCTCCTACGAGGACAGACTGAGAGCTTTGGGATTGTTCAATCTGCAGAGGATAAGGCTCCAAGGAGACCTTCTTGTGGCCTTCCAGTATCTGACGGGGGCCTACAAGAAAGCTGGCGAGGGACTTTTTAGGAGGTCAGACAGTGATAGAACCAGGGGAAATGGGTGTAAGCTAGAGGAGGGTAGATTTAGGTTGGATATTAGGGAAATGTTCTTCACTATGAGGGTGGTTAGACAGTAGAACAGGTTGCCCAGAGAGGTTGTGGAAGCCTCATCCGTGGAAGCTTTTAAGGCCAGGCTTGAGGGGGCCCTTGGCAACCTGATCTAGTGGATGGTGTCCCTGCCAGGCAGGGGGGTTGGAACTTGATGATCTTTGAGGTCCCTTCCAACTCTGACAATCCTATGATCCTATTTATATGAAGCGTGACGTGTATGGAATGGAATACTTAGTTGGTCGGTTTGGGGTCACCTGTCCTGTCTGCTCCTTTCCTTTCACTCTGCACCCCCCTCCTAGTAAAAGTCACACATACACAAAAAAAAAAAGAAATTCAGCAGTGGCCTTGGTTTCCATACCAATCCTGGGCAGTAAATCCAAACACTAGGCCTAATCATTGCTGGAAGCAGGCACTGTTTCTGGAAAACATGCTGCCTGCTTCTGAACTGCAGTCACCGGAAGGAGCCTTGGCTGGAGAGCAAGGCCACCTAACAGAATCAATTCTGCCCCAAACCGAACCAGGACAGTGGGCTAGATTACCCCAAAGCTGACTGTTAAATCATCTGGTGTGCTCTGTGTAAGATATCATAGAAGTTCATGCAGCTACCTTTTTGTTGAGCCAAACAACATGTCTATCTGAGGTGTCTCCTCCAGAAAATCATGAAGCCTTTAAGAAGTGGAGAGTCCATTGTTTTACAGAGGAGGTGGGTTTTAATGGAGCACTCCACTGTGTAAATGAACATGTTTCAGTGGAAGAGTAAGTCTGAATATTTAATTAGTAGCATAAACAAATATTGGAAAAATCAATCTGTAAGAAGGAGAGAAGCTGAGTAATGTTACTACAGAGTAAAATTGATTTGGTGACTAAGATACGCATAGAACTGGGAAAGCTTTGGCTTGGTTCAAGCATGTAGCAGTTTTATAGTTATAACTCAGAAATTTATCATAGGAGCTCACATTGACCTGTTTACTGAAAATGCTAATTCTTTTAACTGATGATTAAATGTTAAATTAATATTTTGAACTGATTAAATAAATTATGTATGGTATGGTATCACATGGATCAGTTAATACATTTACCTCTTCCTCTTCTTCTCATTGCAATTCGTTTATACAGAGCAAACTGCTTTTGTGATTTTTAAAAGACATCTGATGCATTCCTTGCAATAGAAGTTAATATTCATTTCCAAGTAGAAATGTATTTTTGACTTTTAAGCTGAATCTTGTTCACATCTTTTAATGTTATTCCAGTTTTCTGTAGTGTAGCTGTACTCATAATTTCTTTCAAAGAGGAAAAGCAGATGAATTGTCTCACTAAGCTCTTTGTTCCTGAACACTAGAAATTCAATCTGCCACGTCTCCTCATATTATTATTATGAGGTTTGCTTTGTTGATTGCTTATTGCATTCCGTACCTCAATCTGTATTGCGCCTTTGAGATCTCCTTAGAGTACATGTGTTCCTTGGGCTAAGACATTTCAGAGATCAGTCTCTGTTTAATGACAATCTTTCAATTTCGTCTCACTGTTCAGACATGCAATACAATGAAGTTGTTTGGGTGGGGTTTTTTTCAGTGCTGCCTTATTAAGCTCTTTACTTCATTAGACATGTGATCCTATCAAGACTTACATGTATCTGAGTGGCTTGGCTTCAGATTGTGGAACTGGTCATAAAGTGAGCTGGTGTACAGGGCTGGAAGTTTACAGAAGCACTACCTAAATTATTTTAAAGTCATTGAGAATTCCCTTGATCACAAACCTCACTGAAAATCACAGTGCCAAATAAAAGGGAACAGAGGATGTTGGGATTTCAGCATGTTAATGTTCCTAGCTGAGCACATAAATGGACTGTTTCTTAAGTCTGGCCTCTCTTAAAATAATGTGATTAAGACCAACTCCAAGGTAGACTGGAGAACGCACCAGCAGCAGAAGCTCTTTTTTCTGTGTATTTTCCGTTGTAATATGGGTAGAATCCCAGTGGAAGATGCAGGCTCTAATAAAATTCTCCTGTTATTGAAGTGTAAACTGGGATTTTCTTCTCTGTTTCCTTTAGAATTCAATTAGAATTAGTTACTTAATTCTTTTAGACACCTCTAAAAATCCCAGTGTTGGTGTTCAGGGGCCTTTCTAGGTGTAGGTACATATTTCATCAATGTGTCTTTAACATGGTCAAGCTATGGGTGGGATAAATAAATAGAAGTGATTGTATCTTATGCTACATGCCTCTTTAAACCTGGCAAATAATTTCTTGATAACTCAGCAATTAATGTGCCTGCACCATTGTTTTTAAGAGCATAGGTAATAATTTCTTTCCAATGTTGCTATGAAACCTTAGAAGTTAATTATTTCAGATAGTTGGGTTATTTTTGCTTATCTTTATTCAGCTAGAATTACATGCAATTTGAATGTAGCTCCATCGTATGAGCCCACTTCAGATACAGTCAATTATATAAGTCTATCAACAGCTATTTTATTATGGGAACGATGGAGACAGAAGGCTTGTGTTCTGCGATGAATGTAGATTAGAAAGAGGTCACCCTGACATACATAATTAGTTTCAGAATTTTAAATTAATAGGTAGTGTGCCCCTAAGGCATCCATACATTCAGGCTGAGACTGCAGGATATCTGGTCCAGCTCCTGGCTGCTTTTGTCATCAATGACATGCCTTAATGCACTGCTTGTATAATGGCATAAGATATTATGGCAGGGCTAAATCACTGTAAAAACAAAATTTGCATAATACTTTGGTCATACTACATATATTTCCCTTTGGAAACATTTTCACTGTTAAATTATTATGCAGATTTCTAGTAGAAGGTTGGCTCAACCTGGTATGTCTTCAGGTGCTTTATGAGAGCTAAGCAGATGCTTAAACAAATTTCTGCAAACAGTTGAGAAGATCTAGAGATGTATATGTATGCCATGTATATGCCTCATTATATGGACAATGTTAACTTAAAATGACTCGGCTAAACGTGAACTGAAAGGCATTACCTGCCAAGACCTCAATCACAGCATAGAATCCAGGCTTCTACCCCAAACTGGAACAAACCAAAGCTGAGAATTTCATTACCTAGGAGTTTGACAGATAACTCCATGTCTCACAATGGATCACTTGTTTATGAGTTCTGTCTGCCACTGGTGAGAGGTCATTATAAAAAGAGCCATAAACACTTTTCCTTCCTGATCTATAGGTTTCAGCCTAATACCTGAGTTTCTTGAACCTTTTGAGAGATACTGAGTTTCAGTCATCAAGTCCAACCATCATACTATCACCGTCATCTAAAAACATGTCCCTAAGACTAAACCAAGACCCTGAGTACAACATCTAGATGTTACAAGAGATAAAAATTCTGAGTAGCTTGTAAAATCTGATAGCATGTGACAGTTTTAAATTAATTTAACATAGATTGTTTTTCAGTTTATTAAGGTGTCAAACTGGGAAAAAAAGTAAAATTCTGAATTTCTCAAAACTGGAGAAAATGTGGCTATGCACTGCAGAGAACTGGAACTGCTGAACTAGTAGAACTAGTAAGAAGAAAAATAGGAGGACAGGGCTTTAGATGTTATGAGTTTTATGTGCTTCCGTTAGCATTTGTAATCAAATATTTAATTGATCATCCTTGTGAAAAATATCTCAACAGATAACTTTCTACCCCACAGCAAGCTTCATTTGAGGGGCAAAATATAAGTAGCTTATTAATTGTAAATTTTTAGATATTTTAAAAAAGTGATATCATTTTAAAATATCAAAAGTCTAGAAATCTGCAGATAAAGAAAACTGCATAACATTAGTTTGCTGCCTTTTGATTTCCCTTAAAATGGCATTGCCTGTCAGTCAGTAGTTCTTAAGTAAATGGAATGTGTGACAGACAGATCCACAAGTATTCAGCCTTTTTTCTTTTTTTTTCTTTATAGATAATGCTGTTGAAATAAAATGTCACCAAGTAATGGTTTCCTGCTGCCACATAAATGCCACAGTAAAATCAAATATTTATTTTATAACTATCTTTTTTATGGAAAATAAATACCAGAGCAACCCCAAAATGTTTACTTCCAAAGTAGGAGACATTGATACTATGACAGCCCTCTATGTATTTACTTCCATTATTATGCCAAATGATTGATTGCTTGCAAATTGAAACATTTTGTCCTGTGGGAACTGATGTAGTTGAGTGATTTGCACACAATACTGTTTTTGTTGAATTCCTGTCTGTGGTCAATTCAAACTACCTTTCTTGTTAGCAGAATGAAAATGAAATGAAATGAGATGAAATGAAAAAACACTTGATTTCCTGTCTTTCTGTGGCTATTTCTCTTAAAGTTTACCAGAGGTAACTGTTTTTACATTCTTCATCCCCTCTCCATTCTGTCACAGAGTTTGTCGGTAAGAGGAGTGCAGAGGTTCCTCTTTTGCTGTTAAGACCCCTTTCTTTGAAATTCTACTTTTAAATCTTTCTACTTACTGTCATTGATATTACACAGGACTCCTACAGAAAAATAACCTTCATACTTGGCTACAAGTCGAAGGAGGAGAAATTTAGGGTGGAGATTAGAAGGCGGTTCTTTACCCAAAGGGTGGTGAGGCACTGGAACAGGTTGCCAGAGAGGTTGTGGAGACCCCATCCCTGGTAGTGTTTAAGGCCAGGCTGGATGTGGCCCTGGATGACCTGGTCTAGTGCATGTGGTGTCCCTGCCCATGGCCAGGGGGTTGGAACTAGATGGTCTTTAAGGTCCCTTCCAACCTGAGCCATTCTATGATTCTATGATTAGTGGATATTCAGTTCCATGGATGAGAAAACAGTAATAGAACGATCTGAGCTGAAAAGGACCCACAAGGATCATCTAGTCTAGCTCCCTGTGCAGCACACCCTAAGAATCACACCATATGCCTGAGAACAATGTTGAAGGATTGAATGTCTAAGGAGTTAAGAAATTAAAATTGATGTTCAGCGGAAAAAAACTGAAGAGATACAAATTAACAGAATGTGTGAAAGAGCCACAGAAGAGGATGGACAAACAAGGAAATATATTTATTAATACTCCATAGTAGGAAAACATTAAAAGTCTATAGTCAGGACACAGGCAGAGGCACCTGGCAAATGTTCCTATAAAAATACTGGAACTACAGAAACATATATATTGATTCCAGTTTATGTGGTTTAAAAAGATATATAACAGCAGAACTCCAAAGATGTTAACATGAATTTAGAGAAGTCTTTCTGTAATCTTTTCCTTAAGATCATTATTTGAAAGTTCTATAAGTTGCTCCATAAACAACACGTGTTTTTCTTCCCTGCTCTGAATTGAGATTATGTAGAAGCAACTAAGTTATTTCTCCAAAGTGGGATAAAATGAGAAAATACAATACAAGATTCACTTCAGACTTCCACAAATTCAAACTCCCTTAATTTTTCTTTTGTTGGAACTAGTCTTCTTTACTTACCTTCTTCTTTTCTCCCTGAAATCTCAAGTTTGATTCTGCTTTTCTCCTGCTCTTACTCAAATCCAGATAAAATATTTTAGGCTCCCCTGAGTTTTTCCAAGTTTCTATTTATACCACTAAAAGTAACATATAAAGTCTTACCTTGTTGATATTTTATGTAAAGGATGAAGACTCAAAGAGAAACAAAGCATGGGAGTGAGAGAAGCAGCAAAGAGTACAAAGCTAAAACATAACAAATTGACAAGGATAAATAATATCCTTTTCCAAACATTTCTCTTCTGCTTGTCAGAGGCATAGAATTCTTAGCTCTATGTTAAAAAAAGGGTACGGCACAGTAAGATTTGTTATAAATGATTAAAATTCTAAAATGTAATAACTTTTGGTAAAATATCAATAGTATTGCAGTAGTAGGAAGAAAGGCTGCATTTTGCAGCATCACTGCTGCAGGCATGTATTTTTAATTTCAGTCACAATTTCCTACTCTTCCAAACATGCCATATAATCTTCAGGGATCTGGGGAATTAATTAGGTGCATTTCATTTCTCCTCTAACTAATCCCCTCAGTTCTCTTAGTTTAGGGAGCTGAAAACACCAACAACTGATAAGCCACAAGGGCCTTATTTACTTTATAGAAGGTTCTACAAATCCCAGTGAGATGATGGCCTGTGCTTAAATTTTCTCCACTTAGTCCTTCAGATAGTGGCATTTGAATGTGACCCTTGAATTCAAAAATATTATTGCACTTGGGAGAAGCAAATGAGAGTGGATGAAAAAGAACAGCCATAGCAGTTTTACAGTAAACCTTTTGTATAGCCAAGTATTTTCTGCTTAAAGTGCCTCCAAGGGAATACAAAACATCATTTAAGATAAGCATTATGAACTGTACCCATTTCAATTGCAAAAATAATAATTACAGTGAAATATCCTCATGTTTTCTGAATGTGGTTACAGTGGATTAAACTGACTTGTTTTCAGTCTAGTTTTAAGCCACTCTTTATTATCAGATTATCTTCTATTATCAGAGAATTGAAAAAAAATTATGCACCTGTACTATGTTACTGGTAATGTTGAGCCTGTGCCTGGCTGTGAGTTTTGTTGCAGCAGCTCTCTTTTTTTTGAGCATACTAAAAAGGTTAGCAGCAGGCTCTTGTCTGGTTCTGCTCTGTCAGCTCATGAGGCAAGGGAAGAAAGAGTGAGGTATTTTCAAATGGGTAGTTAGGGGAGACAGCGGCACATACTCATTTTGTCAGATTCGCTTGGGGCAGATGCTTCATGATTGTAATCTGAAACTATTTGACTTGGGTGAGGGCAAGCTGGCTGAATAATCCCATTGATTTTGTTGAGTGTTGATTTTCTGTACAAGTATTTTAGTCTTTTCAGGACAGAGATTATTGACTATAATTAACTATGGGTAAAGAACTTGTTTTATTTTTTTAATGTCTGTTTTTATAGTTTTGAATGGCTACAAAAGAAAGTAGGCAGAATATTTTCATCTTTTGTCCGTTACTGGTAAGAACAAGCACACAGTGCATTCCAGCTTTTCTTGATTGTTCCACAGCTGTAGGGCAGCTCTGGTGTGTTATTGCCAGTACAGTCCCTCAGCTCTTACTATCACTGTTTCTCTATCCAGTTCAGGTTAACACAGTGGTGGCTTTTGTAATATTTTATATATTTGTTCTTGTATCTACTATGTCATTCATTGGAGTAGAATCCCAGCTTTCTGCACCACTAGAAGTAAATACTGGCTCAAAATATACAGCTGTTTGAATGTGGAGTGTGTGAATAAAAACTAAAAAATAAAATCTTGGAAGGCTGCCTGTAATAGGGAGAAATACATGTCCAGAAATTCTTCCGAGCCATTTCTTCACAGGACTTTACCACTATGACTGTGAAGTGCTAGAAGACTCTTAACAGCTCTGAAACGTTAATGTATCTGCTTTCATCATTACAGTGAAACATGACAATTCCTAAAGAGTGAAATCTTCACATTAGGTTGTTTTAGGAGACACAACTTAAAAAGAAAGATTTTTAAGAAGTTGTCTCTTTTAATAATTTCTGACATCACATATCCAGAGCATGTTGCTGGTAAATGCGCAATACCAGTAATGTACCGGCAGTTTTTATGATGGTTCTGAAGCTTGTGTGAGGCTTCTTTGCCAAAACTTGACTCTCATTCTTCCGAAATCTGTTTCTCTTCTGAAGTCTGTTTCTCTAAAAATGGAAAAAAGGGCCTGTATAACATCCATATTGATCTTTCCACAGACGTCAGAGAATCATTTTTATCCTGTGGCTCATTAATGTGGCAAACACTTAGACATTCATCTAGAAAGAATAATGAACTGGTGTGCTATAAAACCACCTGTTCGATTTTCCACATTTAAAATAATAGCTTTGCATTGTCTTTTCTTACCTTGAGTGAGGCTGGAGCTAATGTGCCTTGCTAATTTCCTTTGTTTTATTAGTTAAATAGACTATTTCAAGTGTACAGTCTTCTTTGTTAATGCTATGCCTAGATACTAGGCAACTGTAAAAATGCTGAAATTTAGAGAGGTTGGTTAGCATTCAGTAGGCTAATATCCAGATGATTCTGGTGTATGTGGTGCTTTCAGTAATATCCTGTGAAGTTCACTTTAATTCATGTAAGCAGTCAGACATCTTAGAAAAAGTCTACTACTGTGCCTGAAAAACAGGAATATTTCCAGATTTGCAAACTACTAAACACATTCTAGTTGGGATACTTCTGAGCCTCATAGAACAGTGTTTGATCTGCAGTCCAGGATTAGCAACTACATTTGAAAGTCTTAGCACGTAAATTGGAGTAATGAGCAATGACTACGAAGAGGAGTGCACGCTTTATGCAAGCTGGCAAACATATGTAAGACATCAGTGGAAGGCAATGTTGGTGGCGTGTTCACACACATGAAAAGGGATAGCCATGTTAATGGAATTTCATCGCCAAGCTAAGTCTCCAGTGAAATTTCTAGTCATAATTTCTCCTCTTCTTACAAGAGATCATGTTACACAGTAATATATGCAGCTCTGAATAAGGGAATTTTTTTAAAGTTGTAACCAAGAACATTGTTAGCATTTCAGAAGGTGTCTGACACCAGAACAATAGAAAGAAAAGAAACTGTCGGCAGTGTTGTGACCATATTGATTACATGGAGCTTTATCATCTGTTTGTGTTCTCTCCTGTCTAAAATAATGCTATTCTTTCCAATTTGTTTGAGCAGGAGTGTGATTAGCGGTTATACAGTGGAAGCCCAAAGCACAGAAACATCCTTCTTTTAGCTGTAATAATTTAGTACTCAGAAAATAATAATAAGATCTCTTGAATGTTATTCTTAATGCCATATTCAAAAAAACTCTGACTTTCAGAGGAAGAGCCTATTTAATTTCAGTGACTTCGGCTGAAACCTTTATTTTTTTAGACTGAAACATTCTGGTGCCCACGCAGCTAGCAGAATACTTCACATCATTGATGTTTGTTTGCTTAATTGTCAAACAATTTTTTAATGAAGGTCTGATATTATTGAAGTTATTGATAGCACTGCTCAATTTTTTTCAGTTTTAATATTGTTAAAACAAGCACATGATTTAGAAATGCTTCCCTATCAGTAAATCCACTTGCATAGAAGATTCAACCAACTCTTCCTCAGAGTTTGTCGTGAAAAAGAAAGACAACATTTTTCATCCAGACTTCCTTTTCAGCAATAAGGCAACTCCAGGAGACCGTGAACGAGCTCCTTGGAGACTACAGACACTGTAACTGGCTGCTCCTCATCCTTTGTAACACGCAAAGGCGCAACTATCCATTAATCACTATCATATTTGTGCATTAAAATATAAAACTTCAATTACAGATTTTTAAAATATTGCTAATGTACCTCCCTGTCATAAAATGTTTTACATTTACAGTACTTGAACTATTTCAGTTCTGGGGTGATGAGGTTTAAGCAATAAAACTGCAAGAGTTAGACTCTGGAGCTCACAAACAGCACATCCCAACCAGGGGCAGCAGCAGTCGTCAGAGTCATAGTGCAAATCAAAATAAGGAGTGTAGAATTGCACTAGTTGTTTACATTTTAAAATATGAATGAACAAGATGACATCTTACATTGTACATGCAATAAATTATAGTAAGCATATGACAATGGTGCTGGGGCAGTCTATAATTTTAGCTGGTGTACCAGAACTGAAGCTTGTGAAAGACAGACTCAGTAAACAAAACATTTCAAAGCTCTGTTGTTTTAGTACTTCAGCTATGCTTTCATGCTTGCACTTCAGAATTCCTAAACCCAGATGTCGCAGCATGACAATATGCCGTCCACAACAAGATTCAGAAGAGGGATTTTCAGACGGATCTGACTCACACACAGACAAAAGACATGCAGTGGTGGTCGCGTTTAATCTACAAAGTATGAAGTATAGGCCAAGCAGAAATACAAGAGTCACAGGTAGAAAAGGTATATACGAGAGAAATTGGCTATCACCGCGCTATTGTTAGCAAGCATCTTTTATACCTTTACAGAAAGAATAATGACCGATTAGCAAGTGACACTTACAGATACAAAATTAAACTGACCAATTAAGAAGCAACAGTTACTAGTAAAAACAACTACCATAAATGAGGATAAAGCAGTGCACTTCAAAGAAATGTGAATGTGATAAGACTGGTGCTGTGTGGTGTGGGAAGGATAAGATGTTAAGGCTATGTGGGGCTCCAAGGTCTCTGTGTGCAGCTGCAAAGGCTCCTGCTAGGTGACTCCCACCTTCTCTCCCAGGCTATCTAACTGCCTTCTTGTGAGAAACTGACTTTGGCCTTGTCCAGCTTCCCTTCTGCCAGGCCCTAGATCCTGCAGCCCACAATAGCATGCCACAACACCCAGAGACTGCCTAGTGTCAGTAATTTACAGATTCAAGCTTTCCATCTTCATAGCAAGATCTGATAATTATTGATTTGGGTTTAGGCTTAGAAACTGGTCTTTTAAACTCAGAATTGTGTGGCTAAGAACTTTGAATTAAGATTGTTGGGTTTTTAACTTACAAGATTCATCCATACTATTTAAAATAAAGTTTAAATGGGACATTTTCTGAGCTGTTTAAAATTACATTTTGGAATTTCTCTTTAGCAAGAATTTTTGATGTTTAATATACAATGCAGTGAAAGTGCTTTGGACTTTCTGAATTTCTTTTAGAGTAGGAAACATGAAATCCTATTTTAAAAAATCGGAAGAACCACTTATTTTCCAAACTGAGCTGATAATACAACCCACATTCTCGCTAGCTTCTCCAGTGCAAGGACAGACATTCTGTAAATGTTCATAACTTTCAGATCAGACTGAAACTCAACAATTAATTAATTAATTCTGGGATCGAGAAGACACTCATGAGGTTATTAGAAATAAGAAATTAAGTTTGTTTAGACTCGATCTGAAGGGGAAGGTAGAGGGTCATGAGAAGACTCCTTAAAGTTTTTGTACTCTTTATCTGGTACCAGAAACAACTTGTACCTCTGTTGTTAGCAACCTTCTTTGCCTGGATACACATCTGTGCATACTTCTGTGGTTCTTCCGTATGTCACCACCACAACATCTTTGTTCAGATTTTGAATAGTTTATTTTCTCATCTTGAAGTTTTAATAACGCAATTTTTTGCACTTCCTAATATAAAATCCCAAATTACAAGCAACACAATCATCAAACACATTTTAAAAAGTTTTATGGATCATTAAATTCTCTAGGAGTATCTGACATTTGCTAAATAAAATAGAAGAAACTTAAAATATCTAGACATTTAATTCTTCAGTCTTGTAATAGAGGTAGCAGCCTCATCACAAAGCATTTCCTGAACATTAATAAACAAATGAAGTTAATGGTCCTCAGCTATATTTTGGGACATCAGCTCCTCCCAAGTGGTCATTAATCCCCAGGAAGCTTCCTGCCCGAGTCCTCATTGCTTAATTAGACCATTAGGATTTTGCATGTTGATTGCAGCATTACAAAAGGGAGTTGATAATCAAATGACAACAAGGTTCTGCAATTTAAGAGTAAAATGATTCCAGTATATGTAATGGCTTTAACCATAGCAGCCCTGAAATAATGTTATGCTCCTACATAAATCTATATTCCTTGAGTGAATCATGAAGGAAACAGTCTGACAAAAGCAAGGAATGCAAAAGTCAATAGATTGATTTGGAATTAAAATATGCAATTAAAATGTGCATTTGATTCCAATCCTAAAACTGCTCCTGTAATTATTTTTGAGACTGTATTACGATTCCATCCAGTGACACATTTTCAGATCTCCTGCATGATCAGAAGTGATGGCAGAAGATTTATCTTTAAAAATTAACTTTCGTAGCTGAGGTTACAGAACTTCTTTCAAGGGAGTGTCACTTGCATTATAAAAAAAGAGAAAAAAATTGGGAATTAAACCCAGAACTTTCTTCTTTTTGAAAAATTAATACATAAACTAGAAAATGCTTCTTTCTCACTGAGGCAGAAATCTTTTTGTGATAAAGCCATACAGGTGTTACTTCCTCTAAGTTTCATACTGTTGCATAAAATAAGCAGGATTTCAGTGTTTCATTTTATTGTAATCTGCCTAGACATGTTTTCCATCCCTAAGTGTCTTATTTTTTACAGAATGACCCCTGTAAGTATAGGTGATTAAACAGCTGAAAGACAATAGAATGCTCTTGGTTAGTTAAGGGCTAAAGTGAATCTATATCCAGCCTGGGCATAATGTAAATGAAGGTTGAAAGGTGGTTGATGCAGAAGCTTGTATGCTAATCAAGATGTTGTTTTAAGTGAGTAAGTCTTCAGCTCAGTTTCAAGTTAGGAGGAAACACAAGCAGTCAGGTAAAGGCAGTTGCTGGCAAGAGAATAATGAATCTACATCGAAACTGTAATTCAAATTGCATGAACCTAGGGGTGTTTGTAAACTAAAAAAGCTTGACAGGCAGGCAGGAAAGACTATGATCATCTTTACTTCAAAAGGCAAGGAACAGTCAGGCTGCATCTTTTTTTTTTATGTAAAATATGTACTTTTGGCCTTTATCATTGGAAAGCTCTTCGTGGTCTGTGTCTGAATCAGGAAAATGTCTTGGGGTTGTTTTTTTTAAACTTTGAAGCTTATTCTATCTTCACTATAACTTTTCAGGTCTACAGAACTGATTAGGTAGCCCATAATATTTTGAATTTGATCTTAATGTATCAAGAGATGGTGCTTACTATTGTCATAGTGGAATTCTGAGGAAAAGTTAAACTTTTCAGCCAAAATGAACTTGCTGCCAAAGGAAGCTGAGGCTTAGTCCCCCAGAGATTTCTCCTGCTTTCTCAGCAAGAAAGCTTTGGGTTTTTTCCCTTGAGTTTGGAAGTTATAGTTTCTTTTTTTCTTCTAAAAGCATGATGCACTCTCAAGGAAGACATTATGTCAGATTGAGCAGTCAATCAGTTTTGCTTTGTGGTTTTTTTTTAATCTTAAAGTATTTTTTTATTTGAAAATTTGAGCTCTGCCTCATAATTTGATGTGTTTAAAGAAATTAAACTTGTTTTAAAAAAATGTCATCTTGGTTTACATCTCTTCTGGTAAAATATCTTGCCCAGCTCTACTTAATTTTATGATCATCTTAACAGTATTTAATCTCTATTCTTTAGTTTGACCATCTGTTCATTTTGGACAGTATTTCATATGTATCTCACAAAGGTATTGTGAGGTCTTTTTCATCCAGATTTTACAGCTGGAACATGGGGCCAAGTAACCAGAATCTACCAAGTGCATGGAACAAATATTAGAAATGTTTTTCCTCTTTAATGTTAATAAGATGGTAATTTACATATGGAGCAGTATTGTATAGGATGTCAGAGTGGTTAGTTTGGCGTATCCACTTTTGAAAAAAGAGTTACTTGTACAGCTTAATAGTGGTTTTTGTGAACTTAGCACAGCCTGGCAGTGGTTGGTTGGTTTTTTTTCCATGGAAGATTTCTGTTTCATTAACTTGACATCCTCTTTTCCTCTTTCTTTAACTTGGTATCCTGTTTACCTGTATTCTGAACCAGCAGTATTTTTTTTATTCTTTCACAAAGGTTGAAAATTATAGCATCAAAGAAAAGAATTACGTTGAAGAGGACTTCTAGGAACTGTCTAATCTAAGCTCCTGTTTAAAGCAGAATCAGCTTCTAAGCACACAGAGCCCTTTCCAGTTGAATTTTGAGACAATTCAGAGATGGAGAATATGGGCAGTCTGTACAAGTGCTTAGCCACCCTCATTATAATTACTTTTTTTTCATAATATCCAATTTTTGGTCCTTTCTCTGTGCATCTGCAGGTTATTCTGTGAGCTAAATGAACCTGGCTCCCTCATGTAAGCATCTTCTTTGTCTTCCTCTGGAACTCAGTTTCTCATTTTCTCTCTCGTACGGGGGAACCCAAAATGGGACACAGTACTTCAGATGTGGTCTTCTGAGTGCTCACAAGACGGGAACAGTCACTTTTTTCAACCCTCTGAAGTACATTACAGAGAATCATTGTTTTAAAGTTATTTTTAAACTATGTTACTTCACCTGAACTATTTCTATTACAGAGTTTAATAAATATAAACCATCATACAGACAGAAAACAATAAAATTTGAGCAATATGCTGACTTTCTGGATAAAATACAGTATAATTACGCAAATATTATGAAACATAACAGGATTCTTTTTTCCTTATCAATACAGAAATTTCATTATTTGTCATCTAGAATTTGTTTTTCCTGGACTGAAAAATAGAGAAGATAGATAATGAAAGAAATAAGAAACTTTTAAAAACTATTTGAATTCATGCATTTCTTGTTTTGATGGAAAACATTTTTCTCAGAGTAATGGTTTATCATTGATTTCCTTGTAATTACTGTACTTGAATTACGTTTTCTGCAATAACATATTGAAAAACTCTTAAAATTTATTCAGCATCGCAGTAAATCTGCAAACTATGTGTTCTGCTTAATGTAACAACACCAAGTGTAGCCTATCCACACTAGATTTCAGGCACTGAGTTTTTGGAAATGAAAACAATATTCTGAATTTCATTTGCATTTAGAAAGTAGCCCACATCTTCACAGTGATGATTGCAACTGCTGTACTTAATTTTGACTTTGCAGTTTGGGTGGGGTTTTTTTTTTTTTGTTTGGGTTTTTTTGTTGTTTTTTTTTTTTTTGTGGCAAGATGATTACTAAACTGTTGCATTTATAATTTATTGTTGAAATTCTTTGACACATCATTAAGTCTAAAGCATGTGGAACTTGAGAAAGGATAGACATAATGAAGTATTCAGTTGCATTTGGTAGTTTAAAGCTAAGCAGCTACTGACAGCAACACTTACATTGAAATTCCCTGTATTGTTAGATTTTTCTATAATTGTGATGTATGTATTGTCATACCCCTTCACCCTAATTACCGCAATGGGAGACAGAATCCAGGACTAGACAAATCATTGTTTGGATTCTGCCCAGCAATCATACCAATATTCCAGTGTATTACCAGTTACTTGAAGTACAGTATTTTTTCTTAGAATGGCTAGTGCAGTAATTTAGAAATTAGGGTCTGACTCCTCGTTGGCCCTCAGGTTATCTTTTTTTTTTCTGATAATATTAATCTCTTTTCTCTGGTGGCTCATTTTCAAATTTTCAGTACTGATAGAAGACTGAAGTATGTTAAGAATCAAGACACTTCAAGTTATGTCTATTAGATGGTTCAATACTTTATAGCACAACACATTTCATTTACATATCTTACATAATTATTCGGTAGACAGTAGGGTTAAATTGTTATTCAGGGGAGACAGCATCTCAGCTGGCGTTAGAGTTCCTTAGTGCATGTGCCAGCTGGAAAACTAGATCTGCAGATGTGTCCTGTTTTTCTGATTTCCCAGTGCCTTGGTTTATATGACCTTTATTGGGGTAATTCTACCTAATTTCTCTGTCAGGTAATTCCAGTACGTTACTTTTTTGATGCATTTATATGTAAAGAACAGACTTGTTTCAGTGTTTTTAGTTATAATCTGGAGGAAGGTGGTAAATAAGAGAGAGTTACTGGGAGTCCTGTGATCTGAAGCTTAATTTATTAGCTGTATGTACAAAAGTATATAGATGCATTAAAAGGATATCTGTAGAGCAAGTTGTTAGATTAATTTCTTACCCTTGCAGGATTAAATCTCTTAGATAGTTAAATGTAGTGATGAAATGAAGAAAAAGACAACGCCTGAAGCAATTTAGTAAAGTGAATGTTAGGTCCTCTTGCAAGGGAGGTAGGATCCAGTGAAAAAAGTTTCACTTAAATGATGCTCCCACTGTTTTAAATAGATCCCCGAGGAAACAAGATATTGTTCAAAGGAAAGTCAAGTTGGTGGCTTGGAAACCCGAAGTCCTGTGCACCACTTGAATCCTAATAGTGTTAATTTGAAATTTCAGTATTACTTATCTACAACTGCCTTTTTATACATTAGTGAGTTTCACTCTCTCTGGATTTAAAAAAAATAAATAAATGTCAGGTTCTGAAATTAAATATCTGACTAGGAATCTTTGGTTTTCTCTTTTCAGTGCACTTGATGAAGTCAGATGACTACTTCCCATCAAGATACTGAATTTATGACCACACTCTATGGTGTTCTCCAGCTGCTTGGATGTGGTGGGTTTGACCTTGGCTGGACACCAGGTGCCCACCCAGCCGCTCTATCACTCCCCTTCCCAGAAGGACAGGGGAGATAGAGTGAGGTGGAAAAAAGGACTGACCCGTGGGTTGAGATAAGACAGTTTATTACCAGCACTATATACAGCAAAGCCTGCGTGCGCAGAAGCAAAGCAAAGCAGACTTAATCTCTACTTCCCATGGGCAGCGATGGTCGGCCACTCCCGAGAAGCAGGGCTGCGGTACGCGTGGTGGTTCCTCAGGAGGCAGTCATTAAATGATGAATGCCCACCCCCCTGCTCCGTGCCTCAGCTTTTATATCTGAGTTGATGTCATATGGTATGGAATATTCCTTTGGTCAGTTTGGGTCAGCTGGCTGCCCGACTTCCCTCCCAGGGTCCTGCCCCCCTGACCAGAAAAGGAATGTCACAGTGCTAGTGCTGTGCCTAGCAGCAGCCAAAACACGGGTGTGTTATCAGCACCCTGCTAGTCACCAATGCAAAACACAGCACTGCGAGGGTCACTATGGGGATGAATTACAGCTCAGCCAGACCCAATACATTGGAATAGCCTTCCGTACATTCTAGATAGCTGAATAGACAATGCAGTCTAATTCTTTTTTAATTGCTTAGTCACCTGGCAAAGCAGCGTGAAGAAATGCTGCCATTAGTTTCTCAACAACAAAGTTGAAGGGTGAGTGATTGCTCTGATCATATTCAAATGAGACAAGTGAAAAAGGCCAGCTATTTTAGAGCCTTACAGTCAGAATTGACTTTAATAGTGGGAGAAAAAGTGGAAAAGATGTATGATTTCTGGATTTGGTTGATCCATTGCAGTTGCAAACTCTCTAGAGGCATTCTACAGGAGCATGCATGTATCTCAAATGACACGTTAAAACTGAGACAGGAAAAAATTAAGAGATTGATATTGAATGGTCAGGATCATAATTGAGTCTCCAATTCTGCTTTCCTTTCATATTTGCTGTTACTGCATAAATCTTGTTCCATTTCTTTTTATTAGGGTAATACTTTCCACATTTCCATTTCCATTAAAACCACATTCAGAGCTATTAGTGGATTGTTATTATCCAGTACTGTATCAATTAATGGAGCTAACATGCAAAAAGGAGGATGTAAATCAATCCTACATGTTAAGCCGGTAGCCTTGCAGACTGATGTTCTTATTCCCTAAAGCCTTTACAGAGGAGTGCTTTCTGATGGTGAACAGAATTGTTGAGAAAGACTAAATACGTAGTTAGCAGAATCCTTCAGATTCAGAAAAGCTCACTACCCTGGACTTCAGGCATGCAAACTTTGATCACTTCAGGGATGTGATGGCCAAGGTACCATGGGACAAAGCCCTAGAGGGAAGTAGGACCCAGGACAGCTGGTCAATATTCAAGGATCACCTTCTCCATGTCCAGAAGCAAAGTATACCATCAAAGAGAAAGGCAAAAAACAATGCTAACAGACCTGCCTGGATGAACAAGGTGCTCCTGGACACCTGTCGTGGTTTGAGGTGCTTTGCTGACCCCAACCTACAGCAGAAACCTTATTACCCCTTTCCCCCGCAACCGGAAGAGATAGGGGACAATAAGGGCAGAGAGGCTTCTGGATTGGAAAGTAAAAACTGAAACTACTTTAATAATAGTAACAATGTTAAACGAAACATATATAAATATAAACAGGACCCAAATACCTAACCCCACCCCCCTCTCTATGATAATTATGTCACCACCGAAATCTCAAAGATTCTGTACTGTAAACCTCCCGGTGCCAGCTCCAGCTGTCAGTTGGTTTCACGTGTGCCGCTCCCCGCTCTCCCAGCACGTGTTCATCAGCTAGCCTCAGCAAGCCCTCCAAGTTCCCCACACAGACACGGCACAGGTCCCAGCACACTCTTCAAGTCCCAGCTCGGCACTATGTCCCAGCTCCCCTAACCAGGGTCCCAAAAACCTCCGGTTTTCCGCTTCCCCCTTGGGGGGGCAGGGTTCCTCCCGAGCTTGGGATTCAGGAATTTCAGGTTTCTTAAAGGGGCAGTTCCTTTAGCAGGCAGCTTTGGCAAGGAGGGGGGGGGGGAAAGCTGATACTGACTATGATGTATATGGGATGGAATACCTTTTAGAAAATAAAATCCCTGAACAGAATTAATTCAGTTCTAACCCAAACCAGGACATTTTTACCCAAACCATAACAACTTGTTATCCCATAAAAAGAATCTATACAAGGAGTGGAAGAAGGGACAGCTAGAATGGGGGCATACAGGAAAACCATCAAAGCAGCAAGAGAATTGGCAAGGAAAGATAAAGCACAGTTAGAATTAAATCTAGCCAGGGAGATCAAGAGGAATAGCAAAAATTTCTATAGATATATTAATGGAGAAAGGAAGACTAGGGAAGGTGTGAGCACCCCCACCCCCCCGAAAAGAAACAGGAAAACAGGTGATGGGTGATATGAAGAAGGCCAAAGTTCTCAAAACCTTCTTTATCTCAGTTCATCTCTGGCAAGGGCTCCAGCCACACCCCCAAAGTCGAAGAAGATAATGGCAGGGGCGTGAAGGTAGAACTGCCCGTGATAAGTGAAGATCAGGTTCGTGACCAACTGAAGAACCTGAAAGTTCACAAGTCCATGGGACCCAATGGGATACACCCACGAGTACTGAGGGAACTGGTGAATGAGGTTGCTAAGCCACTCTTTATGGTGTTTTAAAAGTCATGGCAGTCTGGTGAAATTTCCACAGACTGGAAAAGGGGAAACATAACCCCTGCTTATAAAAAGGGGAAGAAGGATGATCCTGGAAATTATAGGTCAGTCAGTCTCACCTCTGTGCCTGGTAAGATCATGGAGCAGATCCTCTTGGGTGAACTGCTGAGGCAGAAGAATAATGAACAGGCGATTGGGTATAATCATCATGGCTTCACCAAGGGTAAATCATGCCTGACAAATCTGGTAGCCTTCTATGAAGAGGTTATTACATCAATAGACAGTGGAAGAGCAACGGATGTCTTTTACCTGGACCTGAGCAAAGTCTTTGACACTGTCCCACATGAAATCCTGGTCTCCAAGCTAGTGGAATATGGGTTTGATGGATGGACCAGTTGCTGGATAAGGAATTGGCTTGATGGCCACACCCAAAGAGTGGCTGTCAATGGATCCATGTCCAAGTGGAGGCCAGTGACAAATGGAGTCCCTCAAGGATCAGTACTGGGACCAGTCTTGTTCAACATCTCTGTCAGACACAAGGACAGTGGCATTAAGTGGTCCCTCAGCAAGTTTGTTGACGACACTAAGTTGTGTGGTACGGTTGACACACTGGAGGGGAGGGATGCCATCCAGAGGGACCTGGACAGGCTGGAGAGGTGGGCCCATGCCAACCTCATCACGTTCAACAAGAACAAGTGCAAGGTCCTACATATGGGTTGGGGAAATCCCAAGTATCGATATAGTCTGGGCAGGGACTGGCTTGAGAGCAGCCCTGAGGAAAGGAACTTGGGGGTGCTGGTGGATGAGAAGCTCAACATGAGCCGCCAGTATGTGTTTGCAGCCCAAAAAGCCAACCGTATCCTAGGCTGCATCAAGAGTAGCGTAGCCAGCAGTTTGAGGGAGGTGATTCTCCCCCTCAACTCTGCTCTCCTGAGACCCCACCTGAAATATAGCAACCAGTTCTGGAGACCCTATTCCAAAAGGGATATGGGGGTGCTGGAGCAAGTCCAGAGAAGGGCCACGAGAATGATCAGAGGACTGGAGCACCTCTCCTACGAGGACAGACTGAGAGCTTTGGGATTGTTCAATCTGCAGAGGATAAGGCTCCAAGGAGACCTTCTTGTGGCCTTCCAGTATCTGACGGGGGCCTACAAGAAAGCTGGCGAGGGACTTTTTAGGAGGTCAGACAGTGATAGAACCAGGGGAAATGGGTGTAAGCTAGAGGAGGGTAGATTTAGGTTGGATATTAAGAGGAAGTTCTTCACTATGAGGGTGGTTAGACAGTAGAACAGGTTGCCCAGAGAGGTTGTGGCTGCCCCATCCCTGGAACTTTTTAAGGCCAGGCTGGATGGGGCTCTGGTAACCTAAACTAGTGGACAGTGTCCCTGCCACGTGGTGGGTTGGAACAAGATGATCTTTAAGATATCTTCCAACTCCTACAATTCTATAATTCTATGAAAAGGACCAATTCACATGTCCTTTAACTTAATGGAAGCTGAATTAGATTTCACAGAATCACAGAATATTAGGATTTGGAAGGGACCCCGAAAGATCATCTAGCCCAACCCCCCTACCACAACAGGATTCCCTAGACCAGGTCACACAGAAGCACGTCCAGACAGGTTTTGAACACCTCCATAGAAGGAGACTCCACCACCTCTCTGGGCAGTGTGTTCCAGTGCTCTAGCACCTGAACTGTGAAAAAATTTCTACATGTGTTCACATGGAATCTCCTATGCTTCAGCTTACAAGATTTTTTTGATAGATTTTGGGTTTGCTGTTTTAATTTTTTTAGGCCTGAAAGAAATTCGCTATCTAGTTGCTTTTCTGAAATAGATCAAAAAAATAGCTATAGACTGACTGTCTAAATTTGTTAAATTGCTGACCATTCATAAATAAAACACTTTATTTTCTGCATCTGCAGGCTGATTTGACTGCCAACCAAATATTAAATACTTCTAGCAGCTAGTTTGAATTAATTTTAGAATTTCTGAATAGTAGGTATTATAGCTTTAAAAAATTAACTAGAATAGCTAAAGAATATGACTCATAATTATTCAGTAAGTGGTGCTGTTCCAATTGATTAGAAAAGCATGTACATGTACAGTGCATTTCAAACCTGAGTAAATGAATACTTGGATGGGAAAATCAAGAAACAGAAATGATTTGGTCAAGAAATAAAAGTGATATCCAGTGGATCCCTAAATGTGACTGTCCTCAAATGTGGTGCTTGTGGATCTTTCCCTCTCTCCGGTATTAAGCCCCCAGCCCTCCATTCCTTGGAGAGTACAGTGTAATGAAGATTGCCTCTCCTCAGAAGTTATTTTCCAGATATTTATCATTATTAATATGCACCCACTGGTGAGATTCATAATTTTTCAAGAGTTCTGTGCTGATGAAGTTGATAGATACTTCAGGGCTTTGTTTCATGGAGGTGCTGTAAAAATCACTCCTGCATGTCAGTAGATGTATCATATTGAAATCCATTCATGAGAACAACAGATGAGCATGACTCTGTGCATGTACTGTGAGGGGGATCTTCACCTTGGAATTGTATTCATGTACTCAATATTCTGGCGTAAGAAGTCATGTGATGTTTTAGCAAGGAAGAGGCTCATGTACACGCAAGCATCCATACACGTGTATGTGTTGTATATAATAGCAGGCTTCCTGAATATATTATACATTGAAGTTGACAACAGTATAGGAATTTATGAACTTACTGTATCCCAGACTTTTTCTGTCCTTTCTTTTTTAAAATTTTTATCAGATTCTGAATTCTAGGTATAGTATGTCTATCAAGTGTAAGTATAAATATATGCATATCCAGACACACTGACTTTTCTGTGAATCAGTTAGGGAAGCACCTTATCCCAAGAAATTCGTAGGCTGCTTTGCAGATAAAAAGTAAAAAGGATTGGGAATAGAAAATTACTCTAGAGTTGAAAGAATGTAGAGAGGAAATTTGACATGTCTCACGGCGAGCCCTGCCCGTGAAGGCACTATGTTATTTAAGCCAGAAGTTCTGAGTTTTCCAATATCACTTTTATTTATTTTCCAATAACACAGAGTCATATAACAATTTGGGTTTGAAGGGACCTTAAGGAACATGTAGTTCCAACCTCCCTGATGCGAGCAGGGATACCTTCCACTGGACCAGGTTGCTCAATGCACCACTCAGCCTCTCCTTGAATATATCCAACTTTGTCTAAAAGAAGAGTTAAATAACTGTTAGATAAACAAAAGATTTACTTCTACTGAAGAGTGAATATGAATAAGTATGTGAAACCATACTGTTTATGGCTGTGATATCCATACTAGCAGAACAAAACAGTATGCCAGTATCCATCTTTACTATAGTTCACATGCCTTCAGATTTAGAAGCTGTGTGACCTGCATTTTAACAGTTGTGTGCTGGATCTGAGATAAGATCTAAAGTCCACCAGGAGAGGAGCTGAAGCCGTGAAACTAAAGTAATTTCAAAATCTTCTAATGATTTTCTTTTACTATGCACAAGGCTGGATTCCAGTTCAGGCCAGAGATAGTTCAGCATTTTACATTTAATAACTATTTTTTTCTATATCTTTCACATGGAGGTTAGAGGCCAGAGACTTCTTTTATTGAGTTGTGTTGGCAGATTTCAGACATATGGCAAGCCATTATATAAAGTACGCATAAAGTTTTGATGGAATGTTCCTGTGACAGCATACACAACATATGGAGAAAACAATATAAGTCCCTCCTGCTCATACCTGTTCTCATATAAACCAAGAATAACTATCATGAATCTACTAGAATTCCATCAGTGTAAACTTACTGTAAGAAGGATAGGAATCAGCTTATATGAGCTCTGTACCTGTTAATATTATAATCAATGATGGATATATTCCAGCTATTAACTTGGCAGTGATGCAAGTCAGTGTTCAGCAACAATCAGCTGACATTCTCTACAGGAAAAATCTACAAATAAAGTATTTTTCTTTTCCCTAATTTTCTGTTTGTGGTTTCTGTTCTTTGCTAAAAGAGTAAACTTCCCACTACTAAGACTGCCTTAATGTCATGCTTTCTATTTTCTACTGCATGATATGAGTGAATTAGCATGTTTTCATTAATTATTTTTCCATATTAACATTTTCTTCTTGTATGAAAACATTAGTTCTTTTCATTTTAAGTAAATGAATCAATTTGCTTTTCCCCTAGTTTGTTACAAGTCCTAAGACTTCGGAGTTTTTAATGTGACAAGCAAAGTACCTGCTCCAAAACACCCAAAGTGTGTTAATTAAAAGTTTTTATGGGGACATAAAGTATTACTGTTCAATTGATTTCATCTTGGATGGTCCACAGACACGAGTACCAGTAATGTTTCATAAACAAATGCATGTCTGTTGTCAGTAGAGAATGTACTGAGCATAATAACGAAAACATGGTATTTAGCATGTTATGTAATACCCGGAAGCCTATTCAACCTAAGGGGACTGAAGGCCCACACTAAGACCTTAAATCATCCTGTCCGGCAGCTGCTCTATGCTGATGATGCTGCCCTTGTTGCACACACAGAAGCAGCTCTGCAACGTTTAACATCCTGCTTTGCAGACGCTGCCGAGCTCTTTGGGCTGGAAGTCAGCTTAAAGAAGACAGAAGTTCTCTATCAACCGGCACCTCAGGAAGTCTTCCATCATCCCCATATCACCATTGGCAAATCAGAGCTCAAATCAGTTCAGCAGTTTAATTACTTAGGTAGCCTCATCTCCTCAGATGGCAAGATTGATGGAGAGATAGACAACAGGTTAGCAAAGGCATATAGTGCTTTCAGAAAGCTTCATAAAAGAGTTTGGTGAAATAAACACCTGAAGAAAAGTACAAAGATCAGAGTTTACAGAGCCATAGTGCTGTCTACTCACTATATGGATCTGAATCATGGGTCATCTACCGCCACCACCAGCGTCTCCTAGAACGCTTCCATCAACTCTGTCTCCGCACAGTCTTAAACATCCACTGGTCAGAATATGTGACCAATATATCTGTTCTAGAACAAGCAGCAGTCCCAAGTATTGAGGCCATGTTACTCAGAACACAGTTGCGATGGGCAGGGCATGTCTCAAGGATGAAAGACCACCGCCTCCCTAAGATCTTGCTTTATGGTGAACTTGCCACCGGCTGCCGCAAGAGAGGAGCCCCAAAGAGAAGATACAAGGACTCCCTGAAACAACATCTCAGCCTTGACCATATTGATCATCATAACTGGTCTACTCTGGCCTCCAAGCGGGAGGCCTGAAGACACACCATCTATAATGCTGCAAATGCTTTTGAGAAAGCATGCAGGATCACCCTTGAGGAGAAAAGACAACGCAGAAAGAATCGTGCCTTGCAGAACACACCATCTAAGGAGTCTTTCTGCTGTGCCTTTTGCAACCGCTCATGCCTATCTCGTATTAGCCTTTTTAGCCACCAACGCGCTTGCAACAAACGTGGGTAGAGCCCTTCCCAAATCTTCGTTCGTGAAGCCTAGCCATGAATACCCATTCATAAGATGACATTTCTAGTAACAAAGAAAGCCATTCCTGTTAAATAAAGAACTCTATTACACAGAGATATTTTTCTAACCTGGTCATATGTCTGTGTATATAGATGATGATACAACAGATATTGTATTACCAACAGTTCATTCATACAGGTTCAGTTCAAGACTGAAAGGCAGTGCACTAAGTAAAAAGAGTAACAGAAATTGTTTTTCTTTCTATAATATAGATAAGAGACCCACTGAGTTGACAGAAACATCCTGCAAGAATCAGTAGAAGTGAAATTAAGGCTGGTGTTGATTTTAATTTTTACCCTTCTTGTCTTTTCAGTCTAAAGAAGCCTTTAGCAATTAGAATCAGCCCTTATATTCAGTATGCTTTCTCCTTCCCCCACATCTGATGTTGCAAATATAACCTTACTTCAGTGAGGTATCATAAACTGTAACGAGTGAAAAATACAGTTGTTATTTAAATCATTGTTTATATTTTAGGTGTGAGTGAAAATCTCTCTCTAGTCTAGTGACCTGAGTTTTTTACCTAGACCTGCAGTGTCTAGGACAATCCAGGACAGCCTAAAACTCTGCCTGCCATGGTATCTCACCCCCTCCCATGGTGGTGTCCTGATAAAGAAACTGGTTCTGTAAACTAGAAGCCTTGCAGGAAGATGGAAAACAAACTGCACTATAAAGAAGATTAAAGACTTTCACTCGAAGGTTGGTGTCTGAACCTATTGTATCACTCTCTTTAAGCCACTGAACTGTGGTAATTAGACTTATGGGGAAAGAGATTTCATATTTTAAAAGACTGATTCGCTGACTCTACTTTGTCTTCTGAGGTATGCGCTGCTGAATTCCTTCTCTGGTTCAGCAATGTGCCTGATCTTCTTCAGTGATTATCTGCTTATACAATTTCAAGGCAAATAGCAACAAAATAGGTGATAGGTGAAGCTCCTCCATTTTGCACATTGTCTTCCAGGAAAAGAAGTTTATAAAACATAGTCTCAGCTACTTCTGTATGAAATAGCAGGCTTTAACAACTGCTGCTGCTGAGTGGTGTAGTCGAGCAGTGTCTAGAACTTTTTATTGTGTCATTGCTTAGAGCATGAAATAAAGTGAAATGTGAGCCTTTCTTGCACCTTTGTCTCGTTTTTCTCTAACATAGTCATTGCCATCTGGCCTAGGAACCCGTTTGTAATGGTGGTTTTCTTTGTTATTTGTTAACAAAAATCTGTTTTCACCTAACCTACATAGCTTGTTCCTAGGGTTTTCTTAGAACTGCCTCTAACTGCTTTTTGGGGATGGTAGCTGCTTTGCCCGATTATAATTATTGCATAGCATGTGCAAGAACTTCTGAAAAATGCCAGACATGTACAGACTTTGTAAAAATATCTATATTATTTACTGCTCCCTGTACTGTCTCCTAGCCATAAGAAATATTCCAGAGCCCAAACCTATTTTAGGAAAGGAGTAAGCTCTTTGTTTCTAAGGCAGAACACCAGGGCATGAGTTGCACCCAGTTTCTGAAAGACAGCTTTTAATACAGATCAACCTGTGATGTCAGACAGGTAAAATATTTTGCCTAAACATAATATGCCCCACATAGCTTATTTGGAGGTGCAAAATATTTGCTAAACCACAGCCTGAGGAGTTATCTCCAGTGTTAATTAAACTGTGCTTTGGAAGCATTTAATTGTGGTCAGCCTTGCAGGTCAGGAATTATACTGGTAAATGTAATGTGGAACGTTAGGCTGAAGAAGGGATTCTGCTAGATTTCAAACACCTTTGCTTTCTACTTTACTTTTGGAAATTTTCTTTTCTGTAATTTTAAGAGCATTGTAAAACTATTTCTATTTGTTCTTCCAAAAAGAAATGCTGCACTTAAAATAATAGAATCATAGAATGGACCAGGTTGGAAGGCACCTTAAAGATCATCTAATTCTAATCCCCCTGCATTGGGCAGGGATGCCACACACTAGACCAGGTTGCCCAGAGCCACATCCAGCCTGGCCTTGAACACTACCAGGGATGGGGCATCCACAACCTCTCTGGGTAACCTGTTCCAGTGCCTAACCACCCTCTGGGTAAAGAACCTCCTTCTAATCTCTAGTCTAAATTTCCCCTCCTTTAGCTTGTAACCATTCCCCCATGTCCTGTTGCAATCTGACCAGCTGAAAAGTCTCTCCCCTTCTATCTTGTAATCCCTTTTAGTATTTAAAGGCTGTTGTAAAGTCCCCTTGAAGCCTTCTCTTTTCCAGGCTGAACAACCCCAAATCCTTCAATTTATCCTTGCATGGGAGGTGCTCCAGTCTTCTGATCATCTTTGTGGCCCTCCTCTGGACCCACTCCAACAGGTCCACATCCTTTCTACGCTGAAGACCTCAGAACTGG
The DNA here is from genome assembly GCA_013399015.1 of Galbula dea. Lineage (NCBI taxonomy): Eukaryota > Metazoa > Chordata > Aves > Piciformes > Galbulidae > Galbula > Galbula dea. The sequence continues at coordinate 65,979 of VWZX01008932.1, forward strand.
ATGCAGTTTTTACACTAATTAGAGAAGGTAATTCAGGGATGGTGTATTACCCATATGTGTAACCATTTAACTGTGGATAACTGCAGTGACTTGTCTGGTACCAGTTCTGAATTTAGGTGAGTGAAGCCTGTGTGTATGCATTTTGGGATCTAGAAATGACTTGCTTCTTGTTTCTTTGTTGATTTTTTCACAAATTCCCTAACTTTGACTGTCAAAGACATGATCTTAAATTATAAGGTTTTGCCTGCTACTGGTAGAGTGGATAGGATGGCTTAGTTGAAGTGAAGGTCTGGTGAATACGTATCTGGGCATGTACAGATATTTAACATAAAAGCTGGATTTTTCACCAGTTCAGTGCTTAAGTACCACTCAGAAAACTCTTGCTCTAAAACTAGGTGCCAGAATATAGAGAGGGGAGCATAAGAAGGGGAAGAAGTGAGGGATTATCACTGACTTGATGTGAACGGGCGAGGAGAGTTTGCTGCAGGAAGTGTTCTTGTTCCACCTGACTGTGTAGCTATTGGGACCTTGTAATAATGGGGTACTCTGCTACTTTCTCCTCTTGTGCTTATTTCTCTATGCAGGAATTCCTCCCAGAAAATGTCTCTGTGATAATCCATGTGGTCAGGCCATACCTGCAGAGGAAACTGCTTAATCTGTACCATCAATTTCATTTGTAGAGATCTTGTTAAACTTAAGTTTCTACACAGAGATGAGCAGCGTAGTGTAATGCAGTTGTAAAAGACGTGTCCTGTGAACATATGATCATTAGTATGAGGAAATATTTTATGGGAAAAGTTATTTTTTAACAATCTTAATGTATATTTTTTTGGTATCAAAAAATTCTAAGTCCTTCTTGAAAGAAGGTTAGAAGAAACACTTTAAATAATCCTTTGAGTTACAGTAATTTGAACTCCTCCTGTAATAAGAATCTCTGAAAAATCACTGAGAGAATGATTGTTAATGAACAACTGTGGATAAGTAGGAATAAAGAATTTGCTTCATCACAGAGCTCAGAATTTGGTCCTCTTCCTCCAGTGTGTTAAATGCATGATCTTTTTTTTGGTAGTGTTTTTTTTTGCCAACTGCAGGAGAGAACAGTACTTCTGTCTCGACCTTTCTAATCCTTCCATACCGCTGTTATGTTTCATTGTATCATTTTGCCATTTAACTCCATATGAATTTGTGCATTACCCTTGGTCTTGATACCTCACATTAGGCATGATGTCTTCAGTGAATGATGTCTGTGCCAGAAACCTTGTCCAATTAAGTGAAAGTATTTTTAAACAAGATAGTAAAATGCAGAAAGCCTACCTTTCTTACTGTATAGATTTTGTGGGGATTATCTTGACAGATTTCTGTGTGCAATTCATTCTATATAAAATATTTAAAGACTTTATTTAAAAGTGTGATAAACAAAGCAAAGAAAGGCAGGTACTCATGCTTCTGAGGAAATCATCTGAGCTTTCTCTTGGTAATGCACTTAATGAGGAAAAGCACCTGTTTTACCTGAATTGCAAAGTATTGTATTACCAACAACCTAGCTGAACTCTTACAATGTTGCAACACTAGAAGACAGTGAGCTTGGTCTGACTGCAGACAACAGAAAGGTAGATTCTGTGTGAGAAGGTTTAACTGGCTTCTTTTATACCGTACACTCAGACTTTTACAGATCAGGCAGTGCTGGGAACAATGGTGTAATGTCTGTTCTCTTTGGAAATAAGCACTGCTGGAGTCTAAATAGTCAAAGTAACATAGGTATGGAGAGGGCAAATACACATTTAAAGCTCAGTTCTTGCATAATATTTATTATCTCTGTTTCTTAATGTCTTCTAACAGCGTTGGTCAATTTGAGGTCATGCTGTTGCCTTTTTTTCTTCTCCTATGCTATTGGCAGGTGTTAAATTTCTACTGGATTGAAATGGGAAGACTAGGTCAAAGATGTAGTGTTTACATTTAGATTGTAACTGTCCTTATCTTCAGTAGTATCTTTTAGAAACAAGCCAGCCTTGCATTTTTCCTGTGGCAAGTATCACCAACCTTATTCATGTGACAGATGTTATCCTGATAAAAATGAAATAACCTTGCAAAATCAAAAGCCATAGTGTGTCTAGAGAGGCAATTTGATGCCTCGTCCACAGGTGTGTCCTTTGTGTAAAGGGCAGAGAAATGGTCATGAAAGATGCAGAAGAATTCAGCAGCCTCATTCAGTTTAACCCAAATGGAGATTTGCCATTTTCTTTGGCTTCATTGTGTTTATCTTCTTACATTTCTCAGGATTTTCAAATCTATATGCCTTATAATCAGGCAAATAAAATACATTCCATATTTCCATAAAACTTTGACAGCACATGTTTTCATGATTATGTATTTAAAGATAGCAAAACTGATTCAATAATCTTGAAAAATCCTTGCATGGTGTGTGTGCATGACTTTTCTGCTTCATCTTCTCAAAGAGGCAATTTCTCAGTAGATGTTCTTAAGTTCATAGAGGAATATGCTCACCAGAAATACAGTGCTCCACAGCACACTATTCTAATTGAATCAATCACTAAAATGGGCACCATCAAATATTGTTAAGCTCAAACTATATGGAGCAATAAAAGACAGATAATGCCATTGACTTCAGTCTCCATTTAGGATGTATTTCATCCAGAGGGACAAATACTAATTTTCGATCTTATGGCTGAACTGACTAGATATTGTGGGGACAGCTGTGGACTAAAGATATACAATGCCCTTCAATGGTGCAAGCCTCAGAAGACCAAGGTCAGGTAAAAGAAGTGAAATACAGAGCTATGTTGTTTGAATAGAAATAGCCTGTTAACAGGAGTGTCTAGAATATTCGTTTGCCTCACTTTTGGCAGAACTGAAAACATTTCATTTTAGAGAAATCCTGTGTACCTTAGGACACTCAGTAGAAGGTGGAGAATTTCAGTGAAGAGCACTACAGTTTCATGCTAAGGGAGGGAGTACTCACGTTAGCTCTGCAGCTGCAGCTGAGCCCAGTTGTTAAAAGAGGACTGAATGAGTCAGAGCTCTTACTGCATCCAGTCATTCTATCCACTGTTAAACAAATCAGCTGACTAATGAGTGCAGTATTTGGACCATGGAAATAATTTTATTAGCTTGAACTTCACAAATTTGAGCTAAGGCATGAGTGAGAAGGTGCTGCAAGACATTCACAGTTGGTTCTGACAATCAGCCTTGACAAGACTGGCTGACACTTAAGATTACAAATGATTAAAAAACATGGACAAACATGGACAGAAAATATGTGAGGTGAAGCACATGTTATTTCAAGATTTCTTTTCCTCAGTTTTACAGTTTGTGTGTATATATATTGCACATTTATGTGTAAAATAATACATATCCTATTTGTCCTTTATTGGCTGCATTTATTTGTTGAAACTTAGAAGAACTGGTTTGTCACTTTCCCTGGAGATTTGCAGCCTGAATTACTAAGAAGATGAATGAGTGTCTATGGAGGAAAGACAAAGAAGTTCAAGAATCTCAACTCATCTTCTTTTGTCAGAAAAGAAATATTTACTTCAGAAAATAAGAGGTTAAAGCTGTATTTTTGTTTGATATTTAAATCCCTGCTTTTCAAGCTCAGGTGAGGGAATATTTTTCACTTGTATAATTAAAGAAGAAAATGTACATTGACATAATATGTCCTTCAAGAAGACAGGCAGTGCCTATGGTTAGAAGATAATGGTGACCACATATAAAATGAAGGCAGGTAATCTTCACTCTTCTGTGTTTGTTCTTTATTTTCCTTCCTTGTCTACTTCTTAGAAATGCCTCAAATTGACACTAATTTGATAGTTTCAACTCCCAGTGCACCTTTGGGTAGTGAGGGTAGAACATAAGAAATATTCCTTGGTGTCAGTCAGTAACTTTTGCCTTTCTTCAGGTTAGAAAAGGTGATTGACAGGAATAGTAGCACTGCTTGATACTACCATTGAATTTGAACTGAAAAGTAGATTGAAAGGTGATGGATACTTTCTTTTCCTTTTAACAGTTAAAAACAATAACAGCAGGATGAAAAGAGTTATTGATGGACCTACTGAATGATAAGGGTTTTTTTAAACTTAGATTAAAAAAATGTTGTAAGCTCATAATGTCAACAGAATCTGCTAAAAAAAATATGATTTCCCTCTTTTCTCCTGTGTATGTATAATCTCTCCTGGTGAGTTGAAGAAAATGGTTTCACGTCAGACATAGAAGTGTAAAATTTATGTTGTGCTGTTTGCACTCTGTTATGTGAATCTGTTAGTAGAGATCATGCTTCATTTGCCCCTGTTCCCCCATAATACAACCTGAGTTAATCCGCAGCTGACTGGGAATGCTGTTTCAGGAAGGAAAGCAGGACTGCTCAAAAGAGAAATTTAGGAGCAGCTTCTATGTAGAGCCTTTTATGAACAGATGCCTCACTCCTGTGGTTGTCTGATGATGTCCTTGTTGGCACCTCTTAACAGCAGTCATGGTAAATATACAGAACATCAGGTTAGTAACAGTGAATATTTTGGGTTGACAATTGGCAATAAGGATTTAGTCGAGTTCCACAAGGTGTTCAGGAGACAATATAAACAATAGAATATTTCTGCTGATTTCCAGCATAGGCATCTATTTCTATGTCTCCAGTTTAGGTGGTTGCATTAATGAAAATATGCTTCTTTCTCTTTTTTTTTTTTTTTTTTTTTTTTTTAAAGTGAGTTAAAATGTGCGTGTGGATGAAATATGTAGCAATATCATTTTCAGTCAGGGTTACCATCCATAACTATGAAATCAGATTAGTACATCTTATCTATGTCCTACTGGTGGGTCAGACAACAGAGATCAGTAATCTACTGGGCTTCAGTGGTCCATATCTGTATTGCATTTAATCTATTACATTACTAAATGTACTGGCGGGAATTTTTGAGATCACAGGGCACAACTGGTGGTGAGCAAAGACCCTGAAATTTAGCTCTTTCATTTTTCAGAAGACTATATTGGAGTGGTTTGTAAGTTACCTGTGGGATCAGTACTTCTCTTGAAGATTTCCTGATGGATTTTAAATTTCTCATAAAATTATTATTTGGGTGATGTGAAGTTCTAATTTCACTTAGAAGGCGTTTATGTAATTTTTCTATCATGTTATTTTTATTCAGGTGAGATCTGGATCTCTTTGAAGAGTTCATTGTTGGGTGACTGATGCCTGATAGTGTTTGCAAGGACCACACTGAATTCCATTCCTGTTGCTAGAGTTGTTCTTGGCACTGTGCTGAAACTAACTTCTTGATTCAACTTGTTGGAGGTGCTGCATATTTGTAGCAGGTATCCAAGTAGATACTCTTTTTTTTTTTTTTTTTCTTGCTGAGTATCTGTCCTTGTAGCTGGAGATCTACAGTCAGAAGTGGAAATGTTTCTTTATGTCCCTACATATTATGTTAATGCCTGGTAGAGTGAAATTCTCTGAACAAGCAAGTTTGAAAATGCTGCGGTGGTGCTCCCTTGTACACAGGTTCACATTCTTCTTGTAGAATTAAAAATGAAATATAGGACTCCATTGAGCTATGGAATATCATGAGATGGTTGTGACACCTCTTATTTAAGAGTTCGGTTGATTTTTTTTAAAATAAAATTTATGCTCCCTGTTTTTCTTGCAAGTGCTTAAAAAATCATAGAATCATAGAATGGCTCAAGTTGGAAGGGACCTTAAAGATCATCTAGTTCCAACCCCCCTGCCATGGGCAGGGACACCACACACTAGACCAGGTCATCCAGGGCCACATCCAGCCTGGCCTTAAACACTACCAGGGATGGGGCCTCCACAACCTCTCTGAGCAACCTGTTCCAGTGCCTCACCACCCTTTGGGTAAAGAACCCCCTTCTAATCTCCAGCCTAAATTTCCCCTCCTTCAGCTTCTAGCCATTGCCCCGTGTCCTGTTGCAATCAGACCAGGAGAAAAGTTTCTCTCCTGCCTTATAATCCCCTTTCAGGCACTGAAAGGCCGTGTTATGGTTTGGATTAGAACAGAATTAATTCTG
>VWZX01008933.1:0-24992 GCA_013399015.1 Galbula dea
GGGCAATGGCTGTAAGCTGAAGCGTAGGAGGTTCCGTTTGAATACAAGTAAAAAACTTTTCCCAGTGAGGGTGCCACAGCACTGGAACAGACTGCCTAGAGAGCCTGGGGAATCTCCTTCTCTGGAGAGATTCAAAACCTGTCTGGATGCACTTCTGTATGACCTGGTCTGGGGACTCCTGCTGCGGCAGGGGGTTTGGACTAGATGATCTTTGAAGGTCCCTTCCAACTCCTAACATTCTATGATTGTGTGTGACATAATTACAACGGTAGAAAGCACAACATCATTTTTCTCAAATGCAGTGCTTTGGACATACTAATTCTCAAGAGTCAAACAATTTCCAGGAACAAATCAATCTTTCTCTCTTATCCACAGAATAACATAGTCTGTAGATCAGGACAGATCAGGTCTGCTGCATTTCACATAATGTTGTTGAGAAACAGGGACTTTTCCATGTCAGTTAATGCACTCGTCCACCCAACGAAATGGCACGTATCCTTCCATGCAGTAAGCATTGTGCAGACATCCAAGCTGGCTATGGCTTTTATGTTACATTTGTCAAGTTACACTTAGCCTGAGTGATTTTTCACTTAAGCACATGGTCTTGTATGTGCATGGAAGACTTTGGTTATTACTTTCTCTAATGGTTTACTCTGACTTGAGGAAATTCATGACCTTAAAGCTTCTTCATGCAACCAAAGCTGCCCAACTCTTCTTTCCTGAGGAAAAGAGAACACCTCTCCTGTGTCTCAGTGGGATGAAAACAGGCTTTGATGTGTGGGCCACAAGAAGGCTGAAACTCTTGCAGCATGTTAGAATCAAAACAGCCTTTTCTCTTTCCTCCCAAGACCTACATCAATTTATTCCTTCTGCTGTAACTTCCCACCTAGCTCCTCAGGTTCTATTTTAATTTGCATTTCAACAACCTGATTTTCTTTTTCTCTCTTTTGCTTTTTAAAATGCATCCTTTCTCCTTGCTAGCCATATGGCTCTTAGCTTCCAGGGCCAATACAACAGCAACTAGGTGCAACAGCTGGAGAAAAGTCCTGCTCGAGCACCCACATGCTGATTAGACTCACCCTCAGTACTCCTGGGAGAAGTAACACAGGGTATTGGTTTTGCTTTGGAGCAGATAGGATATCGCACCTCAGTGCAAACATGGGCTGTGTTAAGCGGATGAAAATGACTTTTTCAAGGCTTATAAGTTGTGAACTTAAGAGTTTTCTCTCTTCCCCCTACATGGCAATAGCAGAAGGTCAATAAACCGATAAAAATACCAGCCAAGGATAAGTCTCAATCTTTCAATCCAAATTGTGGCTATGTGAGATTTTAACTAACAAAGAACAGGTAAAGCCAGATGTATTTCCTTTAACTTTCATTCTTAAGCATCTGGCAATGTTTAAAAAGAAATGCCAACAGACTGCTGTTAATTTTTGGCAAAAACATAAGCCACTGAAAACTGAGTCTCACAATGACAAGGTAACAGTATGTCAGCTACTCATAACCCTTACCGCTTTCAGTCATATTATTTTCTCTGCCAACAGTGAAAGTAAAATTACCTAAGGATCAACGATTCAGATTATTCTAAATGCTCACCATAGGTTAGGAGTTTTGCTACAATTTTCAGCAAGTATCTATTTAGATTAATACAAGTACTTTTGAAAATCTCATTTTAAATGCTTTTAAAAAGATTTTTTTTACTTTAAACACCACAAAACACTTGGAAGACAGAATAGGACAGATTTCAATTTTTACACTGTTCTTTTACAGCACCTACAGAACTAGTAATTTATGGAAAGACTAGTACCTTTTAAAATAGATTTAACCCAACTTTTTAAAACTGACAATACTAGCAATATTGCCTTAGACTTTATTGAGGGGGTATAAAATTTATCATTTTATGTGCCATAGATATGATATCGATGCTTACCAAATAGATCTGTTTACAAGCTGTATCTGAGCCAAACACACATTTAAGTGGCTACAGTCTCTTTAAGTTTTAGTGTCTTTTGTAAACCTGCAGTGGACTATCTTAACCTGTTTAAAAGCTACTCACATTTTTCACATTTTCTGTTTTTTCTTCTCAGCTCAAGAGATGAGAAATCCAAAGAACTGACACAAACAAAATTCCCATCACACTTTGTCATATCAATTTCATTTGACTCTGAAAGCTTTTTCCTGCAAAGCAATTGAATAGCCTTTCTAGATTTTTAAAGATGTGGAACAACGTCAACACTATATTCAGTTAAAACTGTACAATGCAAATGAAACAAACCACTCACATTGTGGAGTCCAGGTGTCTCCTCTTACTACAGGTTTGAACTGCATGCTTAACTTTTAAGCTATGATTGACAAGACTTTTGTGATTATGACGACAGATTAAAGTGTTCATTGAACTTAGAGGGTTTTTATTTCATTTGTGACAGTAGTGTACTGGGAGACAATGAAATACAATACCACAGGATTAAAGGCAGCACGTAACGAATCAGGCACTGGTACTGCAATCATCTTGGTCTAACCCACACATGCTGATCTCCCATTTAAACATAAAACCCTATCCTGAGCAGAGCATATTCCTCTCAAAGTCTTACGTGCCTCCTCTCATTTCTAACATAATAAATATATCATCTGACGAGGAGCTTAGTGACAGCTGCACAAGTTAGTTCTAATTACAAAAAATAATAAGTAGCTTTAAAAGGTTCAGTAAATCTCTATTGCATAACAGCACCAAAGCAGCACAGTTACTGCTTATGAGCAAAAATAAATCAATAAAGCGTGCCAAGACTGCCTTACTCTCAAATTGCAAATCTCAACTTCTTCTAGATAATCTATAAAAGCATCCTCTCTACTGATGCACCATTCATCTACAGAAATGGAAAACAACCAACAAAATATAAATGCTTCAAAACAGAATTTTTTTTGAAAAATTTTTTGAGAAATTTGTCAGAATTACCAGAGGAGGTACACAACTCCAAAAGATCAAAAATAATAAAAAGGAAGTAATCTGCTTGTTTCGGTTTACAACTTACAGCTGCCTATGCTACTGCAGTGATATTGGCGCTGGTTCCTAAGGAGACACATATTCAACCTGACAGACATCAGGAAAATATTTTTATTATCCTGGGCCACATCCCACTCCCTAGTCTTGATTATTTCAAACAGCGTACTTGCCTGAAAAAAAAGGCTTTAAAGAATGCACAATCATAATTTAAGAGGACAAGCAAGGCCAGTTGTACTAGCCCAGGCTTGGAGTAAGATTAAAGAATTAATGGATGTAAGTGTAACATACCACTGTCGTTACTTGTTTCACTATATGTTTCCAATTATTTATAAAGTGTGAAAAACTGTCTAATATAAAAGTACATATCCCTCATATAGAGAGCTTGCAGAAAGAAGCACAAAAGAATGGATGCTCCAGCTGCTTCTCTGTGATGAGCTGTATCTTTGGTAGCTTGGAAATCATCCAATTTCCATCTTTGTCAGCCAACTGTAACCTAATGTTGAACTTAAATAACTTAATCCACTCTATTATTGCCTTTTCACAGGTGGATACTGTGCCCTTTTCTTTTATCAAGGTCGTGACATAATAGAGACTGAAAAAATCTAATGACTGTTCATATTCATTTATATAGCTAATCCTTTACTCGTACAAAGAAAATGGACTAGAAGTAAAAATAAGTAAAAATATTCCACCGCAAGCAAAGCACATGGAGTTGATATATCATTTTAGACTACTAGAGACATAGAGTCAAGTATACAGGTAAAAGAGCTTTCTACTTTAAGGCAACTCCAGAAGGCCTTAGCAGCTTTGACTGTGGCAAATCTTTCCCTGAAGCTATGGGGGTTTTACTTAGGGAAGTGCTGAATTAAAAACAGAAAAAAACTTCATGAGATTTGGCTCAGGCTCACAGGAAAAACAAAGTAATGGATATTCTTCATAATCTATTACAAAACTAGCTACTCTCTAACATTCAATATTTGACACATGCTACTGTGCAAATAAGAGTTAAAGATCTTTATACACCAAAATGACACACTGGTTACATATAACCTGTTATTGTTTATGCTTGAAAATTAGCTGCAAACTTCACTCACAGTATTTTCAGAGAGTGAAATAAAGACATCAACAATGTTTTTTACATACCTACTAAAAACACGGAGCCAAAGCTAATTAGACTGGTACTTAAGCCATCCAAGTTATTAAAATTTGTAGAATACAGCCTACTTTTCAATTGCATCTGTGCATAAGCTGGTACCTGTGTAAGCCAGTTACAAAAGAAACACACTGCACTGCCAACAGGGCGATCTGCTTTGGTCTTCCACCTGAAAAACTACTGTAGCTTTCCACAAACAGTAAGTAGCAATAAAATTTGGAGTGAAACAGAAATAACAGAGAACAAGCTTTGAAACAGCACGCTTCTGGCTTTTTACCCTACAAGTCGAGCTGCAAGGAGCCTGGCATGTTCTGTGTGAAGAGCTATTGAAAATCTGGCTCTGAGCATCACTATACGTCCTCCAGGGAGCTGACCATATCAAAAGGCTATTCCTTGAACAGCTGCTTGAGCAAGAGTTACATTTTTAATCTGCCATATTCAAGGTGTCACAAATAGAATAATCACTTTTTACAGTTATCTTTCTTAGTGAAACTGGACAATATGATTTAACATTACCTCAAAACAATGGGATGTTGAAAACACTAGGCTCTGCATTACACCTAAAATGCTGTCCCAAGTTAATAATTTTATATGGTGCTGTACTTAAAATACCCTGAAAGCAGAATTTAACACTTTGCTATGACTAAGTGTTGCACTCTACTAGTGGTAGGAGATGTTGTATTTGTAATATAAGAGAAGTTACACTCACAGAATCAAAGAATGGCAGGTTTTGGAAGGGACCTCTGGAGATCATCTAGTCCAAACCTCCTGCTAAAGCAGCTTCACCTAAATGAGGCTGCCCAAGATTATGTCCAGCTGGGTTCTGAACATCTCCGGAGAAGGAGACTTCAACCTCTATGGTCAGTCCGTTTCAGTGCTCCACCACCCTCTCAGGAAAGAAGTTTTTACTCATATGTTCAGATGGACCTTCTTGTGTTCCCATTTGTGCCTGTTGCACCTTGTCCTATCACTGTGCATCACTGAAAAGAGACTAGTCCCATCCTCTTGACACCTGCTCTTACTAAGTATTGACAAGATCCACTCTCAGTCTTCTCCACACTAAGCAGCCCCAGGTCTCTCAGCCTTTCCTCATCAGATAAATGCTCCATTTCCTCAACTATCTTTTTAGCCTCTGCTGGAGTCTCTTCAGTGTCTTCCTGCCTCTCTTGAACTGGGGAGCCTAGTACTGGTCCAGAACCCCCATCAAGGTTAAGCATTAATAAAATAATCTTTTAAAGTTTCATCTAAACTTCAAGGACTGTCTGAGTCAGGAAGTGAGACATCCTCCTACCTCCATGATAATTACAACACTGTTCTAGCAAGGGCCACAGACCTGCTTAAAGTGTTCAGCTTTCTTCTTGTGAAAGTAACATGTGCACAGAGCCCTCAGGCAAAAACCCCCCACATCTACAGCTTTACTTGGATCCTAAGATCAGTGCTATGAACTCATACATTCCCAATATATTAAACTTAGCAAAAATGTTTGGAAAGAGTTATAGTTTGCATATAAACCTACTTGGCAAGTCAGACAGCAGGGTATTGGAGTAATTTCTCTTGGATAAAGGAATAGATTAACTCCTCAGTGTCAGTCATCATGACAAGCATGCTAGGGTCTGGCAATATTTCTAAGACATTTATACAGGGTCACGATCATCTGCTGAACACCCTTGCTCAAACATTACTTCTGAATTAACACTACAATATCAATTCCAATTAAAGGGATAGTGAATGCAATCAGCAAAACCCTATCCAAACTGAAAAGATGGCTGCAAACCCACCTGTTTACTGTGGCTTTTCAAATACAGCTATAAACCAGACAGTGTTAGAAGGCACATGCATTTATAAACACAAATATATACAGAGAAGGAAGCAAGCTTTAGTAGACCTAGGAAAGGTAGCCCCTTTCTATGGGCCACACAATGTCAAATATCAAAGTTTACCAGGTCTTCAGAAAAGTCACACACAAAAAACCCCAGAACAAATATTAATCATATTATTACACAGCTTAACAATTTCACTGTAACACAGTAAGAATTTCAGAGACAAAAAGGTTTTTATTGTTCTTTGCAACTCATCACTTACATAGTTATGCAACCTGTTCCTGAGAGCAAACAATTCATGTTGCCCAAGTTAACACTTAAAAGTAACCAAGGGAACAAAACGCACAAATTTAGTTATTAATGAATATGAGTCTCTAGTATCTGCCAGAGATAAGTGGCCTGAACAAGTTTAACTGAATTACATTACAAACAGATTCAGATCACGTAATGAGAAAACTGAAAGACAACAAATGTATGAATAATTTAAAATTAGGGCAAAATTCACATATTATATAAAGGCAGACCTTTATCAATCAACCTATCTTTTTGAAGTAGCGTATTAATTCCTGTGCAAAAGAACATTCACTCAGATACTGGTGCAATGTCAAACGTACCATTAAATTCACTTTATAGTAGAACTGTACACAAAGGAAGAACTTCTCAAGAATTGAAAGTTACGTCAAAATCAATGGTGTTGAAAGCAGTAGTAGGATCAGGCAGTTTGGATGAGGCTAGATGGGAAGAAAAAAAAGCTGCAGCACAGTCACTTAGAGGCTCAATAAGAGAGTTCAGCAGGGGTGGCCCATTCACTTTTATGCTCTTGAAACTCTTCTCAATTCATCATGAAAAGAGTACTTTGACAGCTAGATACTAAGTCATCTATTTATTACCTATTAAAACCAAACCAAACCAAACCACAAAACAAAAATAACTTCCACAAATTTCATAGGGAAAGGGAGGAGGGAGAGAAACTTCTTTCCTTTTGGATCTTTATGGCCTGCAGAAATGTCATATGTGCTACAAAATGTCCAGATTGACTGCCTCCTCTTCATGGTCTTTAAGGTCATTACTGCTAATATATTCAGCAGACTTTCCTCTTCTCATTATCACAGTAGCCAAACAAAATGACTGTCCCTTCACTTAGGGAACAATCAGTAAATACAACTAACACCGTATGATGAAACACTGATTTTTATTTTTCAAGCTTTCACAAAGATGCTACTGTTTTCCCTCTTCTAAGGTATAAAGATATAAGTAATCTTTCCTTTAAAATTAAAACCCAACAAAGACAAAAACCAGATAGCAAAGGTGTTGCTGGTTGATTCCGAAGGTCTCTTGAACCAAATTGGTTTCTTATTCATAAGCCTAGTATTCTCCTTGACCTTGCTTGAAGTACGTCTAAAATGACCTCCACTGAGGCTCTGCTCCCCCAGTTTTGAAATATGGATAAGGTAATGAATACATGGAGTTGGTTAGGACTGTTAATGCAACATCTACACCCCTCCAGTCTATTCAGTAAATGGGTTTTTTCAGTGATATTCATAAAGTATAAGCCCTTCTTCCCTCCTCCACCCAAGCCACAAATCTTCTATCACCACATTACAAATGTTATACATTTAGTACACATACTAGTACAATTTCCTCTATTAAAAACTTGAGATTTACAGAAGAAAATGCCTAAGAGCCAGTTACTGTTAGTAGCTCCACTCCTATCAGTGCCACTGTCCATCCTAAATAATACTGAGATAATATTCCAGGGTACAATAATGTAACTTACACCACACACACAAAAGGAATATAAGGTAAAAATAAATACCTTGTATATAATGCATCTCAGAGTCCTGAGAGAATTGGCTGATATAGTCGCCAAGCCACTCTCAATAATATTTGAGAAGTCCTGGCAGTCAGTTGAAGTCCCTAGTGATTGGAAGAAGGGGCACGTTACCCCTATCTTCAAGAATGGCAGAAGGGGAGACCCAGGTAACTACCGACCTGTGAGCCTCACCTCTGTGCCTGGGAAGATCATGGAGCAAATTCTCCTTGAAGGTCTGATAAGGCACATGGAGGACAGAGAGGTGATCAGAGACAGCCAGCATGGCTTCACTAAGGGCAGATCCTGCCTGACAAACTTAGTGGCTTTCTATGATCCTGTGACTACCTTAGTGGACACGGGACAACCTGTAGATGTGATCTATCTGGACTTCTGTAAGGCCTTTGACACAGTCCCCCACAACATTTTACTGGCTAAGTTAGAGAACTATGGATTTGATGGGTGGACTGTTCAGTGGGTAAGGAATTGGCTGGATGGTCGCATCCAGAGGGTAGTAGTCAATGGCTCAAAGTCCAGATGGAGACCAGTGACAAGTGGTGTCCCTCAGGGGTCTGTACTGGGACCTGTCCTATTTAATATTTTTATAAANTGCTCTGGTGAGACCTCATCTGGAGTACTGTGTTCAGCTCTGGAGCCCTCAACACAGGAAGGACATGGACCTGCTGGAGTGGGTCCAAAGGAGGGCTACTAAAATGATCAGGGGTCTGGAACGCCTCCCCTATGAAGATAGGCTGAGAGAGCTGGGATTGTTCAGTCTGGAGAAGAGAAGGCTTCGAGGGGACCTAATAGTGACCTTCCAGTACCTGAAGGGGTCATATAGAAAGGCTGGGGAGGGCCTGTTTACAAAGGCCTGTAGTGATAGGACAAGGGGTAATGGGTTTAAATTAGGGAAGAGTAGGTTTAGATTGGATATTAGGAAAAAGTTCCTTACTACAAGGGTGGTGGAACATTGGAACAGGTTGCCCAGGGAGGTGGTTGAGTCCCCGTCCCTGGAGGTGTTCAAGGCGAGGCTGGACAGGGTGCTTGGCAACCTGGTTTAGTTGGAGATTGCCTACTCACTGTAGGAGGTTGGACTAGATGACCTCTAAGGTCCCTTCCAACCCTGATAATTCTATGATTCTATAAGCAAGAAATACTGTCACTATAAATTCATAATATGTAGTTCCCTCACTTATCAGACTGTCATGCGTAGCAAAAACTTCTGAATTCCTCTGAACAGTTTTGCTATAGATGTTACGACTATTAATTCATTTATTTCTTCTTCATAGGCTTAATTAGGAAAAGTGCATCCAAAATTTTTGTCTTAAAGTATGCAAGTGTATCCAATGTATGTAAATACTTGAGGAAGAACAGCTTACAGTGGTGAAGCTATTTGAAAACAAGTTATTACTTCTGCTTGAAAAATCAAATTGAATATGGAAACCAGTTTGCCAGCACTAGTAAAATTGCAGGTGTTTCCTACCAGGGAGCTTTTGAAAATCTTCATGTATTTATAATCTCTGGTTAACACAGATTTTTCACAGCAGGACCAGCAGGGGATTAATGAAATTGCCTTTTAAAGTCTTCTAAATGACAAAAACAATTCTAAGATTTTGTTCAATGCTGTCTTGGAGTTCTCCCATACAGTGAATCACAGAAAACTGAGATGTATTGAAATACCAATATTACCCAGCATGCAATGTAAAATCTTGATCACTGAGTTTTTAATATACCTTGGAGAGCTGAAAACTTCAGTCAGGACTATGAAAGTATCTTTGTCCCACCAAGAAATTTTGCACCATAAGGACAGAATAAGGTAGAAAATACTAGACATACAGTCCAAAGTGCCCATCCATTACAGTAAAGGTGGAAGTATTTTTCTGTTCCTCCCTCTTGCTGCAATCTAAGCAGTCCTCACAGCCTCCAGTATCCAGCATCAACTCCAGACACTCAGGGTCACTCTCAGTTTTATTGTTCTTGCTTGCTATGCAGTGTAGGAGCATGATCCAGATATTTCGTTTTCCATGAGACCTAAGGGTATTTGTGTATATCTAGATATACACTACTAGTAGGCTTCAGAGTGCACTTCCACAAAGAATAAAAACACTAGTCCATATTCCAAAGTATCCCAATACTTCTTCCTGTCAGGAGATTCTCGACACCTTCAACAGCAGTATATAGACATTGCTCTGTTGGGTTTTTTTTCTAAAATTAACTTTCCAAGTTGGGCAGTACTAGTTTTTATCAATTTTTTAAATAAAGTAATGCAAATCTGACAAGCACACAACTATTATTTTGTTATCTTCGTATCACCACAGCAAGAAACCTTTCTAAGGACTATACCAAAACTCTTCAAGGAGTTTAAACTGCTTTCACAGACAATACACAAACTAAGTTTTAAAGCCTGAATAGAACATGAATAAAAACGGTACTTAATTCAAAATTCTGCTGTACATGGGAATATTTTGAAACTTTTCAGTATCTCTAATATCTTTGCACTAATTTGGTATTTTCTTCCTATCAGGAGTCATTCATTTTAGGCTTCCAGGATCATATCATAACCACATGAACTATAAGAATACAGAAACTAAAAACTAAGTTGAATCACTCAGTATTTATTGGTACCATACCCTGCACATGAACACTTTACTATCAGTTCCTAGAGCAGCCATCTGCTGTAAAATATTTGTCAAGTAGCCTTAAAAGGATCTAATCCACCTTCTATATTCCAATGTGGATTGACTCGAGTTCTTTTAATATCCAAACTACTATATTAGGGAAAAGAAGAAATGTTCTGTAATCACAAATCATAATAAGCTGACTCTGAAACCCAACTCTTACTGTGTATGAGAATATTATTACATTAGTATGTTTATTACTGGTTTTGGCAGTGCAAGGTCAGCATGTACACATCTATTACATTCACGTTGTTAACATACTACACCAGGTTTCAAACCACAAATACTTATCTCCTCCCAGTACTGTGAGTACTTCTACACATTAAAACATACAATTTCTACTCTACCACAGCTGCCAGTACAGGAGTCTCTAGGAAGGGTTTTAAGCCCAGCCTTGCAATGACAGGATTAAGAAATATACTCATATACTTGTACCTAATGGATATAAACAAAAGCCTCAAAACTAAAAAAGCCCAAAAAAACAGTCTATGAAGGATCATTGGTTTCCTTTTTTAAGAAACAGCAGTCCCTTTAAAGACATTTTTAGTTATTCAAGGTCAAGACTTACTTCTCAAAACTCACTACTGCTAATAAAAGGAATCATTTACCAAGCACTACGAGATCTTTAAAAGGCCATGCAAACTTCATGTACTCCAGAGTAATTGTTTCTTTGTATCTGGCCAGATAGCTACAGCATGTTTTCACATCAGTGACTTTACATTATCACTACAGGAGGCCTAAATGTCTCCTTAATAGTAAACTATCTTCTTCAGGAACTCATGCCAATTCTCTAATAGCCACATGCAGACTTGCAGACAAGGATCTCATTCCTGTCTAAAGCAATGAACTCTAAAGACATCTGCAGCTGGGCACAATGCCCACATGGGTAAAACTACAATGCTATGTCAGCTTCTCATTGTTTAAGGTGATTGATTTCATATCTGGGCATGTTATCTTGCTGGAGTCAATAGTATTTTTTTCTTGGAAGCAAGCTGGAATGGCACAGGACTGTGCCAACTTTAAAGCACTGTAATACATTTCTGCAGCCTTTTTCATAGGTAACATTATACAGCAATTTATATTGTGTGCTCTGCCAGCACTTTATCCTGAACAGCTGCTAAACGAACTTTCAGACTTTTACAGTGCAACGTATTTGAGAAATCCAAATATGAACAACCAACCTTCTGGACAAAACAGCAACAGTAGCATACAAGTAGACTTGCACTTTAAGTTCAACAGACCCTGCAATAAGATCCCACCTTCAAGGATCATATGTTACACTGACATGAGCAAAAGACCTTTAAACCTTGGAACAATACACAAAATTAGTTCTCAGCAATAGCTTTCAGTTGTATTCAAAACTGAAGAGAAGCCTTTTGGTTTCTGAATATCTTCTTGTTACTCAGTCACCACAGAATGCAGGTATTTTCCCAGGGCTTACTCTTGTTAACCCAACAGTAATAAAATACAATACATCTGGTACCATACATAAAATATAACTGCCCATTTACATATCTGAACTTAGAGCCTTTGAATAAAGTTTGTAATATTCTGTACAACAGACAAAGATCTGTGTTATTAAGTATTTGGTTGAAATGTACATCATCTTGTCTGGCTCACAAAATGGGAAAAACAACCAATACAGAGTTTTCTAGAAATCAGTGCAGGATAAGGAGCAAAAAAGAATCCACTTTGTGCCTCTCACCACAATCAAAAAGTTACTGCTTAAATATGATTCACTATGGGACAAGTAAAAAATACTGATACCATACCAGATGTACATTATACATTAGCAAATGTACATGCAAATTTGCCCTGATGGAGATTCTTTCCTTGTAGGAAAAAAATACATGCAGCCATATTAAAAAAACCAAACAAAACCCAAAAAAAACCCCAAACCAACAACCACAACAACAAAAAAGGGAAAAAAAGCCCCAAACCTATAACTACTTTAAATAAATAACTTCTTAGAAATAAACAGATGTCCACGAATAGAGCTAACTACAAACAGCTTTGAAACAGTTATTCCAAAGTTACGCACATCAGAAAGCTGTCAGTATTTTGAAAAGCCATAAAAGGGATAACTTTCCACTACAGACCCTGCTCACAGGCATTAAAAATCACCTGAAAAGGCCTGCAGAGTGTAGCACTAACACGCCCCAAAAATTGGTAAGTGGGCTGCCTTCACAAAGCCTTCATTGTGAACCATCTGTGAAATGTGATGTTAGTACACACTTGACTCCAGAATATCCTGAAAGAAGACATTTCCAGATTCATAATTCATTTATGCTATGTGATTCTGGGCAGGTCATAAAACCTCTCTCAGCCTCAGTCTCTCTCTGAATTAAACAGGTACAACTACCCCAAGCTCTGGATGATGCTAATAAATGTGATATATGCAAAGCAACTTGAGATCATTGACCAACATACTGTAAAAGAGCAAACTATTACTAGTTCCTCATCATCTGCTGCTCCATGCTTGGGATTCCAGTTTTAGCAAAACAGGCTGCACAGAAAACCGCAGTATCTTCACAGACCTTTTAAGGAGCTGGTTCTACCAGAATTTCCCAGGCACCTACAGAGCATTATCTGAGTGCCACAAACAGATTAAATAACAGGTCCACTGGCACAGTACGTTGCACTGTGTTGGTCTGCAGGGGTTGAGGCAAGAAAAGGGTTATCAGACAGTGAGTAATGGAACACCTGCTGTCACCTATAGTCCACTTTGAATCCATGCTATACAGTTTCACCATTGACAGAATCAGTGTGAGTAATGCTGCAGGCCAAGCATGGACCCATCTGTCAACCTCCTGGTGTTTGGACAAAATTTCCTGAGTAGCTGATGTAGTAGCAATATTCAAGATATTCAAGAGATGTAGGGATCATGGCTGGATCCCAGGCACTCAGCAATGGCATTAGTGACTCACACTGTGGGTATTATTCTTCAATTCTATGAAACCATTCATTGTATAACAGTCACATACGTGGAGTCAATATGGCCCCTCAGGACTACTCAAAACCTTCCTCACTTTTAAAGCTGAAAAGAATTTGAACTAGTATCTCTAAACTGAAGCATGAGGGCAGACAAAAATGCTACAAAGCATCCAGAAATGTTGTCTCATTAATGCCATGCTATCCTGGTTTGGGTTAGAACAGAACTAATTCTCTTCAGTGATTTTACTTTTCAGTTAAAATACCTCTGAGAAACTACACTTTCTGAAACTAACAGCATGTTTTCATAGACGCTGCCAGCTTCTAGCAGTGAGAAGGCCTAACGTTTAGATTTACTACCAGGGATTGGCATGCAAAGCAAGGTCACTGCTAAATCTTGTGTCTCATGTTGGGGAGTGCAGGGTAAAGGCTGCACCTTCAGGGAGGAACAGAGTGGACAGGTGACCCTAAACCGACCAACTAAAGTATTCCATCCCATATACATCATATTCGATATATAAACTGGGGGTCACTTCCCCCTTGCTGCAGGATTATTCGGATGATTATTCTGAAGATTGTTCTCCCTTGCAAGATTATTCTCCCATCTTGGTTCCTTCTTCTCCTGCGCTTCGGTGTTGCTGAGGCCTACTGCTTGCAGTATCAGTGGCGACATAGTTACCACCAAGGCGGGGATTGGGTTCGGTATTGTGTTCTGCACATATTTGTATATATTTCATTTCGTAGTTTATCCCCTTTCCCTTCCCATGGGGGGGGAAGAGGGGATAACAGGGAGCAGCTGCCATTGGCTTCGTGGTTGGCCCATCCTTGACCCTCAACAGCTTTTGGCACCCAACATGGGGAAAGATTAGTGTTCTGATAAATTGCCCCAAATCAAATTCCAGTGTGTTTAGTTGAAAAAGTATCAGATCTTTTTCTTCAAGAGTCTTTAAGGATTGGAAGTTAAAACAAACTGCTTGCATCATGATAGAATGGGTTGAAACAATATTGCTTCAACTCCTAATACAGTCAATTTTAGACTCAGTCCAAAGGTGGTATTTCTCAATGTTCCCTACCCATTCTCATTTCTTGGGTTGGTGTTTATTTTTTCTGACTGTTTATCTCAGATGTATCCATTACCGGCATTGTGCAATCTTAAACACTATGTTACTGGGTTTATTATGGGTTAACATTGCACTTATTTGGTTGATGAATTTGTCTCGGTACTATGGGGGTTACGTAGCGGATTTGGCTACTAACTATACTTTCAGTCTTTCTCTGGACTGTTATGCTTTTTACTATACTCTGATTCCACCCAAGTCTGAGATTCCATTGAGTGGTGAGGATTTCATATACAATTACTACATTCAAAACATCACGTTGCCTTCACCATTAGCATTAGCATTTAAATTTTTGTCCATTGTCCTGAATCTCGTTCTCCTGTGGTGCCTGTGCAAGCATGTATCTCTGGCAGCCTCCTTCTCCTCACCCCCTGAACCTGACTCTGGCGCTACAGATAGCATCTGCAAACTTTGTGGTGCTAAGAGCACGTACAAGCCTCCTCGCCCCGCCTTGGGAGTTTTGCCGCTGTAGCTGCACCAATTTCAACAGAGAGTACATCTACACTATCAGCCACTGTGACCACTCCTACCCAGTCTGTAGTGGTGCAAGTTGCACCTGTGAAAAAACATAAGGACCTGCCATCTTGCTCACCTAGCCCAACTCCCCCAGTAACATGTGATGGGGAAGGCCCATCTGTAGAGAAACCAGAAGTGAAACCTGACATCTCTGTGACTAAAGATGTGAAGGCTGATGCTTCTGTGATTCGGAAAAAGTACCTAACAAAAACAGATCACCCAGTGCAGGCAGATGTGTCAGACGATAATGGAGCAGGTTATTCTGCACGAAGTTCACCTGGGAAAGGTCCTTCTGTGGCAGCAAGTCCCTCTAGAGCAGACTCATGGAGAGCAAGTCCTTACAGAGCAGACTCATGAGGAGCAGGTCCCTCTAGATGAGATGCACGGGGAGCAGGTCGCTCTAGACAAGACACATGGGCTACACATCCCTCTAGAAGAGACTTAAGGGGAGAAAGTCCTTCCAGGGCAATCCTACCAGATGGAGACATTATAGTCAGAGCTTTATTTATGAAGGAGTTGAGAAATGTGAGAAAGGACTTTGGCCATCATGATCATGAGTCACTCACTACCTGGCTGGCCCGATGCTGGGAGAGTGGAGCTGATTCAATTGATCTTGATGGTAGAGAGACCAAACAGCTCGAATCTCTGGCCAAAGATGGAGGCACTGATAAAGCTATTGTGAGACGTGTCAGCACTCGCAGCCTCTGGAGGCGACTTTTTTTTGTCAGCTGTAAGAGAGAGGTATCCCTATAAGGATGACATGGAATGTCATCCAAGTAAACAGAGCACCATGGAAAAAGGTATCCAGTATCTGAGAGAACCAGTTGTGCAAGAGGTGATTTATGGTGATGGCCAAGTATTAAACCCTGATGCAGCACAATGCACACGACCTACGCTGCGCAAGTTTGTGCAGAGTGCACCATCAACATATTCCCACACCTTGTCAACAATGATCTGGGGAAGAGATGGTGAGACACCATCTGTGATGGAAGTGGCTAACTGAGTACAACAGTATGAAGATAGCATCTCTGGTCCCCTACAGCCTTTTGTATCAGCCCTGAAGGAAACAGCTCGAGAAACCAAGAAATCAGTTGAAAAATTGATTGATAGAATAGATAGGAGTTTTCTTCTCCCGAGTAGACTCATGTTGAAGCCATCAAGATGAAATGTGCTCCTGTGAGACCAGCAACAGTACGTGACATGATGTACCCTGTGGTTTCTCCTCCAAGATTTCGGAGAGAACATGAGTAGATGGATGGAAAACCTACTCCTGCGTTACAGGCACGAGCACGTCAGTTACAAGCTAAAAACCAGGGTAGACAGATTTTCAGGTGGAGGAATGCTGCTCTTATCACTTGTCATCAATGCAGTGCTCAAAATTCATGGTCCTCAAATATGAATGCGAGTAGGGGGAATGAAAATGTAGTGCACATGGTCCACACAAATCCTGTGAACTTGGCAAATCCTGTGAGTCCAGCAAATCCTGTAAACCTGGCAAGTGCTGTGAACTCAGTAAACCCAGCTGCTTATACTGGGTACTACCCTCAGAATTAGAGGGGCCCTGCCTCCAGCCTGGTGGAGGATAGTCATAACAGAGTTTATTGGATTGTGTGGATTCACTGGCCTGGCACGTTAGAACCACAGAACTATAAAGCCCTAGTAGATACTGGTGCACAACATACCCTATTGCCATCAAATCATAAAGGCACAGAATTTGTCACTATTACTGGAGTGACAGGAGAATCCCAAGAACTGACTGTATTAGAGGCTGAATTGAGCCTGACTTGGAATAAATGGGAAAAGCACCCTATAGTAACTGGTCCTGATGCCCCATGCATCCTTGGCATAGACTTTCTCAAAAGAGGATATTACAAACACCCAAAAGGGTATCAATGGGCTTTTGGGACAGCAGCTGTAGAGATTGATATTCAACAGTTGGCTTGTGGATTGGAAAATAAAACTAAAACTACTTTAATAATAATAACAATGTTAAATAAAATATATACAAATACACACAGAACCCAATATTGAACCCAAACCCCCTTTCAATGATAACTGTGTCACCACTGAAGCTGCAGCAGTAGGTGTCCCAGTACCAGACCTCTCAGTACCAGATGAATCCGGCATCCCTAGGGGTGGGGTCCTGGTGCTGGATGCAGGAACTTAGGGGTCACCTTCAAGTGTCTGATGCAGGAACTTAGGGATGACCTTCAAGTGCCTGATGCAGAGCAATCTAGCAAGGGACTCTAGCAAGGGACCCTAGCAAGGGGGGACTGGCCCCTAGTTTATATATCGAATATGATGTATATGGGATGGAATACTTTTAGAAAATAAAATCACTGAACAGAATTGGTTCTGTTCTAACTCAAACCAGGACAGTCCCCACCAACTAACAAAAAGGAAACCCAAGCCTTCTTAGGTACTGTTGGCTTCTGGTAAATGCATATTCCTGGTTACAGCCAAATTGTAAAGCCTCTCTATGAAGTGACCTGAAAGAAAACCAAGTTTAATTGAGGACCTGAACAAAAACAAGCCTTTGAGCAAATCAAAAGAAAGGTTGTACAGGAATAGCCCTTGGGCCAGTCCAAACAGGACAGGACATTAAAAATGTGCTCTACACTGCAGTTGGGAGTAATGGTCCTACTTGGAGCCTCTGGCAGAGAGCACCAGGGGAAATCTGAGGTCGACCCCTAGGATTTTGGAGTCGAGCATACAAAGGCTCTGAAGCTAACTATACTCCAACTGAGAAAGAAATATTAGCAGCATATGAAGGAGTCCAAGCTGCTTGGGAAGTAATTGGTACTGAAGCACAGCTCCTCCTGGCACCACGGCTACCAGTATTAGGCTGGATGTTCAAGGGCAAGGGTTCTGCCACTCATCATGTCACTGATGCTACATGGAGTAAATGGGTTGCATTAATCACCCAGAGAGCTCGGATAGGAAATCCCAATCGTCCAGGAATTGTAGAAGTGATCACCAATTGGCCAGAAGGTAAAGACTTTAGAATGCCACCAGAAGTAGTGACTCGATCTGAGGAAGCCCACCATACAATCAGTTGCCAGATAATGAAAAGCAATATGCTCTGTTTACTGATGGATCTTGCTGTCTTGTAGGAAACGATCGCAAATGGAAAGTTGCTGTGTGGAGTCCCACATGACAAGTTGCAGAATCAGCTGAGGAAGATGGTGAATCAAGTCAGTTTGCAGAGGTAAAAGCTATCCAGCTGGCCTTGGACATTGCCAAATGAGAAAAGTGGCCAGTGCTCTATCTCTACACCAACTCATGGATAGTAGCAAATGCCTTATGGAGATGGCTAAAGCAGTAGAAAAACAATAACTGGCAACGTAAAGGTAAACCTATTTGGGCTGTCACACTGTGGCATGATATTGCTGCTTGGCTAGAGAAGCTAGCTGTAAAAGTACATCATGTGGATGCTCATGTACCTAAAAGTCAGGCCACTGAGGAACACCAAAACAACCAACAAGCAGATCAGGCTGCTACAGTGTTCCCAATAGACTTCAACTGGGAACATAAAGGTGAACTGTTCTTAGCTCGGTGGGCCCATGACACTTCAGGACATCAAGGAAGAGACGCAACGTACAAATGGGCTTGTAACCGAGGGGTGCATTTAACTATGGATGCTATTGCGCAGGTTTTCCACGAGTATGACAGGTGTGCCACAATCAAACAAGCTAAGCGGTTAAAGCCTCTGTAGTATGGGGGACGATGGTCAAAGTACAGGTATAGGGAGGCCTGGTGGATTGATTACATCACGCTTCCTTAAACCCACCAAGGTAAGCACTATGTGATGACAATGGTGGAAGCAAGCACCGGATGGCTGGAGACATATCCTGTGCCTCATGCCACTGTCCGAAATACTATCCTGGGCCTTGAAAAGCAGATCTTGTGGCAACATGGCACTCCAGAGAGAACTGAGTCAAACAATGGTACTCACTTCAAAAACAACCTCATAGACAACTGGGCCAAAGAACATGGTATCGAGTGGGTCTATCACATCCCCTATCATGCACCAGCCTCTGGGATGACTGAACTATACAATGGGCTGTTAAAAACTACACTGAAAAGCATTGGGGGGTGCAACCTTTAAGAACTGGGAGAAGCATTTAGCAGAAGCCACCTGGTTAGTTAACCCCAGAGGATCCATCAGTCAAGCCAGTTCTGCTCAGTCAAGCCCTCTTCATACCTGGACATACTTGGTGGGTGATGATGAAAGATGGTGAAGTACAGTGTATACCTCAAGGGAATTTAACTCTGGGCGAGAATACTCAATTTAAACTTGCCTAATGTTAACTGCTGAATACTAACTGTTCAATAGGTGTCCTTCAGGATATCACAGTGGTGATTACAAGAATTTTATTTCGTTGAGTGATGCCCAGTAATACCCTGAGGAGAACCTACAACCCATGGACATGAACCACAGCGAATTCATAACATTCTTCCTGCCCTGACAGATTGTAATGAGAGATGAAGATCTGCAATCATGGACTGAATGGACTTAACAACCTTTTCTATATAAAGAGGATTATAAATTAATGATGAGTATGATGTAAATAGTATGGAATAAGGGGAGGGATGTCCTGGTTTGGGTTAGAACAGAACTAATTCTGTTCCTCAGAACAGCTGAGGGACTTTCTGCTCTTGGTTTGGAACTTCAGGGGAGTTTTTCTCTCCCATGAACAGCTAAGTTTGCGTGACCATGTGCTAGATCATGTGCAAGACGCAGCCAGCCTGCTCCCCAGTAGGAGGAGTAGCAGCAGCTGGGGGAGGAGTGCAGTCCACCCAGGCTATTTCAACAGCCCAGGAGCGAAGAGGTTTTTAAGAACCTGGAGGTTTTTAAGAAGAGGATTGATGCGGTTCTTCAGGGGATGATTTAGGGATAAGAGAAGTGTACGGCTATTGGTCAGACTAGATGATCTTGAGGGTCCTTTCCAACCGTAGTGATTCTGTGAGCCAGCAGTGTGCTCTTATGGCCACGAGGGCCAATGGGATTAGAAGGGGTGTGGTTAGAAGAGGTGTGGTTAGTAGGCCAAGAGAGGTTCTTCTCCCCCTTTACTCCACCCTGGTGAGGCCACATCTGGAATCTTGTGTCCAGTTCTGGGCCCCTCAGTTGAAGAAGGATAGCGAACTGCTGGAAAGAGTCCAGCACAGAGCCACCAAGATGATGAAGAGGCTGAAACATCTTCCTTCTGAGGAAAGGCTGAGGGAGCTGGGTCTCTTTAGCTTGGAGAAGAGGAGACTAAGGGGTGACCTCATCTATGCTTTTAAATATGTGAAGTGTGGGTGTCAGGAGGATGGGGTCAGGCTCTTCTCAGTGAGGCCCAGTGACAGGACAAGGGGGAATGGCTGTAAGCTGAAACATAGGAGGTTCCCTGTGAATATACGTAGAAATTTTTTCCCAGTGAGGGTGCCAGAGCACTGGCACAGACTGCCCAGAGAGGCTGGGAAGTCTCTTTCTATGGAGGTATTCAAAACCTGTCTGGACGCGCTTCTGTGCGACCAGGTCTAGAGAATCCTGCTGCGGCAGGGGGATTGCACTAGATGATTTTTTGAGGTCCTTTCCAACTCCTAATGTTCTGTGATTCTGTGATTTTACTTTTTACTTAAAGCTTCTCTAAGAAATGACACTTTCTGAAACTAACAGCATGTTTTCATAGACGCTGCCAGCTTCTAGCAGTGAGAAGGCCTAACGTTTAGATTTACTACCAGGGATTGGCATGCAAAGCAAGGTCACTGCTAAATCTTGTGTCTCATGTTGGGGAGTGCAGGGTAAAGGCTGCACCTTCAGGGAGGAACAGAGTGGACAGGTGACCCTAAACCGACCAACTAAAGTATTCCATCCCATATGCATCATATTCGATATATAAACTGGGGGTCACTTCCCCCTTGCTGCAGGATTATTCGGATGATTATTCTGAAGATTGTTCTCCCTTGCAAGATTATTCTCCCATCTTGGTTCCTTCTTCTCCTGCTGATGCCTACTGCCACAGTATCAGTGGTAACATAGTTACCACAAAGGGGGAGTTTGGTTCAGTATTGGGTTCTGTACTTATTTGTATATATTTCATTTATCATTATTATTACTGTTATTAAAGTAGTTTTTAGTTTTATTTTCCAATCCACAAGTCTCTGTCTGTCTCTCTTTTATCCCCTTTCCCTTCCCGTGGGGAGGGGGAAGAGAGGATAACAGGGAGCATCTGTCATTGGGTTGGTGGTTGGCCCAGCCTCGACACTTGACACATGCTAATCCACTGCCATACGCTGACCCAGTGCACTACTCTGGATCCACCTCCTAAACTATCTTTTGCACAGCTGCAGGACAGGACTCCAAACCAAATGGAAACAACATATGTGCTGCTCATTTGTCATACATATGACATGTGTTTAAGACCTAAAAACCCTCTTCTGTACTTTGACTTCTCAGCACCTCAGAGGAGGTAAAGGGAAACATTTAAATATACGTACAAAGATTAGAGGAGCTACATTCTGAGCCCCACTAAAATCAACAAGGCTGAATTTATCTCTTCCCTAAACAGACCATTGTACAGAAATAAAAAAATTCTATTCATGACTGTGAGAGTTTTCCTCTGAATCTGAATTAGCAATACTGGCTCTTTCTAAAGTAAATCTTTATTCTAGCAAGGCTTCCACCAATTTTAAAGGTACGTTTTCTTACATGTGATCTGCAGGGTATCTGGTACCTACTGCTGTCAAATAGCTCCACCCTGTTTCTAAATCATCATAGGTCTCAAAAACAAATGTAAAACAGTAGAAATATCTACAAACTCTACTTTATCATACAACCATACAGTTCCATGTTTATACTGGAATTAAATGCTTATATTGGATTAGAATTATACACTTAGAACTAATGACGTCTCTGCCTATGAACAATACGTTCCCTGAGAAACTGACTTTGTAAGTGGCAGTACAGCAGTCGTCAGCTCTGAATGATGATATTTTTGTTTTCTAAAAAGGATTTCAGACAAGTGGCACTGAATCAATATCTACTGCTCTTCTCTGATATTTCCCAGGTTCTTCAGCCAATTTTGAGTAGCTGCCTACATAAAAAGAACACACTTGAAATCATTTAAAACCCCTCCAAATTTATTCAAGTCACAGGGAAATACAAAACCTCTTTCAGTACTAGCCTCAAATTAAAAGAAAATCTTTGTAGGCATTTTTTCACCTTGCCAGAACTCAGTCACTGTGGAAGTACCATATTTCAGGCAAAGACATGTCAGAATAAAAAAAACCTTTTCCAAAATGGCTCTGAAAATCCAATTTCTAATCACTCAGTTATTTAAGCTCCGTGGCTCCCTTGCACATTAGGTCAGAGAGGTTAGCATGAAGGGGACAGGGAGATCAAAACCACGGATGGGCATTGTAGAGTAGTCCATTTATTACCATATTCACAAACAGAGGGCTCCTGTATCATCAAACAAGTGGCCACAAACACCACCTTAATATGAAGCTGCTGTTTAGCCTGTCCAGTTAATATTGTGCCTAGAATTCTTATTTTCATAATACACAACACCAAGTGTAACCTACCCAAGACAAATAAGGCTTGACTAAATCTGCCCAGCTCAAACTGACTAGATTAATCCAGCGTGTGTCGGATAAGAAAGGTAACATTTCTTACTACACATACAGGTGGGAGGTCAAAGGGTGACAGAAACCACAGAGGTAACCACTAATTAGCCTCAAGGAAGGATGAAGTCAAAATTGGACAGATTGGCCTGGGGCTAGATGACAATGACAATGAAGAAGTCCAGCACCAAACGGTGAAGCTCTGCTCCTCCTGTCATCAGGAAGATGGAGAAAATCAAGTAGTTGGGGGGGAACGGAGACAGGTCCCTGCTCAAAAAGGTAAAAAAGTTCCCCCTCCACCCCCATCACCTTCCCAGGTGCCCTTGAAGAACAGATACGAGGTCCTGTATCCAGAAAGCCAGGCAGAGAAGAGTCACGAAGAAGACATGTTGGGAAGGACTCCCAGTTGTATCCCATCTACTAGAAAGATTAAAACCACAGGTATAAAAATACCCAGGAGGGTGCTAGTAGTTGGAGACTCCTTACTGAAAGGCACTGAGGCACCAATTTGTTGCCCAGACAACATCTCTAGAGAGGTTTGTAGTCTTCCAGGGGCTCACATTCGTGATATCGTGAAAAAATTACCATATCTGGTTAAACAGGAAGATTATTATCCACTCCTAATCTTCCAAATAGGATCAAGTGAGGCTACAACGAGGAGATTCCACAACATCAAAAGGGAATTCATATCCCTTGGAAAGATGTTGAAAGGATCAGGAGCTCAGATAATATTCTCCTCTCTCCTCCCTGTAGGAGGCTGGGACCCAAGGAGAAGGAGTCAAATCACCAGGATGAATGAGTCGCTGAGTGGCTAGTGCTATGCTCAGGGCTTTGGGTTCCATAATCTCGGATGTAGCTTTGATAGGTCAGGCATGATGACAAGGGATGGCTTGCATCTGACCAGGTGGGGTAAAAATGTTCCGGGGAGCAAGCTGGCTGAACTCATCAGCAGGGCTTTAGACTAGATGTGCTGTGGGGAGGGGATCTGATTCTGCACAACTGTGACAATGTGAATGCTGATACTTCAGGAAGTAGGTGGGCAACGCCTGTAAATCGCAGTGGAATTGCTGTGGGAACCTCCCAGAAGGTGACAAGGCTGAAAGCCCAGCTGAGGTGCCTTTANAGGCTGAAAGCCCAGCTGAAGTGCCTTTATACAAACGCTCGCAGCATGGGTAACAAGCAGGATGAGCTGGAGGCCATGGTCCAATTGGATAGCTTTGACCTAATTGCTATCACAGAAACATGGTGGGATGATTCGCATGATTGGAGTGTGGTATTGGAGGGCTACAGACTATTCAGAAAGGACAGGTTAGGAAAGCGGGGTGGGGGTGTTGCCCTCTATGTTAAGAGCTGGATAGACTGTGAAGAACTGGCTCTGAGTAAAAATCTAAAAATCAGAACAAAGGTCAGCTTGTAGCTGGGGTCTATTACAGGCCACCTGATCAATTGGAGCATGCTGATGAGGCCTTCTTGCTTCAACTGCAGGAAATTTGAACTCACCAGCCCTCATCTTGGTGGGGGATTTAACAAACCAGACATCTGCTGGAAGACCAATACAGCAGGCTGTAGGCAGTCTAGGAGACTTCTGGACTTTGTAGAAAACAACTTTTGGGTACAGGTTCTAGATGAACCAACCAGAGACAAAGCACTACTAGACCTGGTCCTACACCAATGCGAAAGAACTCATTAAAGATGTCAAGATTGGAGGAAGTCTAGGCTGCAGTGACCATGCCCTAGTCTAGTTCACAATCTCTAGAAATGTAGGCACAGCACAGAGCACAGTCAGGACACTGAACTTCAGGAAGGCGAATTTTCAGCTGCTGAGGGACTTGTTGGGTGAGGTCCCCTGGGAAACTGTCCTTAGGGATATGGGAACCCATCAGAGCTGGCAGTTTTTTAAGCACACTCTTCTCAGAGTGCAAGAGCTTTCCATTCCTCTGTGCAAGAAATCCAGCAGGGCAGGAAGGAGACCGGTGTGGCTGAGCAAGGACCTGCTTCTGAAGCTGTGGCGCAAAAAGGAAATGTACAGGCAGTGGAAGCAGGGTCAAGTGGCCTGGGGAGAGTACAGGGAAATGGTTAGGAAGTGTAGGGATGGAATCAGGAAAGCTAAGGCACAGATGGAGCTGAACTTGGTGAGGGATGCAAAAAACAATAAAAAAAGGTTCTATAAATATATTAATCAGAAAAGGAAAGTCAAGGTGAGTGTTTCCCCTCTGATAAACAAGGAAGGAAAATTAGTCACCATGGATATGGAGAAGGCTGAGCTACTCAACAAGTTCTTCATTTCAGTCTTTACTAGCAGCTAAGCCTCCTGCACCAATCAAGATTTGGTAGCCCCAGGCAAGCGTTCAAGGAGT
>VWZX01008936.1:0-10000 GCA_013399015.1 Galbula dea
ATATATGAATATAATTATATATATAATATATAAGTCTCTGTAATAGCTTCTCATTTACAAACAGTTCTTATTTTTACCTGTGGGGCTAGTATAGACTTTTAGAGCAGGGTAGGAAATATGTTGACTGCTCTCTGATTTAAAACACACTAGGAAATGGGAAATGGAAGCTAATCACTTCAAATACAATATACTAGATTGAGAGAAACCTTTTATTCCTGGAGATTTGGGCAGCAAGGTTATTTTTGCTTTGTGTGCTGATGATTAAGAGTGGGCTACTTGTCCACTTGAGCACATGGGCAACTCCTAAAAACACAGGTGATCCCATAAGTATTAATTAAGATTATGTGTGAATCCAAATCTTTGTTGGATTCAGGTTTTGATTTATTTTATTGTTAAAAAATAAAATTAAACAAGAAACTAAACCAAAAATCTTTAAAACCAGTACAGAGTTGATATATTCTTGTGTATTTTGTTAAAAAAAAAAAAGATCTCTAAGAACTCCTGCCTCTTGTCATTGATCTTAGTGTAATTGGAAAACCAACACAGATGAGGATGGCAGCTGTGTAGACTTGTGTTTGTGTATGTAAAACTTTAAAAGCCTGTTATATGGGAAGATATGCACATTTGCATGCACATTGTATTGTTTCATAATCAAGCAAAATGTAAAAATCATGTAATCAATCTTCTATGGTAACTGAAATACAAATGATTTGACTTTGTTATCCATAAACATGTAATAATAACTGTTATTTATTGATTTATAATAGAGTGAGATTTTGCTATTTTAATTTCATCTGTATGCTGTCATGAAGTGCAGATCTGTCTGAATGGGATTTTTTTCCTCAATAAGTATTCATCAAGTAAATTTAAGTGCACTGCAAGTTAGTTAGTATATTCTGTGGCTGGAACTTGTGAGAGTTTTTCAGTCAATTCCAGAAGAGTTTTTCATTGTAAATGGTGCATATTGTACTGTAATTTTCTTTAACTGCACCTGCAAAAGACTGGAAATCTAATTGTGATTATGACTCACAGTCCAATGCAAAATGCTGCAAGTCAAACATTAGTATAATGATGTAGCTTCATTGTACCTAAGAACTAAGTATCACAAGTAGCACATCTTGTGATTTAAGACAAAAGGTAAACAAATCTCTGCTAAGAAAAGCACCTTCTATGAAAAGCATAGACTAAGTTTAGCTATGTTAAATTACAAAACTTTACCAAAAATAATTGCTACAATTATTGGCATTACATTAAAATGTGTATGTTTGTGTTGATTCATATTTTAAGGCTTGCACTGGAGGTGGATGTTCAATAAGCCGAGCTAGCACAGCTCTAACAGATGAGAGTACACCAGAAGGTGTTCCTGCTCCAAAACCCCAGTCATATTCATCTGACTCCTTTAACATCTCATGGACTAAGCCTGAGTATCCGAATGGTAAGTGAACTCTTTTAGCCTCAAGTTAAAAAGATGATTAGTAAAGGTAAATTAATATTCTAAATGGCAGCTTATATGTGGTGCTTAATTTTTAATGATCATTTTAGCACATAAAATACCTGAGATAGTATCATTGTCCGCAGCTAGGAGATTGTGGTTTTCAGCTTGTCGTACGGTTTCAGCGGCTCAAAAGTGCTCCCTTTTGATAGTTCTTGTGTACTGCATCTCATTGTTTAATGTTTTCCAGGAGAGCTGAGCTCTAAGGAACAGGCATTGTTGGAGGATATTAGTCTAGGATGTTCATTTCACCCTCCAATTAAACGCTTTTTTTTTTTACATTCATTGTACTAATCATTAAATTGGTCTTCTGCTTAGTTATCCTGAAGGCCTACGTTTTTGTGGCTGCAAAAGACAAAGAATATACTTTCTTTTGTTTAGAAATGTTTCCTATTGTGAAATATCCATGTGTAAAACTTTTGGACATTTCCAGTAGTATTGCACAGTATCATAGGTCCTTGGAATTCATTTTGATTTTATTATCATGCATAACAGTTTAAATCACAATAGAAGACTCTATGCAGAAATCGCTGGATTTAAAGCAACAGAAATATTTTTCTTCATTGGCTTGTCATATTGATAGGTTTCTATTATTTTTCACAGTACTTTCACATGAATTTCAATTTTTTCACTGCATTTTTTCCCCCTCTTTCAGCTGTGGGAGGGTATGTCCTTCTTGTACAACTTCACTACAAGACACTTTAAATGTTTCCCCAAGAATTCATAATTGTAAAGCTTCGTATCTGTAATGTTCTGTAAAGTCTTATATTACTTTTAGAAAAAGCAGGAATATATTATCTGCTGTTAAATAACATGTTTGATATGTTATGATTCTTTGTATGTGAGTCATATTGGAAGATTTTGCCTCCTAGCCACTTAGAAACCCTCTAACCCTGTTTTTAGAATCCTGTCAGCATATGTGGCAAAGGCTTAGAGGAAGGCAAGAAAGAATGAAATAAGTGTGTGTGGGGGAGGGAGGTAAGTGAGGGGCAGGGAGAAAAGGGTAAGGAAGGCAGGACAACCATGTATGTGGCTCAGTGGTTAGTACCTGAATAATTTTCAATGAAATGGGCTTTTTTTTTTTTTTTAACATGTAGTAGCTCATTATCAGGACCTATTTCTGTTTTCCTTACATTGTGGGGACAAAAAATACAAATGGTTTAGGGAGAGGATTAACTAATCAAATAAAAACAAATATATACATATGCAAATTTATATATGCTTATCAAAAGGACAGGATAAAGACTGATAATTTGATAAATACATTTCCACAATTCCTTTAAAATGACTAAAGATGGGAATACATGACTGAATTTGCATGTTGTATCTTGTTGTTACAGGATTTACTATATACAGCTTGGTTCTCCTTTTAAATACAATAAATAGGTTGTTAGGACAAACTGAGGGTGTTAGTGTTCCGGTGCCTGTTCCAGTGTCTAACCACACTCTCAGTGGAGAAACTGGCTTTCCAGACACAGTTCCCAAGCCTGTAGTGTTACATGAGGTTGCTGTGACCCTATTGCCGGACCCAGCACTTGGCCTTGTTGAACATCATACCGTTGGCCTTAGCCCATCAATCCAGCCTGTCTTGATCTATCTGTAGACTCTTCCTGCCCATGAGCAGACCAACACTCCTGCCCAACTTGGTGTTGTCTGCAAACTTACTGGGGGCATATTCGATATCTTTGTCCAGACCTTAAGAGTAAAGTGCTTGTAGCACTTTAGATTCAAAATCTCTTTTCACCTTTAGTATCTGGAATATCATTGGCAGATTATATGGCCTTACTCAGGGAGAGAAGAAGAGGAAGGAAAAGGGAAGACTGTGTAGCTTTCATCAGTTTAAGCTTAGTTTATATGGTTGCATTTTTCTTCAATAGTGAAACGGAATTGTACTGCAGTCACTAATGATTTTGTCTTCAGTGAAACCAAGAATCTAACTACCTAGACTTAAAACATATAAAGAAACTGC
Source organism: Galbula dea (assembly GCA_013399015.1). Taxonomy (NCBI): domain Eukaryota; kingdom Metazoa; phylum Chordata; class Aves; order Piciformes; family Galbulidae; genus Galbula; species Galbula dea. The sequence continues at coordinate 3,462 of VWZX01008936.1, forward strand.
ATCTTTTCACAGTGACAGCATGTCACTCACAAAGCCTTGTAAATCACAAAAATGTGCTATACTCTTCAATATTTCATGGAAGGTAAACTTCAGCATTATCTAGCAAGTCTCCAGAAGTGTGTAAACTTTGGGCCAGCTTAGAAATTTTTCACAGTATGTTTTAGAAACATATACTGGTAAAATAAAGAGGTTAAATCATTTATCCCTGGCCAAAATGAATTATTGCCTAATGTAGAAAAATAACATCACATCTCAAAGCCAGACTATTATCCTTTTTTTCTGAAATGTACTTTTATTCTTTCCTTTCATTCTGTAATTTTCTCCATCAGAGGCATACAAGGCAAAAGCAAAAGTAAAATCAAGAGATAATCGCTCAGCTTATTAGAAATGATTGTTCTCTAAGAATGCTGGGAAGACTAACAAAAGCTCATGGTGTTGACCAGCAAGCTACTCCTCAGTGTAGATGCTGCATAGTGCTGTGATTTTAGGAACACTTAAAAGAGTGGCCCATTTAATTAATGCTCAGTTACAGTGGGTATCCCATAGAGGTACATGTGACACCCATATTAATATCAAATGATCTCATTACGATTCATGCTGTTACCATAAATATCAAAAGAATTAATAATGATTTGTCCATTACTTTAAAGAGTTAGTGCTACTGATGTAGATAAAGTACTCCAGTGTTGGTTTTTTTCCCCTGTAAAACACACTCTCACTGCCAGTGTTCACATTTTTCCTCTAAGATAATTTACTATTTCTTAGTATATATATAATTTGCATATTTAATGCAGGACAAATATTGACCATTAATGCCCTTGCATCACATGCAAATAGATACAGAAGCACAAGGTTGTTGTTTTTTTTTCTTTTGGAAGCCTGTCAAATCTGGTAGGATTGATAGTGTGAGATTTACCAGGACTTCTTCCCACACACAAGTCTCTGCTGTCTGACTCAAGTTTAGCCTCTCACTTTTCTAGAAAAGAATTGAGGATCCTGTGAATCACTTCCCCATACCCATACCCATAAAGCTCTGCATTACTTTGTCATATATATCTTTTGAAGTATAACTCTTCAAAGCTCAGCAGAAACAGTTAGGTATACACTGTTGTTTACAAAACATTTCTTTATTCAGCAGAGGGTCTTTTCTCAATTTCAGACAGAATCTTCTCCAATGTAGCTTCAAACAATTCAGCATTAAGGGAAAGAAAAATAAATACAAAGTTGTTTTCTATAGTGGGAAGATTAGAAGGCATCCTCTGAACTTCCAATGAATCCCATAGCTTCACATTTATTTGCCTTAAGATTTCACACTTAAATAGCTTTTAATAAAGAAGAATATTCAGAAGTGAGAAAGATGGAGGAATAATCCTGAGGAAAAGAATTCCTTCTCAGGCTTAACTTCCAAAGCCTAAGCAAATCCATAAAATTCAGTCTGTCCAGGATTCATGCTACCCTATCATACACCTTTTGGAAAAACAGAGATTTAAATTTCCTTATACATGAGATAAGCAATTGCCTGCAATTTTTGAGTTAGTATTAGCCAATTACACCAGAAATGCCATTCTCTCCTCTATCTAAAAGTCTGTCTAATGTTTGTTTTGAGATTGCAAATGTATTTTCTTTCTTTGGATTAAATATGTATGGAATATTTTACTTTAGGACCTTTTCTACAGCATCCTGAGAAGAATACAGCAATCCATACTATTTCATGGTTTTGTTTAGAGAAATGGTTAAAGCTGTTTTCCAAGATACCTTCCTGAATTAATGAAGTATCTAGTTTGTTGGCAAAATGCAGAGAAACTGAGATAATTATCAACAAGAATAAATATCAATGAGGTGGTTTGTGTCCCAAAATTATTTGTTGCCAATTGATTGTAGTTCTAGCACTGGCCTGAATTGTCCTTCAGTGTTTCCATGATATTCTAGATCACTACTCTTTTCCTAAGTCTAAAGCCATTAAGATATGAGATGTGTTTGTGTGTCCTTCCAGTTCTTGTTTCAATAGCCATACATAGAGTAGGCTGTGAAACAGAATTGCCTCAGTTTTCCTGATTCCAGGGTGATGTTAGCTGCTGTTCAGAAGGAATTTTGTTAAGGGCTAATCTTTGGAATAGGGTAGTGAAAAGATTTCAAAAGATGCAATCTACTTGTGAGGTTTCCAACAGTTGAAGATGGGCAAGGGTTTCTTCTAAGTATTGCATACATGGTCCTGCTTCACTGTAAACTGCTTGAAATACTACTGATACCACCATAATGGCTGTAACATTAGTTTTCTTCTAAACTCTGTTGCTCTTGAGATATTGAGTGCTAGCACATTGTTTTACAGGTATTATTACTAGCTATGGATTGTATATGGATGGTGTTCTGATGCAAAATTCATCACAGCTAAGTTGTTATGCTGATGGACTTGCCCCTTGGAGTCTGCATTCCTTCAGAGTCCAGGCATGTACTGCAAAAGGTTGTGCTTTGGGTCCACTGGTGAGTACCTTAATTTGCATTCTGGGAGCGTAATAAATGTCAGATGACAGAGAATATCAGAGTAAATGGTGATTATTCACTCTGGTCAGTACTAACCCATCTGGCAAAATGTGACATTTAAGGAAAAATCCTGTTTAAGAGCTGTTAAAGATTTGATAGGTCATTGTTAGGCACCATTCCAAAGCTGAACAGAGGTACAGTGAAAAAAAGGCAAAATCTGAGGCTGAGACACACATTATTGAAATTAGAATTAATATGTTTGAAAGATGCAGAAGTTCTTTAGCCAGATTTATAAGCATGTATATAAAGAAAGAGGTACTGTTCCAGCAATGAGCCAGTTTCTAGCTGCCTGACTGAAAAGACTGAAGTTAACTTGAGAATTGCAGGAGCCAGAAAATATGGTGATTAGTGAATATCTATTGAATGCAAACATGTGATTGAAATATAATACTGGATATATTTTAAGTCTTGTACAACAACCTATTTTTCCAGAATTTGAAAATAACAAGCCTTCTGAGGCTTCTTTATTTTCTTAAAGGTTTTTAGATGTATAGCAAACCTGAAAAATCCAGTGTGATTTCATAGTACTGCAGCTGATGAATAACTGGAATCACATCTACTCTGCTTGATTTTGTTTTCAGGCATAACTTAGAAACAAACCTGTGTTAATTCTGAGATTTAATTTTTTATTTAGTTCAGCTTTATGCATGCACTTCTAAATTTAACAAGAAAAAGATGAAAAAGGAAATCCAGCAAGACTTAGGAGTTTTTCATGATCTGTTTATTTTTTCATTCTAATTTATAGTATTGCTCTATTGTGCTCTGGAAAGAACTTGCAGGTTTTATTTTTATGGTATCATTCATTAGTTACACCCCCAATATTCTTTCCAAGATGGCTTTCTTTCAAGTGTTGGTAACATTGTCTGTGTGTAGAAAAAGACTAGACTTTATAACCATTAAAAATTTTTATAGCTTGCTTTACTTTGAGGGATATTTACTCTTAAAAGCTTGAATGGCTTTTTGCCAGTTTTTCTTGTACATTTTTACAACTTCACATACACTCCAGAAGCAAACCTTGCTTTAAGGTAGTCAATGTGCAATAACCTAATCCACTGTGCTAGTGATGGTTAAGACTAGTTGTTACCTGACTTTGCATATAGATGAAATATGTATGCTCTCAGTACCTCTGTCCTACCCAATAGGCATCAAAAGGACAGAACAGCAGTAGTTAGGACTTCAAAACATACTGTTAGTAGCCCTTTTTCACATCTCCACTGAGCTGCAGACTTGTAACTTGACTTTTGAAACCATTCAAAGTAGAGGTCGCTGTAGCTGATACTCATCTGCCTCTCATGATCAGTAGGCAAACTGTTTTCCAAAGCCAGTGATCCATCTCTAATCAGAGGAATTGAAGTACATCTTTATTTAGGTTCACCTAAGTGCTGCCAGGAAGTTAAAGCACTGCATCTTCATTCGATTTTCTGAAAGATTTTTGTATCAATTATAGAATAAATCCAACACTTAAAAAAAAAAAGGAAAAAGGAAAAAAAGACAAAAACAAATGAAAAACCTAATGTTTTGTCTCTACTCTAAATACTATGGGAAACATCTCCCAGCAGTAAACTGATATGCTTCCAGCTATTTTCGTTGCTGACCTTATGCTTAATGTGCCCTGATTGATGACTGAATGCTATGTGACTATCCTAAATATGGGTTTTCTCCAGTTTATGTTTCTGAAGGGGCCCCGAACATCTTGATCAGTTATGAGAGCATTAGGAGTTACTGTGACTCAATAACTTTTGTATTTGGAGTAGACTCTTTTGGGGGTTTGTGTTTTGGTTTTTTTTTCAGTGGCTACAATTTATTTTCAAATGAGATAGAAATTGATACCATGTAAATTAAGAAACTTTAAATTTGATTCTTTCTAGTAAAGCCCAGGTATTGCTTTTGTGTCTGGTTTAATTGTTTTTTCTTGTGTAACCCCTAATAGTCTTTAGAGGAATTCAGGAAATCTCATGTTCTGATTTTGAAGTACTTTTACTCTTGTAAATAGTTTGTAAATAAATGCAAATGATTAACACTGAAAATTTGTCATCTCAATGTATTGCTGTTAATTTTCTGGGTTTTAGCTTATGTATAAGCTAATTGGTTTTTTTAACTTCCATGGAAGACAATGTTTTTCTAATATTATTAATCCTATCCTATGATTTAGTGTTACTTACATGATTTTTTTTATTGCTATTAGTAAACACATCTGAAAATATCACTGAACTGTATATAAAGTAATGTTTAGAAAAAGAAATATGAAACAGGTTTTCTGTGCATATGTTCACATACAGAATGTACCTTTTTTGCACAAGATATTATTTTCAAAATACACTGCAGAGGTGTAGCTGTAGAGGGTACTACAGGTACTGATTCTAAACATTGTTTCAGTATTTTTTATACTGAAAAGAGTAGCAGGTCATAAAGAAAAAGTCAGGACAACACAGCTGCTGCAGCTGTTTTGGATGTGGTCTAGATTGCTATAATTTCATACTGGTTTAAGAATATTTTGATCCTTTTCAGTAGAAAAAAATAGTTGGTATTCATTTCTCCATGTTTCTGATAGGGGGAGATCAGAGCACCTGCATTTAGCAGCATAACTTACAGGAAACTGTTTTAGGTTAGAAAGCACAGTTTAGTCAAATTCTTCCATAAGGATTTTTTTAACTGATCCAACAAATCTGTGAAGCATTTGTTTCTCTTTCAGCATGTGCTTTATCCTGTTGACCTCACTGCAGCTGCTCACCTATTTTAAATATAATGGAGTATATAAGAACACAGATATTGATGGACATCAAAGATGTAGCCTGGCTCTTGTAAACAATGTTTTCTAAATTTTACATGCTAAGAAGTAAACCATTCATGTTTCAAGGACAGAGAACGTATTTTTGTTGATTTTGATGACATAGCAGGTGTGGCAGATTCAAAATAACATTTATTAGCACTCCCATGAACTTGCAGCTGAGAGGCACTTAGAAAGGTGTGAAACGATCTTATACCCTAGAAAACACCAAATAAATAATGTATGAGAAACAAATTTGTTGTCATAAATAATGTAATAGCAAATTATTTTGTTCCATAGCACTCAATATTTACTACAAGTTGTGAAATTGAAATACTAAATTTCTGTATTATTCAGTATTTATTTGTTTACATATATATAAAAATCTTTCATATTTGTTACATTGTCCACCTCTTTTGTCATATTTTGTTTTCTCTTTAGGATCTACTTTTCATTGCAGCTTACAGTTTTTTGAGGTGAAATTGGAAGTTAATTCAAAGTGCAACCAGTATTCCACAAAGGATATTTTTTCTCTATCAAATACCTATAGTAATTTACTACAGTGTTTAAACACTTATTCCTTATGTTTGAAGAAGCTAAAAATAAAAATAAATCTGTGGTTTTCTGTTGCAGCTTCCTTCCTTAATGCTATGCTGAGATCATTCACCCACATGAGGTGCAACAGTGTTTTCAAAGAATGAATCTTTCGTGGTTTTCCAGTATTTATTTCATGTTCCTTACCGAGGTTTCTGTATAAAGTATGGTAGTTACTGGTCAGGTTCAAACAAATCTAGATGAAATTAAAAAGTAAAAAGCTTAAAACACCTGCAGTGTTAGTTAGGATTTTTTTGTAAAGAAATAAATTTTTGCATTTCTCATTCCTTCTTTGTTTGCAAATGATTGCAACAAACCTTGATCTCATGGTTGAACTTACAGGTAGAAGCCCGGACCATGGAAGCTTCCCCTGAGGGAACAGTTGACTTATTTGCTACTGTCAATGGGTCCAAGGAAGTTCAGTTAAAATGGCTTGCCCCAAAGAAACCAAATGGAAAATTGACCTACACAGTCTTTCTCACTGGCCTTTTCTATGCTGATCAAGGTATTTTTTTTTCCTTTATGATAAGTCTAATGATAGCACTGGTATTCCTTTTTATTTATTTTTTTTAATTCCCCTAGCACTAATTTTTCTGCTGCTTTGTCACTTCATTGACTATTTTAGAATTATCAATTT
>VWZX01008936.1:15000-157096 GCA_013399015.1 Galbula dea
GATACTGCCAATTATACTTTTTTTTTTTGATTTTTAGATACTAGCATGGCAAGGTATTGGTAAATAGTATGCACCTGGTCAACATTTATCAACAGACAAATTGAAAGAGGAGGAAATATTATCATAAACTGATTGGAAAGGTTACTGTGGAATTGCAAGTGTAAAATGTAGATCAGCAGGAGACAGTTTGGATTTTCTGTCAATAGAGGAGGATACTGATAAAGGATTTTTCCATAGTTTGACCATAATTTAACAATGTATTCAAGAGAAATATCTCTATCAATTCCTCCATTTTCTAATTCAACCCTTTGTTTTTTTTCTGACAATCTTTCTCTTTGAAACTACTTGTTAAAAAACAAGAAGGAGCTTTGTTGTGTCTGTTTCTCCATTCTGATCTGTACAGGAATGTTTTCCAGAAGAGTGTTTGTTTCTAGCAAAGTGCATATGGGGATCAAATATGATTTTAGAAATTGAAGCCTCTGTCCCAACTCAGGTGTGCTCAGACAACATGTTTTCCTGCAAAGACAAGTTGCTTTGCCTCAAGTCATTTGAGTCTCAGTGCTTCCTTGGAAGAAGCCTTAAAGAGGAACTTGTTTTGCAATTTGTTAGTCCAAGACATGAAATACTAATATTACCAAGATCACAAACAGCTTTTCTCTCTTTAAGAGGAGTTAAAGTTCTTGTTATTATCTGATACACTTCCAATTCTTAGAAGACTTGAGATGGAAAGAAAGGTGACAGAGTCATGCTTATTTCCCTCAAGTGGTTTCCTCATTCAGCCCTATTTTATCCCCAGGGTGGTTTAGATTAGGTACAGGGTCATTTTTAATTGCATCTGGATATCTGAAATTAAGTTCTAGTACAGGAAGAATCAGGTACTACCTCTTTTCCAGAGGTGAGAGTTGGAGGAATTTCTTATCTTCCTACCTGTGTCAGATGACTGCATTAGCACAAAATGAATCCAAATCTGTAGTCCCCTGGATGTTGTGATGCATTTGAATGCAAGTTTTACATAAAGAGAATCCTTAATTAACTCTATGTCCTTAGGGAGTTTCACAACATGAAGTTGCGCAGTTATAATCAGAAGTCTCTGTCGCTCGTCCATGTAGAAATCAGTGTATGTTATTTTCAGGTTTGGGGTTTGTCTTCTTGTTTTGTGGGGGTTTTGGGGTTTGGTTTAAGTTTTGGCTTCTTTGTTTGTTTCTTTTTTACCTTTTCATAACTTTTGTTGTTGACATATCATCCAAGGCTCCTACTTTTCAGCGAAGTAGTTCATCTGGTGTTTTTGTAAAGGGAAAATGATTCATCTTGTAATTCTATTTACTTGACCAGAAAGCCTCCTTGCAGCCTACTCATTCTCTTGGTAAAGTGGAGAATTCTGACAGCAGAACACAGCTTTTTCTAGTAAAAAAGAAAAAAAAAAGGCTGCACCTATAAACAAATTGTCTTTTGCATATATACATTCAATTTTTTTCCTCTAATCATTTCAGTTTAGTATTTATTATACATATAAAAACAAATAGAAGGAAACACAGGAGCAGGACTTAGGGGAATTTTGGTCCTGAGCAACACACCATTTAAAGTTTGATTTAAAGTAGATTTTGAACAGCTTCCCAACACACCACCTACTAGCATGATTTCCTTCAGCACCAGGTGTGCTTTTGTTTTCTATTCCTTGGTATAGGTGTCTCAGAAAAGCAAAATGATTGCAGTCTCTAGTTGTATGTTGGTTCGTTTCTGTATTGTGCCATGTAATTTATTAGTTTTCATGTTTTAAAGCAGATACACATTTCTAGGAGGAATGTATTATTAGTTCTTAACAGGCTGAAATTTCTGGTGACTGCCAAGAGCAGGATAGTCTCTGATTCCATCCCTGCTCCCTTGAAATAGTCTAGGGAGTAATAGCAATCTTCTGGAGATGACACTGCTAAACAGTATTGAGTAAAAGGGAATTTGCCAATCTGTTCTCCTATGAAAACAGTCTTTTAGTTAATGAATGTCTTCCAGAGTTTTTAACCCACATGAAGGCTGAGAAGGCTACACTGATAGAGCTTACTTACCTATGGTAAATCCTAAATGCAAAAACCCCAATTTATGACAGTGGAAACGAAAAGATTAGTGTAAACAATGTAAATACATGACCCAAACAAAATATATATAATCAGACTAGAGGTTCCCTAGATGAAGAACCTAAATTTGGATACTTGTATGTGTTGATTTTGGACAAATATGTTTCTCTTTAGAGACTAAAGTAAAGCCTGTCCATTTTCTCAGGTAGAGAAAGCACTGGGATTTGATAAGCTATGATGAAGTTTTTATTTGAACTGTATAAGGGAGGATCAAATTAGGTTTTGACTGTTACTTTCTAGTGTTACACCAGAAAGATCAAGATACTATAAGTCATCCTTCTATAGGGATGTTTGTATGCAGTTGATATGGCTGTTTGTGTTACTCTACATGTTTTTGCCTTCAGTAGCCCAGAGGGAGCTAGTCTTGAAGTAAGTACAAAAACCACTCACCTGAGTGATTCTGTGGTTCTTTCAATCTACAAGTGCATCATTTATGATGCTTCATGTAAGGTGACTAGAAAAGCCAAAAGAATGTCTTATGTCAAATAAAACTCCTAGATCAAGTTTAGAGCATCGTTCCTTTCGAAGTATTACAACTAAGTGTAATGGCATTTGACAGTATTGACATTTTTTATATGACTTCTTTTGGCTAACTCAGCATTCTGAAAAAATAAATAGTGTTTTCCCCTTGTGATTGAAAGGGTTAAATAGTACCAATTCATTACCACTCACAAAAGGATTTATTTTGTTCCCATAAATCAGTTTTATTCCACATTTTTATTATTCCCTTGGGTCAGCTGCTCCAATTGAAATCAATACAAGTGCAAGTGACACAATCAATCTAGATATTTGATTATGGATTTGAGACTCCCAGTCCTGCTCTGTGTGTTTAGCTAGTCTCCTTCCAATAGTGTCCCTGGAGAATGGAAAATTCTTATTGGCATCCATGAATTATGGGCATAGATTTAGAAACCAGATACTGTGATAATCTCTGTTTATGTACTGCTGCAGCTAGAGAAAGAATGTTCTAACCATGGAAAACCAAACTTATAGATTTTAAAGCTAACTGTTTGTGGGGGGTTTTTTATTGTGAAAAAACTCCTCTGAAATAAACATTATATAGTCTCATCATTTCTCTATAAAACCTCTCCAACAAAATGGATGAAATCAATAACTATATGCTCTATCATCAGCTTAACACCACAAGTGCAGGAAAGTTTTTTGTTATTTCATGCCTTCTGGTCATTTATAGACAATAGAGTGTTATGCCACTTATGGTACTAAACTGTGCTGGAATACTTTCTTCTGTTTGTATTGGGACAAGAGTACCTGGATGCTGGGAGCCTATGTGAAGTCCTCATAAGTTGATTCTTCTCACAGAAGGCTTTCCAGAGTTGGGTAGCCTCTTCCTATCTTAAGATTTCTTTAGATTGTGGACTGACTTCTTAAAGTGTGTCCCTACAACACTTAGTACAATGTGTGTGTGTGAGGAGGTCCAGGACTGATGTCTGTTGGTGCTGTTGCAGCAAAGTGAGTTACAATACAGGTGGATATACTTACAGCAGGTATTTAACACTGTACTGAATACACTCTTTTAACTGGGAGGCCTAAATGAGACAGACTCAGTTGCAAGACGCATTGGAGATTTCTATGTTTATGAGAGAGCAATAAGAAAATCTAAACCAGTAGTTCAAATTAAAAAATTTCTTCTTGACAGTTTCATCTATAATTGCAGAGTTTTTAAGTTGAAAGACTCATGGCACTGAACTGGAAGCTTTTGTGGGCAGTGAGACCACACACACTAAACATTCTTCTCTGCCTTCATGACAGAACCTAATCTTGGCTGTAGTTATTAACTATCCATGGGGTCTGTGCTAACTTTCTTGTATGATCTCCACCATCAAGCTGTGGGTTTTATTCATATTTGAGTCTATAGAATTAATGAGCATGTAAATGTACATTCTGCTGTGTATGTAACACTAATGATCACATTTCTGTTGACAGGAACATGTTTTCATTGTAATGAATACTTCTGCTTTGCCTTAGGGTTCTTGAAGTATTCTGCAAATTTTCTTATAATCATAGAACAGCTGAGGTCAGAGGGCAGCTCTGGATCATCTAATTCAACCTCCCTTCTCCAGGAAGGATCAGTTGGAGCACATTGCCCAGAACAGCATCCAGTTCAGTTTTGAATACCACCAAGGATGAGACTCCACAAGCTCTCTAAGCAACTTGTTTCAGTGTTTGACCAACCTCAAAGTAAAAAAGCATTTTCTTTCTTACATTTAAACAGAATTTCTTGTATTTTTAGGTATGTACCCATTGCCTCTTGTTCTGTTGCTATATACTGCTGAGAATTGTCTGACTCCTTTACATCCTCACATCAGATACTTAAACACATTGATAAGATCCTCCCCACTCCAGGCCTTTTCTTCTTGAGGCTAACCAACTTCAGTTCTCTCAAACTCTTTGTGTGACAGATACAGCACAGGAACAGAAACTAATGTACAATGAGGATGAGGTTTGAGGAAGGGTGGGGAAAACAGATGAAAAAGTGAGTTCTTGTTTCGTTATTGTTTTACCATTCTGACATTAACTTTTTCTGTGGCTCAAGATAAGATGCTTAACCTTTGTCTGCTCACATATAAAGCGGGGATAAACATAACTGCGTTTATGCTAGTTAACTATGTATAATTCTCTGGATCCTCATGTGAACTGTTCCTTGACCTGGAGTTTTAGTACTTTTGTTCTTTCAGTAGCCTTCTACAGTGCTAATAGTTTTGCTTCTATCTATTTGAATATTGTGGAGCAACGTGCTTTTCAATGTAAAAGAGGTTATCAGGACCTGTATGTACATAATACATAGAATGGTAATAATATTTCAGAGCATGATACAAAACCTTAAGTTCACTTGAAAAGTGGCTTTTGCCATGTAGCAGCAGTGTACTTTTGTGATTGAAGTCTCCCATTATCTTGAAATAGTGGTATTGAAACAATAATAGCTCATTAAACATTTGTGATAAGACTTAAGTGTTTCAGGCTTAAGTACCTTTTAGGTGGAAATGTCTCTGCATTTCACAAACTATGGTCCTGCAATACCATTCAAGTTCAGACAAATCTGGGGGTAAGAAGAGCAGTCAGCCAGTTTCTAGGACATCACAAATAGGAAGAGCTAGAAAGTTGTTGAAAGCCCATAAGAATACAAACAGGGAAATATAGGTAAGCTGATTTTTGACCAATATCTTCTGCATGGTGATGGCTAACTCTTAAGTGAAATAAAAGCACAGGAACACTTCAGAATATTTTTCCCTAGCATGACCCCCAGGATTCCTGAAATTGGCAGCATTGTTGTATCAATGTGTTTGCAATACCAACACATTAGACTGGTTATGTTTAAGCTTATTACTTTCATAATCACAAATGCAGTGGTAATAATACCATTTAATAATATTTGCCCATGCCTATGAAACTTGAGGTTTTTCTGTTTAATATGTAGAAAAGGAATCCCCAATTTATTACCTTTTTCCTTAAAAACATTAATGTTGATCCAGATGGAAAAAGTACTTCTAAATGTGGTAAATTCTGGAAAAAAAAGTGTTTTTAAATGTGAGATGAATGCTCTTAGTTTGTAATATTTCTTTCTTTCCATTGCAGTCTTTGTCATGAGAATGGTTTCATGTTGTACCATTTCCTGCGCTCCTTACAACCTTTGTCACATGAATAAGATATCAGAACGCTAATGAGTAATAGACAGTATTCTGTGGCTGCTGATACTATACTGTACTACTGTGACCTTTGCAATATTAGGTATTCTGATTGGCTGTCCATTTCACCTCTTCCCCACAAGTTAATAAGGCTGTAAAAAGGAGAGAACTTGAAATAGCCAACCAGTCAAATTACAGAATATTGAAAAGGTCAGAGCAGTACAGCACACAGAAAAAAATTATGGAATATATGAGGCATTAAAATTCTTGTGACAATGATTATAACAAGAATGGAAAAGGATACCCATTTATGTTATTACAATCTAGTGAACCCCATAGGATGACAGACCCAGGACAGCAGTAATTTACGCACCACTGGCCCACAGGAGGTCTAGTCACCTATTTACAAGAGTACTCAGTAACAGGAATGCACATCTGCTTCTGTGCCCCCTTTAAGTGTCCACTCAAAACTGTACTGAACCTTCAAAACCAGATACCAACTAGTGTGATGAGTGAAGCTTAGCACTTTTAAACAATGATTTTGAGCAGAATGTGTCTTTCTGTATCTTTTTAATGTAAGCATGTTTTATGACTGGACTTTGTTTCAATTGTACATAATTTTTAAGTATGCATATGAATATTCTTTAGCCCTAATTTCTTAATTTAGATAATGTGCTCATGAAAAACTGAGCTACTTACATCTGGCATAAACTAGGAACAGCACAGATTTTTCTCAAATACCAGACTTAGCCAACAAGTCCGTCAGACATATTGGGTGGAGTATAGAAAGCCTTAGGAGCAGGAAGGCTAGTAAAAGAACAAAAACATCATGATGCAAAAAATATGGAAAGGTTAAGGAGCATGGGGAAGACTTTGATGTCTGCAAAGGTTTTAGTCTTTTTTGAGAAGTTACAGGAGATGATGGCTCTGAGACTCCTTCCATATGGATTCATCTTTTGGGATGAGTGCCTGCATGTTGAACTGTTGAAGGACATGGTGAGCTAGTTTTAGTTTTTCTGCCTCCTTAGTTAAGTTGTTTGTGTTAGCTGTGTCTTGAGGGCATCTTGCTTGTTGGAGTGCTGGTGACTTTCATGGCAGGAGTTACAGGGCAGAAATGTGTAAGAACATGGAGGTATTCCAGTAGAAACCATTTGTCTGAAGTAGAACAATGTCTCACGACTTTATTACTGTCTGAGGCAGCTGCTGTTTAAGTCTGCAGCAGACTTGCTGGAAGGCTATAGTAGGACCTATATGCAGGATGGAGAGGAAAACACACAGGAAAAATGGGAAAAGAGAGGCCTCATCCACTTATACTCACAAATAGGGTCCATACTGAAGCAGTCTAGGCAGGAATGGCACAAACTGATATGACTGTTATCGCTGTATCACTTTCTGTCAGGCTGAACCTGAGTGTCTGCATTTTCCAGCCCACTGAAAGCAAAGTTTAAGTAAGCAGTAAGAAGTGGCAAAACTGCATATTGCAACTCATCCCTGGCAAGGCCTGCATTTTAAAAATGTCCTTCTAATATTTTACTTGCCAGCAGCTTTAAGATTTTTAGCTGGGAACTGGAATAAAATACCTTTTGTCTGTGTAAAATTCAGGTTAGGAAAATCACAAATACTCCTCAGCTCTTTATTAGGAGCAATGAAAAATCTTAAACTACTATTTTGTCTGTCTCATTGTAAATGTGCAAGTTCATTTTTGAGCAGAATAAAATGGTTATGTAATTACATACTTCTAATTATTGAGTAATTATATACTTCTTATAATTGCCGAGTAATCACTCTGCTATAACTAGAATTTAATGTTACAACTAATTGTATAATTACTGTATATTAATGTTGTTATCCAGGCAACTTGGAACAGTGTGTTATCCTTTTAATTCCTTTTCTGTTACTCAAGAAACCTGTATTTTTAAAAATGTAGTAGAGTTATCCATTGGAAGAAAGATTAATCATGGAATAAAAGTATCAGCAGAGGAAGTACCTGCATTGGTTCTGGGCTCAGGTGAATGAGAGTAACAGTAATAACATGTTAAAACTATTTTAGTTAGAAAAAGTTTCATTTTCTCATGAATTGAGAATCTATCCTATGTGCTTTGATCTGTCAACAGTGGATTTTTAAACATTCATAGAATCGTCAGAGTTGGAAGGGACCTTAAAAATCATCTGGTTCCTACATGTTGTTGGTGAAACATTTAAAAAATGCATCTCTCTTCACAGCCAGATGAGTCCTTAAGTGTTTCACTTCACTAGTGAATTTTAATTTTAATTCCATCTTATTCAGATTTTGTTGAGGACTCAGATATGAGTATTCATTCTTCTTCCTGTGACAATGACCTATTAATTAAGATATTTTTAATAGTTATTATCTGTTTAATCACATTTTTATACCTATGGTTTCAGACTTGTGTGATTCTGACATTGTTTGTAACACAGAATTTCCATCAGCTTTAACATGAGAGATCTGCATGGAATGACAGTAATAATAATATTAATCTTTTGTATAGCGCTTTGTATGTTCAAAATACTGGTTAATCTTTAAATGACCTCAGCTCTGCTCTCAGATATACGAGTGAAATCTTCATTGAGTCAATATTGTTACTTGACATACAACTTTTTTATTTTCTGCTCTAACTCCTCAGGTATTTTGGAAAGGCTTAGTTTGTTATTTTTGTAGGGTGGAATGTTGTCTGTCTTATCTTAAGTTTGAGATCTTAAAAGGGTTGTAAAGGACATGTAGGTTGCTGTGGTGTCTTCTGATGATTTCAACTGATAAACTGAGTACTTCAAATCCGTGTTTTATCTTTGAGAGGACTGCAGGCCATGCTGGAGAACATGTGTGTCTGACTGCAGACGACTAATTCTTAGGTATGCAATGGAGTTAGCTTATGAACTCCTAAGGTAAGTGGTTTTCTAAAGGATTCACAAAGTTTTACCACTGTTTCATAGGAGTAAGAATTAACCTTAATGTTTTGAATTTGCAGTTAACTGTTCTGGAAGAAGAGTAATTTCTGAAAGCTGACTTTTGTTTGCAGTCTATAGATGTTAGCTTTGCAACTGTGTGGTTGGTTCATTTATTCTCCAAGTTTTAGAAGTACCAAAGACTATTGGCAAAAGCAGGAGGAAATGGTGAATAGTATTTTTACTTCCAAATGGGCTGTTTTCTGGTGTTACTGGTATCAGTGGCAATTCTTTGAGTAGAAAAAAGCCTTGGTTCATAAAGACATAAAGATAGCAAATAGTAACAGACGGAAGGCATAACATTTGTTCTTCTCTCTCCCTCCCCCACCCCCTTCTTTTTTCATAACAGCTCATGCTGATTATTCTGTTGTAAATGATACTCAGATGTTATTCAGCAGCAACAAATCCAATGTATGGGTACCCATTAAAGGACTGATTCCATTTACTAACTACACAGTACAAGTGAATGCTTCCAACAGCCAGGGCAGCTTGATAAGTGATGCTATAACAATAGTCATGCCTCCAGGAGGTAAGTATGAAAAAGTGCTTTTTTGGTGCATGTAGCAATTACACAAATACTCTGTTGAACAAAATGTTATTTATTACTTCAGCTGAGGAATGGAAGTTCAGAAGAATTTTTTTTCTTTAGTAGTTGTTTCTAACTAAACTGTTCTTTTTGGCTTCTATGTTGTCATGTTCATTTTAAGACCTGGAGAATGTAAACAGGTAGTTGTATGGATAACATATTATATACTTACTGGATAGGCTCAGATAATTTGTTAATCATAGTAATATAAACTATTGATAATATATTCAACCAGAATCCACAAACTGGTGTAGCTGTAAAAAAGTCAATTGAGCAAATACTCCCTAAACTTGTACGTATGTGTGTATGTGTGTGTGTGTATATATATATATATATGCATTTTAAAATGAAAGTTTAAATTTATAACTGATGTATAGGTGTTCATTTTGCATTCTCTTTCCAGGGACATCCTATTGAAGTAGCTTTTTAAATAAATGCTAGTGGAAACAATGAATTTAAGGCAATTTGTAATTCTCAAGTGAGAGCCCAACAGAATTTGATCTTGAGAGATGTGTAGATGTAGCTGATGAGTAGGAAACCCAAAACAAAACAAATCCTACAATACTCTACCCATACAATTACACTTGGAACAGTTAGCTTACAAACAAATGGATTAATTTTGGGGCCAAACCAACAGAAAGGCTTCTGAAAGGTGAATACATAAAATGTTAAGTTTCTATGAGGGATTTCTAAGTTTGCAAACAAGAAGGAAAAGGAAAATTCCCACCACATTTTATATTTTCCCAATTTGATTGCTGAATTACACCTAGCATTAAAAAAAAATACGTTGTCTTAAAATAATGACACTGCATAGGAGTTTTACTGCTCATTAAAGACTCAATAGTAAGACACTGACATTTCTAATCTCAGTGTCACACTTCAATTTTGCATGTAGAAGTAACAAAATTTGATAGTGAAAATTTTACCAAATGAGAAGGTAAAGGATCTTTAGAGATAGGCAAGGATGTGCACAAGTTTATGACAGCCATTAAGATACACTTTCTTTCATTGTTAGATTGTTGTTGATTACAATTAGAAAACTTATAGCTTTGAAATTATCTTTTTTATGACCTTGTGGTAGTTTAAAAGCAATACCTCATTGATTAAATAGGTTTTAGTTCATGCTTCCTTTTAGTTAATGATCTGAAAACATATTATCCTGATTTACACATAAAATCATGCTGAAAAGCATGTGGCATTCACTAGGATATGTGTGTTTAAGTAGAATTAAATTAGCAGTGAGAGTTATTAAAGAAATCTTCCATACTATTGTCCAGTGGACTGTGATCTGTAGTGAAATGAATAATAAATGAAGCAGTGCATATGAGAGAAGTACTCACACACTATATTCTTACTATATGTGTACACACATAGAGACACACAGGTGTATTTCTAGGACAATCTATGTTTACTATGATATTTATTGTAATGACTTTTTGCCATATAACTCTAGTGCATGCTAAATTATGAGTATAATGATAATTTTATACTGGGCTGTATTCAGTGCCTTCCCTTACAAAGACTTTCTAAATCATTAAATGAAATCCAGATGCTACTACAATGAGAAGGTATTTTATTTTTTCTTCAGTGGCCAAGATTTCTCTTTGGCAGAAGTTTTGTTTGATCAAAGAGTGAAAGAGGTTTCATTATACAGAAAATCACAGCCACTCAATGAGTGTTAAAATGTAACATTCTCTTTTTGAGGGTAACAAAAACAGCAGTTTCAAAAACTTGCATTTTGGGGAGTACTTAATGAAGCTGGATGGAAGATTACATGAGAGGGAGCATGATAGCTGATCAAAGAATATTCCATTTTGAAGTTACTGCAGATAACTGGTTTTCAGTTATGACACAAATTTTCTTCCAACATGCATTTCTTTTGTTTCATTTTTTGTTTAAAGTGTATCACACACAATATAAAGCACACCAACTATTTAGTGTAACCTAATTGAATGTGTCTTAATTTTTCATCAAGCTGATTTACCATGCTTAAAGTCAATGCTTAAAAAAAGTATCTTTGAAATAAAGAATATATTTTATCTAAGCTCTTGACTAGAATTGCAGTGCAGGTTCAAGGGTTCTTGGAAAGATTAAAAAAAAATAAAAACTGAATCCAAATGTTAATCCATAAATATGAAACTTTCTTTTGACCCTTACCCTGTAGTGGTCTGGAGTTACTAATGGGGTTAGGATTTCAACTCTTAATGGGACTTGGTGCATTAGTGTTTTGCATGCATGGAATTCAGCATTCAGTTTAATAAGTGGTTGACATTGGTGATGTCCCTTAATTTGCTTAAATCTAATTGGCTCTTTTATCAGTCAAACCTGTATGGATTGGCAATTGATCAGGAAGGGTCAGCCATGACTGTGCATGTACTTAAATGCTGGAACCACCAGTTAAAGTCACTGTTGCATAATAAGAAGCTGAAAACATGAGACCAAATGATCTTCAGAGTCGGAAGGCAAAAGAAAGTGGAGAAGTTTTTCAGGATGTTCAAGTTCAGAACAAAGGCATTATGGAGTATATAAATTTTAAATACACTGCTTTTTGCCTCAAGACTTAAAGCTTTTTTTTCCAGCTGAACTGAAATCTTGTCTGAAACTGTCTTAGTTACATCAAAGAACTGCATAGAAAGCTAAAAGAGTTGGAAGAAGCATAAAAGGGCATAGTTTAAAATTATTAGTGACAAATTTCATACTGTAGAGGTAGAAATAAATTTTTTTGAGTTTTATATTTTTTTCCAGAAAGAATAAATTTGTTCTATTTATCTTGTCCTAAACTGCTTTGATAGAAGTTGTAAAAAATAATATACTAGCCAGTGCTTTACAATAGTTTGAGGATGCCAGCCAGTAAAAGATCTGGAGAACAAATTGTTTTGCAATTAATTTAATTAGGTAAATAAATTTAAATGATACAGTGGTATAAAAAATCTGGGAGAGAATCTTTTGTACAGAGTCCTTAGTTATATATTTTTCTTCTTAATGAGTAATATTTCTGATGTAATTTAGGGCTGTAACAGAGAAGAGAGTTGCAGTACTGCTGGTAATAGTTTATACTCCAGTTAAATACACTCATTTTCTTTCTTTGACCACAAAAGTCTTAGTATGGAAGGAAGTGAGAAGTCCCATGTGCCGAAAAGTTGATAGATTATATTTTAAAAATAGGTGCAAAGAGAGATAGCAGAGAGAGACAGGCTGATGATCAGATGGTAAGCAGGAAGGTGTAGGCTTAATAACCTCCAAAGCACAGAAGAGGACTGGAAATATGAAGCTTATTGTGGATAGTAATTCTGTATCACCTTGCAGAGCTCTCTCTGTGTGGGATTGCTTGTGCTGAGGACTACAAACCATTAACTGGGTGTTGACTTATTTACAGAAAAGAGCCTCAACAAATTTTTATATATATTCCCTGTGTAAAACATAAAAGGGGAGATACTCTGAAAAAAATATTTGCCTAAGATGTGAAGTGTCTCTCTAATCTCTGCCGTAATTGATGATGATGTTCATTTACATGCTCTGTCTGTGATTCGCACAACATAGGAATGTCTAGCTGTGAAAGGTGTCAGATTTTGCCTTGGACTCTTAAGCACCTGCCCTTTGCTGGTCCCTGTATGTATGGAATGTTGCACGCCTCTGCCTACAAATTTGGGCTATTTCTCAGCAGAAAGTGAGCCTACATAAGTGTAACTGTTGATGTTTGTTCCAGTCTAGAGAGGATGATGTCCTGCAACCAGAGGATTTCAGCCTCTGTTAGTTTAGATGGCAACACCTCTGAGGTTAGACATTGACCTGCATCACAGGATCATTGATCTAATTATCCAAACAATATGTATCACATCATACAGCTTATATTCACATATGAAAGCATTTGCTAATGCAAGTTGATTGCTGAACCCAACAGGCCTCTTTAGATGAATGAATATTCAGTAAACAAATCAAGCTGATGCTGTTAGGCCCAGAAAGATGGTTTTGTGGGGATATAAGGGTAGGATTGCAAAAGTGTTTTTGTCGAAAACTAGTTGTTCTAATGAAACAGTAATTCTCCTCTAACCTCTGCAATATTGAACTGTTTGTAGTTTTCAACAGTTCTACTGTCTTCTTTTATTCTCCTCTCCCAGTCTGTTCAGCACATCTTTCAGTGAGCTCATACTGTGTCTATTCTTAGTTTTGAGTGGGTGTTTTGAGCGGGAAGAGAATAGACACGTCTCAATCCTGAAAGGTTGTGTCTTCAGACTCTGCTGTGCCTATAATGCAATGTTTTTGCATGTTACCCTCTTTCTACAACAAAGGTGCCTATAAGAGTCTATAGGCCTTAGTCATTCCTGACATTTACCAGTTTTTCCTCAGTGAGCTTTTCTTTCTGAACATGTAGTTTTGCGTCCACATGCATGTGCAACCGCACACAAATATTTCTATATTAGTATATGCGTGTTCATACATACATGCTGGATTTTTGTCTTTCTTTCTTTTTTGGATCTCTATGCAGGTCTTATTAATTCTTCTGACAAAGAAATACTGTGCTCTTAGATTAATTCCAGGTTAGTAAAATAAGAAAGAAAAGGAATTAATACATTATGTGATATGTTGGGATATGTCCAGTATTGGATTTTATTAATTCTTTCTCTTTGTATACTGACATGTTTATTTTTATGGTTTTTTACAAATATTTACTAATTCAGTTTTTCAGTAGGCTTCTGAAGTGACTGAGGATTGTTATTCCCATTTTACAGGTAGATAGAAAGGTATGTGTTAACAAGGGAAGGTAAAAGATATTTTTATGTTCATCCTCATGCTGAAAAGTATAATATGCATGTCAGAAATTTTGTCAGCCTCTCTTCTTGTCCCTCAGCTTAGACTGAGGGATTGTCTCTCCATGAAAGGTGTCACCATAGTTGAATGTAGTCGCTGTATACATAGAAAATGCATGAGTTCAGGTTGGCTGATTTTAGATTATCTAAACAGCTCTAATAGGACACATAGCAAGAAAAGAGTTTCAGTGAGTGAAGAGATAGCATTGTATAAAGAATATATTTCTTTTCTCCATTTTTCATTCCACCAAAGTTGAGTGCTCTTACACACTAAGAATCCTATTTGAGAGAATTTTATTAATAAGAAATTGATAATGCTGTCCAAAAAAATTGACAGGATGTTCCTGATGGTTGTAATCTGCATTAAGCAGCTGTAAATTTTCTGTGATGAAGATTTAGACTTTTCAGTCTATGTTTTAAAGAACAAAGGAGAGGAAGTTTATCCTGCATCTTTTTGTCAAAAGATTGAAGCAAATCCATAGTGTGGAGAATAAGCATTGCCAAAGTATTTCCTTTACCTCAACACAGGGTGAACTGTATATGCAAATTGGAATAAATGCTATGGCATGTCTTGTGGCATATAAGGTGAAACCCAAACAGCCTGCCTTGGGTTTGTATAAAACTTGATAGCGTTGCTAAGACTTTTAATCAGCTAGGCTACCCAATTTTGAACATAACCATAGCCAAGGTCTTTTCAGTAAAAATACTTGGGAACAGATCATTTGTTGTTCTATGTTGACACATTTCCACCAATTCCAGTGGATTTATATGTTCTTCACCATTATCTTAGGAAATTAAGCCAAGAGTCAATTCACATAAATAGTTTATTCATTTAAAAGTATCTAGAACAGGTCATTAAATGATGAGTAGCTACTTAATAATGCTGTTCTAACACTCCTATGTGGATAGGTAGTGTATAAAAAATTGTAATCCTTTTACCCTATTCATCAGATAAGTCCACTGTATATTTTGCATGGATTATTTCCATGTGTGAAAAGGCTTGTCTGATTGCTTTTTATTCACCTTAAATATTAAATGTTTTGCTTCAGTGCATAACACCTGGATCATATTTCTGTCAATTGATATGCTATTTTTAGTGGGGGACCAATCCATAAAATAGTTAGGGATTTTTGCCACAGTTAGGTGGAACAGAGATGTCACCTTTCATATTCTGTCATAGCTTATCTCTGTTAGAGCACTGGCTGAAAAATGTGATCCGGATTATTAATCCTACAGTGACTAACATTCCCATCTCCCACTTGCCAGGCAGCATACTAATCTCTGGCTTCATAAGCAAGGAAGGCAGAATGCTGCCCATCTCTCCTGTTGAAATTCAACTACTGTTGTGGAAATAAATAAATAAGAGGTCTTAATTTTGGGGGAGTAGGCAGAGCTCTTAGCAGTTCCTATTGTAAACCAGGGCTGAAGACACTTCTTGGCTTGGG
The DNA here is from genome assembly GCA_013399015.1 of Galbula dea. Lineage (NCBI taxonomy): Eukaryota > Metazoa > Chordata > Aves > Piciformes > Galbulidae > Galbula > Galbula dea. The sequence goes on from VWZX01008936.1 coordinate 30,577, forward strand.
GTGCAGCAGAGTCCATGCCAGCAACAAAGGGGGGGGCAAGAGGAGCAGATTCTGAGTTCTGAGTAGTTGTGAATCTGGACCTATTCTTTTCATCAGTGCTGATACTCAGCATGAGCATCAGTACATGATCCTATTGCTATTTCCTAATACAGCTTAATTTATTGATACTGCAGCTGTTGAACTAGACTGTAACATGAAGTGACAGCCATAGCATTGCAGTTGGCAATTTTGAGCAGAGATAAGAATTCTTGTTTATTCTGTGGAAGTGACAGTTCAGATTTGTTCAGCCTCAGCCTCATGTGTTACATAAGAGAATAATATACAATGTTTTGTTGTTATTTTCCTAACTGTAGTAGTTTTATTCCCAGAACTAAATTTTGGATCCTGCTCTTTGCCATTGTGCAGATTACCCCCCTGAGAGTTTTGCATATTGATCAATGGCAGGATTTGATTGTACAGGAAAAAAGACTCAATAATGTTAATGATGACAAATACAATTAAAATAATTCTCTGCCATCTCCTTTGATGTACACAGATCTTCCCTATAAATATTGATGGACGTTAGAGTCACAAGCACATATTGGGAGGGGAACAAGACCCTGAATGTTGTATTTTGCCTTTTGTGGAGCTGACTATATCACTTTATGTCTAAATGTAAGGAAAGCTGCTGACAGTTTTGGTATATTAAATTATAACTGAGAACTAATTCAAGGATCAAAGATGCTCTTAGGGAGACATCACTTTTCCGGTAGGAAAAATCATTACCTTCTTTCCCAGTCTCATATATTTGTACTGTATGTCTTGGAAATATCATTCCCTACAGTTTCTGAATCTTGATGTTTAATTTAACACAAAGGTCTTTGAGCAGCACAATGGGAGGGGGGCTTCTGCTAGTAAAACCTCACAGAAGGAAATTGAAATGTACATGTTTTTTCTCATTTATCAAAGAAGTGCAAAAATCTAAACTGACATTTTATATCAAATGAATTATGAACTGTGTACTTTGGACCTAAGGGAACAACAACTAAATTAGACATTTGTTAAAAAGAGAGGGGAAAAAACAGTCTTTTAATAAAATATACAGTCATTTTTTGTGTGTGTTTTGTCTGAACCTGACATATACTGTACTTTGCAGAAGAAAGCTAGAGAGTATAAGCTATTTCAAAGGCTATATGCTTTGAGTGCCTTACGGTGAACTGAGAAGCAGGTTAAGGCAACACACACAAACAGGAGTTTCTACTCTAATATGTATTGTTAATTTGATATTTTTGTTTTCAGCCTTGTCTGACTCAGGTGAAGAGATAAAGATAATATGCTCTCTAATAGCTTGAAGACTGGAGCAAAGTAGTAAATTATACTTTTTTTTAAAACAAAACCAAACTTCCTTTTGTGAGAATATGATTGCTGATGAAAAAAAGACTTCCAGGGAGCAAAATTTTAGGAGACACTTGATTGAACTATAAGAGGTGAATTTTCCAAGAATTATGTAGCCAGTATTTTAAGGGCATGATTTCCACTATCTTTAGGTGAATAGCACTTTTTACATGCAAAGAGGAGACACCCAGGCTGTAGAGTTCGTATGTTTGAGATTTTGTATATGCCCAATTTCTGAATTTCCTTCGTGACTTTCAGTGGGAATTTATTTCAGTGCATTGACATAGAAGACACTTTGATATTGTTGTGATAAACACCCACACATAAGAGAAAATGGGAAATAAGAAGATAAAATTCAATAGTTTCTTTGACAACATATTCCCTAGGGCACTTCTATGATGCTTTTTGATATATGAATAAAATATCCAAGAAGTAGTTGCTTTTCTTGTATGTCATATGCATATAGTTCATAATGATATATTTCAGAAAATCAGGTAAGTTAGAATATAGAAAAAGCTTTCACAAATTCTGCAAGCTCAAACAGTGTATGAACAGCAATTGTGGGAATATCATACCACTGCAGTGGTTTCATGGCCAAAAGGTAGTCCAGTGACCTGGATCTCAGATACCTGTAGGACATTCAAGATATAATAAGCCTGCATCACCCACTGTGCATAATGGCTCCCTAACACCAGCTAATCTATCATCTTGTCAGACCTGTTCTCTATTTATGGACACTCTCAAGCTTGGTTTCCATCAGAAATGGTAATATTTCACACCATCCTCTATGTACTGCTGGGAAAGTTACGGATTAAAAGTAACTCCAGTCTGTACATTTATAGGGATATATAAGCCCATGCTTCTGTCAAAATGCACATGGATTGGTAACACTTTAGTTCTCTGCTGGGAAGACAGACTGTTCTGTAACAGTCCGCTGGCACATTCATACTGCAGGAGTGCACATCATGTTAGTATGTGAAGCAGGAGATTTCTTATTTAACCAGGACATTTGGATCTTTTCTAGTATCTCACTTTCTTCAGAATTCAGTTAGGTTGCTGTATTTTCTTATATTCTTTAGCCATATTGAGTGAAGATAAAACACCAATCATTTGCAGAAGCCAGGTCCACTTGTTTAAGCAGAATGCTGCTTTCTGGTTTTGAATATCCTGTTATGCTTTTGTTTTCTGTCATAGTATAAAACAATATTAAAAATTAATTTTCAACAGCTTATGCTTCAGACTGAGGTATATACTTCTTGTAACACCACCACCTATGTGCCTTTTCCTTTTTTGTTCCTTTTTCATCCTCTATGATGTTGAAGTCCCCTTCATTAAATTATTAGGCTGAAAAGTTCATTGGGAAATGAAGTTGATTAGGAAATCACCTTGTGCATCTTCTTTCCTCAAAACCGTAAGTTGTCTAACATCTGGTAAAACATTTGGTTAGTCTGATGGAGATTTAAAGTCTATCTGGCAACATTTTAATTCCATTACTGTGTCTCCAGTTTTTCAGGACATGCAAATTCTCTTTGTCTCTGCAAAACTTCTGTGAAGTTGAAGATTCCTGTATGTATATCCCTTTGCTTGTCTATTATTCTTTCAGCTATATAGGCTTAAACTTTCTTCCCTGGTCTTTTCCCAACCATCAGGGACATAATTTGCTTTTTTGGTTGCTTTTGGGAAGTCGTATTTCCAGGGCTATCTAAGAACTGCTTAGTTTCAAACATGAAGTAAAAAGCTTAAAAGCCAATCTGCAGTTCTTTGAAACTGTACCATCAACATTAGGAAAGAAACTTCAATGTAGCCATGCATCTCCTTGCCAGCAGTCCACAAAACTCACACAAGAGATGTTTTTATCAATGTGGAGGTTAACATACCTGCTTTTGGTAGTAGCTTACTATACCCTCACTGCCAGCAGATATCAGTTGTGAAGGAAGCTGTAAGATTTTGAAAATGTCAAATTCTTTCACCTGCTTCCTTAAAAATAAAAAAAGCCTGCAATTAATCTCCAAAGCTGCTTCATGCAGGAAGCTGAAGTTATTGCATGAAGATAGACAGGATCTTGTGCCCTCTGCTTTTCCTACATCTGTTGCCCTATGTAAAAAGAGGCAGATCTGATAGTTTCTCAAAGCTACTTCACAGAGATATTTCATTGTCCATTGTAATCAGATTCACAATTAACCCACAGGAGCTGTGTTTCATTGTGGTTTCTGCCTGATTTTGTAACACTAAGCCTTATGTTTTTTCCTTATACTATTTTTTTAAAATTTTTGTGGTATGACAGTTAATGGCTAGGCATCCTTTAAAATAGTCTGATCAGTAATTAGTTTTACTGGGCAGTTATAAATTCCATCCAATGTCTTTATTGCAGGTATTAAAATCATTAATCATTCGGCTAATTGCTTATTGGCATCTTTTGTAGCTTTTACAGTTTAGTAAAGTTCTTGCTGAGTAACATGGACAAACTATCTAGCATGGGGAAGGAAGGCAGATCCCTTCTTATGTACAGGTAAGGGTGACAAATCTATAAGACATTTTTATAGTGTTTCCCTCAGTAAAATATAACACTTAGGAAAGGGACATGTTTTATGCATATTTTTACTCGAGACTATGTCTGGATGGCAGATGTTGAGGTTGTACAGGAAGAAAAGTTTATTATAAGGAGGAGAAGGTCTGGTTTTGTTTTTCACTAGAGCAGTACTAGTGAGGAATAAGTAAGCCTGCTCTGGGATTTCAAAAGACAATTGTCCCAAAGTCTGCAATTCATTGAGTAAAGCCTGTGTTGATTTTCAGGGCCCTACTAAAATTGTACTCTGCACTTAGAATACCAAATAGTGCAAGTGGAGGAAAATTTGCAGTTAAAGCATACACACTCAATCCAGGTAAAGATAAATTTTAGGTGTTTCAAAAGTCATACTTTCATTTTTCTAACTGATATTATGCCTTACAAGTAACATTACAAATTATTGCTAAAAGTGAAAAGGTTTACAAAGCCACTCCTTTTCAATGAAAATGCTGTTATGGCAGAAAACAGATGTATAAAACAAGACAGATCAAGATATTTCTGTACCCTGTTATGTTATCCTTCTGAAAGTAAAATTTCCCAAAGGTAAGGTGTGAACAGGTTTGGATTGACTGGGAAAATTTATGGATGCTTTAAGGTACATTACTTGCTTGTTCCCATAGCATGGCTTCTTTTCTCCCCAAGACAAGAGAGGCTCAGGCAAGAAGGCCACCATGGACCGTTCACATTGTACATTCCAAAGTGCATGGATATGTGTTGAATTGTCTCTGGTATGTGTAGTATTAGATAGAGATATAACTGTAACTAAAAACATATAGCAGTGAAATTATAAAATTAAGCAAAACATCCAGGAGTACTCTATGCATTTTTTAGGTATTCAGTAGATGGAGAAGAAGATATTTGAATATATATGTTAAAAGCAAAATCAAGAACTGTGTATATTTTCTGTCCACTGAGTAGGAAATATAGCTGGGAAAGGAGGGTTAAAAACCAAGCCAGAGTAAACTTCAATGAGCCCTTGAAGATAAGGGAAAAAAACCCAATACAAAACAAAAGCAATCTTCTTCTTTTCCAATAGATAAAGGTTTATAACTAGCATACCCTTCTAGTGATGACATATGGCCCAGCATCACGGCCTATCTTTCGGTTAAATGAAACAAAAACACATGCTCATGTTGAGAATTATGGAGAGTACAATGATGAGAATTATTTGGACTGAGCAAGCAGGTAGATAACAGGCATACCTGGGAAAATCAGGAGAAACAAATGTCAATGTGCAGAACGTATTGCCATAAGAAGTGCTGTAATGAGATGGTCTCAGTATGGGCACCTGAAATAGAAAATGAATCAGAAGTATCAGAAGTATCTAAACAACCACTGTAATAAGATAAAGAAACAGGGACTGTGAATTGAACCTGGAAAAGAGTGACAGTAGGCATGACTTAGTAAGACATTCATCTAAAGGCAGTCTGACCCAAACTTTTCCTTGCTATTACAGCAGAAACTGTGGAGATCCTGTTTGCCTCCTCTGTTTTTAAATACCTGCAGTTATCATTTGCATCCCTGTGTATAAAAATATTTTGATAAGATATAAATGCATCATCTCTGCTAAAATATTTTTTATATGTAGATGTGGTGAAGTGTAGAATAGCATTTACTCTTCTAGCTCTCTATCTGCTGATATTATGGATACAGCAGCACCACTATATCTGATCACTGCTAAAAGTGGTGTCACTTCAAAGTTGGTGTGAGTTTAAATCAATTTGATAGGTATCAAAACAAGCTCTTGTGGCTCTTTTTTTAAAGATTAATAGTTCAGTCGTTTGTACAACTAAATAATAATTTATTGGTTTAATGGTAATTTACTTTTAATAGTTCTACTCAGTCTTCTAGAAAATTTAAATTTCAGATCTATCCTTATGATAAGTGTAATGAATACCTCTTAGAAAAGCAGGCTTTTGACATGGAGTAAACATTTAAGCACAATCACTTAATACAATGCTTTCTGTCCTAAAGCAAACAAATACTTGCAAAGCTAACTACTACTGCACACATTGTTTAAGATAAAGAAATTGAAGCCAGAAGTTGAAACGCTTTTCAAAGACTCTTTAGCACATTAGTGGCTGAGCAGGGATCAGGTCTTGCTTGACTCTTCTGCATGTACCTGAGTATCTGGAATACAGTATATCATTCTCAGCCTGAAAGAGTCTTCAGTTCTTATTATTTTGTGGGTTGTTTATTAATTATTTGATTAGAATTGACATCTGATTAAATATTTTATTCTGCCTCTGTAGTCTTTTCATATACAAAGCGTGACTTTTTGCCCTGCTAAGTGAGGATTTACTGGGCTAGATGTTGATTCAGTAGGTTGCAAGTGGAGTGGTTGCCTCCTGAGGGTCATATTAAAGCTTGAGGGGAGCTTTTTGAGCAACATTGCATCTTAAAGACGATATATCAAGCTGATAGATACATGGCTCTTCTGTTGAGAAATTCACAGTAGAATTATTGCTGGTTGCCAGTTATTACTTGGGACGTAAGGAGTCTCTTGGGAATACAGTTTGGATAAAAAGGGTTAAGCTGAGGGAAATGTTACATTGAAAACCTTTGTGATGAGGAGTGTTTCAAATAGTCAAAGGATGTTTTGTGTGCAATTAAGAATTACCATTTTTAGGGGGAAGTGCTCTAGTTTTAATGATGAAAGTGTGGTTAGTTTAATAGAGCACCTTTCTCATTATGACTCAGCAGAGAATTGACAATTTATTTGTTGTACCCTTCTGTTCCCCTGCCCCATTCCTTTGGAAGCACACAGCTGAGGATACTTGCTAGTGCATAGCTGAGGACATTCTCTGTGAGCTACAGGAAGTCTTTCAGAGTCAATAAATTTGCTGTATAGTCTAACATGTTGGTTTGAAAGTGTGGGCTTGGGTTGTTCTGTGGGTCAGATGACTTTCACAGAAGAGATTTGTCCAAATTTTCTACTCCTCCTTATCACAGAATCACAGAATGTTAGGATTTGGAAGGGACCTCAAAAGATCATCTAGTCCAACCCCCTTGCTGCTCTGCTTTTCTTGGTAGAAGAGATTTGAACATTTAGTTGAGATTCCCTGCGCCATTCAAATAACATCCACACCGTGAATTGTTATTGACATTTAGACATCTACATCTTTGGGCTTTGATCAACATTCCTGTATCATTATAAGAACCACTGTTATATATACATAAAGCTTAATCAGAGCTGTTCTTTCTAGATCTCAAAGAGCTTTACCAAGAAGGGTAAGTGTTATTATTTCCTTTCAACAAACTGAGAAATGAAAGACAAAGGTGAAGTGATGGGTCCTGGCAGAACCGGAAATACATTCAGTGCTTTTGCCTCCTCAGTCAGTTGCTCACACTTTCTCCTCAATAACAAAGTGAACTTTGGTTTCTTGGACAAATTACAGCTCAGCTAATTAGATTCATTTTTAGATGTAGCTTTTTAAAAATTTTATTTGATGTTGTCTTTTTCACAGTAACAGAGAGGAGGGAAAGGGAGTGAGGGAAGCTGGAGGTCCTGTTCCACTTCATCTTATCCGAAAAAAGCAAGAGAGTTGCAGGGCTAGGAGCCAGCTTTCAGAAGTAAAAGTCTTCATAATAACTCAGGAGCCAGCTTTCAGAAGTAAAAGTCTTCATAATAACTCAGGAGCCAGCTTTTAGTAAAAATTTCTTATGAGAACTGGCAGACATTGAACTTAATAGAAAGGTAACAAGTCTCTAGATTGGGGCAAGACATGTCTTGTGCCTTTCTACATAATACAGTTTAGAGCGGGAGATGAAGAATTTTGAAGTTCCTGAATCATAAGTATATATAATCAGAGTCTAAGTGTCAGATGCTAGCTCACTTATCTCTGTATGTCTGTCAGTATAAATAAAAACTATTGCATATAACTGATGACTTTTATTTTCTGGAGCCAATGCCATCCTTTTGTCTGTTTCACAGAAAGAGTGATTCAGACAGTGTATTAGAAAGTTTCTTTCCTCTTAGTAACCACCTCATATAGAGGTGGTAAATGAAAATCATAAAACTTACTGTAAAATACTGTTTGGTAATCTTACAACTTATGCCCTGAGGTGTACAACTACACGTTAAGTTACAGATATATGAGACTGGTTTTTTTCTAATAAAGAGAAAGAAATAACATAAACAAAAAATTCTGTTGGAAAGACCAAAGAAAGAAGCAAATGGTAACTACTGTACCATGAAAAGCAAAGGTATTGTACAAGAGTTTAAATGACAAAGGCAGTAACTTTCCAGTGTTTTAAATCTGTGGAAAACAGCTACAGAACTATGGCTACAGATATGCATTATATAAAAGTTCCAGATGTGTTTATACACAGAAGGTTCCTTCAACAGATTGCTTTGTTCTTGAAAACACAAAGCCATAAACCGACTGGCGCAAATTGGCATAGTTCTTTTTACTGCATGCAGTGAAATTTCCAGCAGTTAAAGGTCATTGGTGGTATCATTACTGACACATTTTGATCTGCAGTTGCTGGACTTCATAAAAATTAATTTCCTTATCAAAACACTGGGCTAGAGACTGAGACTTCAGTGAATCTGTTTTGATTTCTACTTGAGGGCCTTCTTTTCCTTGTTTTTCTGCTGCTTCCTTTTACAATTGATATTAATTTTTAAGGTCGAGAAGGTATCTGAATGATAAAAATTCTGATCAATTTTACTCTTGATGGGTAACATTTCTGTGAGCATTTCTTTAACTTCTCAGGGTGGTAGAGCTGGGCACAAGGAGAATTAGATAATATTTGAACAGGTGGTAGCAAATATGTTGCTTCTGAATTGCTTTTGGTGTTTGGAGGTTTGCTTTTAGCAAAATGATGTTCACGTAACTGTATTGAAAAGAAGAAAATTAAGAAATAGCATTGTTCAGTAGTGAAAATGTTAAACTAAATGGACCATGTTAACATTGCTGTTGATCCTGAGGAACAGTTTTTCCAGTATGTGGAGCATTTTGTTTCCACCCAGCATATGTTCTCCATGGTTTTCTCTGCTCTAATTCATCCATGTTTTTCAACAGCTCCAGATGGCGTGATGCCTCCAAGGCTTTCATCTGCCACTCCGACCAGTCTTCAGGTTGTCTGGTCTACACCAGTTCGCAACAACGCCCCAGGCACACCCAGCTACCAACTCCAGATGCGGCGGAGGCATTCTGCTGGTGACATTTCAGAGTACGCAAACCTTAGCAAGGCCACCATCAACTGCTGAGCAAGAAAAATCCCATTACCTTGAACAGGGCTCACCTTTAGTGTGGCTGGTTTTGTTACAAGACATGTAATGTTTTAGTCTTTCTTTAGGTGCTGGGATGTTTAATGGTGTAAGACATGATGCTTTTCTTTGCAGTTTGCTTTCCAGCCCTACTGCTTCCTTACAACACAGAGTCGGAGGTCTTCAGCCATACACTGAGTATGAGATGAGAGTTGTTGCCTACAATGGTTATGGCAATGCTTACAGCAACTGGACTTCAATGACTACAGCAGAGGACAGTAAGCAGTCTGATCTTTTTTAACTCCCTTTAGCAGAAAATACAAATAAAAGTTCAGCTGCCATTGCACATAATTACTTTTGGATAGATAGCTTTCTCAGTTAAATAGCAATAATGTATTTCCTTCCTGAATATTAACTTGCAGAAATGACTTCTAGGGGATCAAGTATCTGTTGTCCTAGATTTTCATAAACCATGAATATTTAAATATATGTTTTGTGAAGTAATATCTTATTCCTTCATATAGTTTCCCTCCATGCATATACATTCATATATATTTACTTTAAGATACACTGGTAAGTATAGCTTTGTAAGTGGTCTTCCTTTATATTCAGGGACTTGATTCTAATTTCAGTTGTATCAGAGAACGTAAATTGAAGTTAATAGTATATGACAGTTGTCTTATCTTTGTGTTGAGAATACCTTATTTGTACCACAGCTGAACAGAATTTTTCATTCCCAGTGAATCTCTGCTAATTCAGAGTGGTGATCTAATGGTCTGAAACTGAGTTTGTCATTGCCTATCCCATCACTTTCCTCATTAAGAGTTCTACAGTCTTCAGACTCATTCCACGTAATTTGTTCATCAGTCTCTTGATTTCAGAAACAGGTATCAGCATATAGGTACAGCCACTTAGTTGGCAGGGTAGCATTTTGTACCCAATATAACATGTAAGCAGAAACACATGGCAAAGCTTGAGCTTATTGTACTTAATACATCCACAAAATAGATAATTTTAAAAGAAGCTGAGCTGCTAGTTCTCTCTTGCAAGGTAGCAGTGTATCTAATAGCACATTTTTTGGAAAAGTCTGTTGTTTTCAAATATGTTATTTGATTTATTTATTTATTCCTCAGTGATGGATGACCCCATTAGTAGGTGTAGAATTTTAAAATTCTCTTTTTGGGAGGTAGGGATAAAGCAGAAGGGCCTACACAGGAATGCAAGTTACCTGCTGCATAGAACTCGGATGGTCTTTGTGCACTAACATGAAATGCTATCCTTTGCAAAACCTGGCTGCAAAAATGTGCTAAGTTTGTATGGAAGGTAGATGTTGCCAAAGGAGACTTAAGAACAAGAAAAGAAAAATATAATCCCTCTGCCAGTGTTTCCACAATTAAAATACTTTGAGATTAACAAACAACTCACCTCTTCAGCTGTGATGCTGCATCTTGTTCCTTAGCTTAACACAAACTTCTGTAGTTCAGTTATAAATTCCATCTTTCCAACGGGAAAATTACTTTCCTTAAAAGGTCCTTTCCATTTGCATGGTACTGCTGTAGAATTGATGCTGATGTGTACCCAAGATCCAACAACCCTTGTAATTTACAAAAAATACCCCAACTTTCAGTGGTGACAAAGATCTCTGGTTCCATTGTGGCACTGGGGAGGGCTGCCACCTGTGAAAAAGTATTCAACTCAATTGCTTATGACTGAATGATTGTCATTGGGTATAAGCAGTATTTCTGTCAAGGTTTCAATATATTTTATAAGAAATATATTGCCTGCAATGACAGCTTGTAGCAGAAGTACACTTAATTCCTGGCCCAGCTAACCAGTAGATTTTGACTTTTTAAAGTATAATTTGCTGGTAGAAATTTCCCATATGTCTTACTCTGTTGAAATATGTGTGTGTACACATGCTCTTATTGAATTTTATGCAGTGAATATATGTCTTTTTTGTTTCACAAAAGCATAAAATACCTGTAGGAAAAAGATATATGCCTGTGTACATGTTTATGTGCTCATACACCTGATGGCAATAGATGTAAATCAACACATCTACTTTTAAAGTCAGTAGAATTCTACTAATACAAGCTGATTATTTCACAATATATCTGCATATTACTTTTTATTTATGATAACTATTTAGTAAACTAGGAGGATATTGGGAATGATTAAGGAAAAATTACAGAATGCTGCCATAAGAATCTGTCATATCCAATAATAAAATACCTTAGTATACAGATTAGTAGGTTGGAGGTGTTTTTTAATGCAAGAAAAAATGCTGTAAATAATTTTCAAATAATTCCATTTACATGACTGTGGCACTAGTAACTGATTCCATGCATTTTTTAATGTCTAACCTGCCTGTGCCACATGACAAAAATGTATATACCCTATGAATATTTTAAAACCTGCTAAATGTGTTAATAAAAGATGTTTGTTCCAGTGATCTTGGTCAGTATAACATCAGACTGTTTTCTGCCAGGCAAAAAGAAATAATTTATGAAGTTTCTGGATTAGATCTTACTTTCAGTAACTTGAATGTAAATTTAAGACAACTGTCTTGCAATCAATGCAATCAGCACTGAACTGAGGTCAGTATGTACCATTGAACTAAGTGCACAATTTCGTGCATTGCATTCATTTTCCAGACATAAAAGAGAAGGTATCACTTAAGTTTTCCCTTTTCTTATGTTGAGTCTTTGAGCTGTCTGAGAAGGAAGCTGTAAAGGAACCGGTTATTGTCACCTGAAGCTAGCCCAATGGCAACTGCTGCATTCTTATTGCATAACTTTATGATTCACAAAATTACATTGGTTGGTAGCGATCCACATGCTGCAATCTTTGATCAGAGGGAGGGTTCCCAAATAAGAAAGGTGCTTTTTCTCAAGCACTTGAGAAAATCCATCTTGATTTGGACAAGTTTTAAGCTAGCAAATTTGCTACTTTAGAGAAAAGATGACTATACCTTAATTTTATTTTGAATATCCTAAAACCTGTTTGCAGTCCAGGAAGTTGAGTGCAGCAGCACATTCTCTACACTGACTACATTTCAGTCTTGTGGATCAGTGCACAGTTCCAGTGTGGAGAGCTCCCAGTGAAGCCCTTCTGTAGGTGCCTGGCTTGTACTAGTTGAGAGAGAAGGTTTTGTGAGCTACCTGTCAGGCAGTCCAAGTTTTTATTTTTGAGTTCTTGCATAAGTGACTGCAAGTCCATCTCTTCTGTGTATGCCACAGTTATAGGCCAGTCCAATGTTCATTCACAGTAATTAATGTTAAAAGTACATAGTAGTCACTTAGGATCATTACATATGGAAGATGCTAGAGAGAAAAAAAAAAAGAGAAAAGGAAAGTAGGAGAGGTCCTTCAATATATCATCTGAGCTATTTCTTGACAAATCAAGGCAGCTATGACTGCTATGGTGTGCTCCTTTGGCATGCTTACCACAAAACTTTTGATTCCAGGATGAGGTGGTCTATTCTTATAAAGCTTCCTGATGTGGACAATAGAGAGAGGCAATGCAGGACAAGAAGGTAGAAGATGCAGTTCGCAGCTTTCAGAAGTGTTTACTTTGCTGATTCTATTCTTTGTCTGGGAAGACAAGTCTCCTACTTTAGGTATATAAGTTAGGTCCATAAAATTTAAGCATATAAAATAATCTGTAGTTAGTTGTTTTGAATGTGGTCACTTGTGCTCAAGAAAGATAAATAAAAAGTGAAGAGAAGAACATATCTGGTGAGGCGGTAAAGAGAAAAGTCATGTGAAATACATGACAGGGTGAAGAGCAAAAGGACAGAAGAACAAAGTAAGCTGAAGTAGTATCGTGGCAGATGTGATAGAATAATCCTATGATAAAGAGTACAAACTGCCCATGCATGACTATAGATTAAGAATTAGAAGAAATTTTCTAGATGATAAGTTGTGATAATATATGAAAGACACTACTTTTTCCTAATATGTATAATTGTATTGTCCATGTTCCTGAAAAGAGTAAATGATTCAAGAAGAAAAGGCACAGAATTTCTGTTCTGCTCAGTGAGACATCTTCCCAGCAAATCAGGTATTTCTCATTAGCTTTAAAGGGCAGTCATCCAGGTGCCTGTCTCAGTATATTAATGAAAGTATAGATTCTCCCAAAATATATCCATAAGAATGTAGCTGTCTGCACAAGAAGTAAACAAATATATGGTTCCACTCAGGGAATCAAAAAAGATTAATGACAATTTTGTGCTTTTGTCAAGTCTGAACTTTTTGAGGCAGATGAGCACAATAGCCTGCCATAAAAGATAATTTCCTTTGCCAAAATGAAACTACCTTCTAGTATTAGTACTCTGATGAAATGGTTTGAAATATGAACTACAAATCTTGAGGAAAAAGATGCCTACCATTCCCATGTTCAGTAGTTCCTTCTATAAACAATTACATCCATGTAAAAATCTTTTTGATTTTATTTTCATCTTCGTCAGGCTGAGCTGTGTAGCTGTCATACTTTGCAGTCTTCCCTCCAGTGACAACCACATTGACAACATGTTATACTCCACATTGATTTTACAGTTAAGGAGCTGATTGTGATATATAGGGATTTTAAGAATTCAGCTGAGAGGCTGACTTTTGCCTTTTATCATTCCATTAAAATTTTATAACCATCTTTTTCATGTCATTTCATCCATGAATTCTTACTCTAGAAAGTGATAGCTACTGCTGTGAGCATAACTTTTCTCATGTTCAGAGCTTTTTATTGTATTAGCAAACTATCCCAATTATAGTTAATACTCATGTTTTACATAATTGTGGTGACCCTTTCAACCAAGCAGTATTGTGCTAGTTGATTTGTATATGGAATTAGATGATTCTGCTTGCCATTTAAAAAGAAGCTGCACCGAATGAGTGTTAGGGACCAGGATTTAATGCTTTCCCATCCAGTGGGGCCAATTAAGCATCTCTCAAATGTCTTGTTTGAACTCAGAAAATCTTAAAAGTCTCTCTTTTAAAAGGGCAGTAGGGAATGTGTGGGTAGGTGTGCTAGCTACCAAAATATGCTTTTTTCAGGGGAGAGAGAGAGGGACTAGGGGGACCCAGAGTTTAAGTTTGACAGCTCCTCCCATATATTACAAATTGTCCTAAAGGAATACATTTAAACTGTGGAGGGGTTTGAAGCACTGATTCCACTAATTAACATGAATGTTTCACCTATAATGCAAGCAACTTATTCAGGGGGAATAAAAAGGCTTATCCATTCCCTCACAAGAAACTGTTGGACTGTTGTAGGTGGTTTTTGTTGTGTTATTTGTTTTTAATTCCTGCAGAAGTTCACAGTATGATAGCTTATTTATGAGGTATAATTAGATAAAATGTAAGTTTGTAGCTCAGTGGTAAATATGTATTTTGACCCCTCTCCCCCATTAAATCAGAATTTGCAGCAACTTATTTTCAAGATCTTCAATTCCAAAGCAAATTTTCCTCTTTCCCCTTCACCCTAGTGAAATTTTCAGTTTACAGAATAAACATCTGATTCAGGTTTACACCTTCACCTCCCCATGTTTCAGTGAAGTCTAAATAATGGACCAAATTTTGTCCCAGCTTATGACTTAATTGATTGTGCCCAAGAGTACATGAAAATATAATTGAATTGCTCTTTACAACAGATCATCTTTTATACTTGTAAATTCGGTGATCTAAATTAGTCCTGGAGTGCACAGGCATTAAATATAGAACTCCATCCTTATTATCACACTGAATAGAACAGGATATGTGATATGGATGAGCTTTATGGAGTTGCTTTGTAATGAAAACAAAACCACTGTTATTTTGTCAAATTTAAAATAAGGGGAAATAAAAAGAGAAAAAGAAAAAGCTTCTATCCCAGTTTTGCATCACTGTTTCCATAGACACCAGAGGAATAATCCTGATTTACCTGTCTCCTCTTTCTCTTTTCACATAAAAATTATCAGGAATTTAACTTCTTGTGAAGAAAATTATTCTGCCAAAAGAGATAATGTTTGTTGTGTTTTGGACAGCATACTGCTTCACTAGGAATTAAATACTGGTGTTGATGACCATGGAATTCAGCATATACTGTCATGTGTCCTGAAGTCTTAGCACACCCACAGTTACTAATGAATTTTAAAGTTTCAACCCTTAACATTTGAAACTTAGCTCCAACCCCNAGCTATTTGAAGCAATTACTAAATCCAAGTATATCTTTTGTTTAAAGATTTCAATAAGATGTAACGTTCACAGAAAAATCTCATAAATGTCAAAATTGCTATGGGCAGGATAGAGGGAAATATAGTATTTTCTTGATCTGCTGTAGCAATTTATAGATTTCAGGATGTGGTTTATAAGAATGCTAAATGTTCTGGAATTACAGCTGTTACTGATCAGTGATTGAGCCAGATTTGTGTTATTGCACCATGTTCTTGCTTGTACCTAGAGAGCAGTAAAGCCTCAATATAATAAAAAGCACCTGCATTTTAAATGAAATTTCAATTGAAAAACTTAACAGCCCTTCAAATTGCAGAATTTAACGCAGCCCAGTAAAGCTTAAATAACACTTTGCCTCCACAGGCTGAGGGTTTTGCATTCAAGGTGACTTGATTGTGTCGCATGGTGAAATTATTTACAATTAAGGAATTTCTCTGGAGGGCTGCAGAGTATTTGCTGTTCCACAAAACCTATGCAGGCATATGGTCGGTCTTTTTCAGTATTCATGGAAGCTCCTGAACCTTTATGATAATTGAATCAGTTAGAGTGCTGAGTGGAGCAAGCATAAAACCTGTTAACCTAAAGGTCAGATCTGTGCATTGTTTATTTATCAGTAGGTGAAAGAGCTAAATCGGCAGCTTCTGTCACAGTCGAAGTAAAAAATCACCTATAATATTAACAGGGAGTAGATAAATTGCAAAAAATGGATTAGAATTATAAACAGAATGAAGTAAAATATTGAATATATAATGAGAGATGTGGTAGGGGCTTACTGAGCTGTAAAATCTGCAGCTTTGTTATGCCTGTGCTGTTGGTTTCAATTAGTAGCTAGCGCTCTAGAAAATATCAACAAAAGCTAGAACTGCAGATCTCTATTGATACTTAGCTGTGCACTTTCTCCACATGCTAACAGCATTGATAGGACACTTTTGAGACACAGGATGGAAAAAGATGCAGAGGAGAAGGGAGGCTGCTTGGGAAGAGGGAAGGTGTGCACACAGAGAATATTGACTTTGAGAAGACTTTGGATAGCTGGGCCTACAGTTTCTGAAGGAATAGGCCATTTAGTAGACCTGAACTTCTTGTCATTTTGAGCCTCACTTGATGAGTACTGCTTGCTAATAAGTCACAGACTGTAAGTAATTTTCCTGTACTTTTTTTTTCTGTTACAGAGCCTGGACCTTTAGATCCACCACTTCTGATGAATGTTACAGCAAGGGCAGCAACCGTCACCTGGCAGCATCCTTTAAAACCAAATGGCATTATCACTCATTATAATATTTACCAAAATGGGCAACTGCATGATACAGTGCTAGGAAATAGATCTAATTGCACTGTGGAAGACTTGCATCCTTACACTGTCTATGTGTTTCAGGTAGACGGATGCACTTCTAAAGGATGCTCTCTTTCACCTGAGACCCCAGAAATACAGACTCTTCCAGGTGCACCTGAGGGTATTCCTGCTCCAGAGCTGTATTCCAATACTCCAACTTCTGTGGTTGTATCCTGGCAGCCACCTGCTCATCCAAATGGTTTGGTGGAAAATGTTACCATAGAAAGGAGGATGAAAGGAACAGAACAAATATCAACAGTGGTGACTCTCCCTATCAGTGAGTCCATGAGCTACATTGACCAGAGTACTGCTCTGAGCCCTTGGCAGAAATTTGAATACAGAATACTGATGAGCACTCTTCATGGAGGCACGAACAACAGCGCATGGTCAGAAGTTACCACTAGACCGTCAAGACCTGCTGGTGTTCAGCCACCTGATGCAGAAGTGTTGGGGCCTCATTCAATTAAGGTAGGAATAAATCCCATTGCCTCCTGGCTTTAACATGTTTTCCTTGTAGCAACAGTGTATTTAAGAGAGACATCTACTGGCTGAACCAACAGATTTTATTGCAGCAGGAGTAGTTGCATAATTAGTATCTGTCCTTTGGCTGAAAAGTATTAGACTCTGTTCCGTTTTTTTTCCTTTACACCAGTCTCTGGCATGGTGCAAAGGAACTCCAGTTCATTGACTTCCTTACACATCTGATGTATGTTCAATATTAGACTTGAATGCTTGCTTTTAACTCCCTAAGCAGCTCAAAAAGTTACTTACTACCTTCTCCAAAATTTCAAGACTTCATTAAAATGTTAACAAGTAAAAAGATTTTTTAATGCAATTAAATCTTGCATGTAACGATCAGATTTCTTAAAAATAGCTAATGAAGAAAAAGATAGCATTGCAGTTCTACTGATTTATGAAAGAAGAGTCTTACAGGGACTACCTAGGAAGTTTTCAATTATTCACAACGTTCTGTTGGGAATGAACTCTAGAGGACAGGATAACTACCATTGTTTTGGCTTGCATACAAACTTCATTCAAGGGAAATTAGTGTAACCAAACAAGAGGGATTTTTGTAGCTTAGAAGCCTCTTTTGTGTAAATACACACATGCTTGCATGGATTCAGTCTTGTACTAATGCCAAAAGTATTGGTACAGTAGCTTGCTCACCAGAGCACAAAACAAAGGACATTTGCATAAGATTGAAGTTCATCTGTTAGATTTATTATTTTTGGTATACATTATATTTTCAAAAGGCAAACAGTGGTGTTACCAATGCAGTCTAAATAGTTTGAGGGTATGAATTTAAACAGTAAAGCAATGCCAATATTTTTGCTTTGTTCACACAGATTTTAAGCTATGAAAAGAGCTATTCATCATTACACAAAAAAAATCCTGAGTTTTAAAAATTATGCTTTAATGTCTAAGGAATTGCATGTTACCTCCATGTTAATAGCAAATGAGATCAGTATAAGTGCAATGGTTACTGTAAGAATTAATAATAATTGACCACTGGTAATTATGAAGAATTGCCAGACTGCTTATTGAAGATTTTGGTGATCTACTTCCAGGACTCTGCCCTCTCTGCTTCTGTAGATATATCTTAATATCCACTACAATTTATAATAAAGCATTTTTCATGGATTTACCAGAAACATCAATGCTGAGTAAACAGTAGCCCTAGTTTAATGTCATGCTTACATACATGTCTACATTTTATAGGATGAGTTTTTACACATTGGCTTCAACTCTGAGCACAAAGAAGTTCTTGCAACCTTTAATGCTTCAGTTAATGGGGTAAGGTCATAATAATTTTGTACCTTACCCATATTTTTTTCTTTCTTCAAATGCAGTCATCACCAATCCTAATTTTAAAAGCCTCTGAATTATCAAAGTTCTTGTCATTCTGTACTGGGTGTCTTTTCTTGAGTTCAGAGGTGTGTGTTCAGTTGTAATTTTGTTGTCTTCTGCTCATCTCCAAGACTAAGTAAGCTACCAATACTGAAAGTAAGTTTGGTTATTTACTTCTTCTGGAACCTGAAATCAGGTGGTGCAGGCTTTACTCTATATCAATTTAATTTTGGGATAAAAATGTTTTTTTAATTTTTTTTACTCTCTTGAAGAGTTCAAAAGCTTTTTGTTTTCATTCTTCCTTCCCAGTCTATCATCAACATTCAAAGCTCTTTAAAGCCCTTTAATGTCTACCTTGTATGGACTTCTGTATGAGAGCTGGTCATACTTCGTGTCACTGCTGCTCTTGTACTCTCAGGTCTGTTTTTTCTACCTGAAGACATGTATTTGTTTGGTCTGTTAAGACTAATATCTGTCAAAGATGCTGAAGCCTGAATGTTTTTATTTCTATGACTCAGTTTTACTGTTCCTTTTTCTTGATTTTAAATATTTAGGTTAAAATGTTCAAACTCATTAAACAGAGTAACACATCCTTGAGAAAGCTGACATATACATATCCCTTTCCAAATGTACTTTTCTCTGGTTATCTGTCCTTCAGCAAAAATTCTCTATGGACTATTGATATCCTTTGCAGATAAAGCCATAAATTCTTCAGATTTATCTAGTATTTTATTTTACTTAGTGTTTAATTTGATATCATAATTGAGGCAGAGTTGGGAATACTTAGTACAATTGCCATGCAGAGAGTATTCCATGACTGAGACATAACTTCACTCTTCTGATTTCTAAGATTCCAGGACTTCTTAAAAATCTTAAAATTTCTCTTGCTTGTACAGGACAGCAAGAGATTCTTTTTATTTTATTTTTTTTTTAGCTTTTATTATTCTCTTTTAATAATTGTTTACTATTACTTAAAAAAAATAAAGTTATAGGTGCAGAAGAACTTACTGCACTTTGTCACTGAAGAGATTATGGACAAAGCTTGCTGGATGGTGCGGGTTTCTCTGCTTCTGCTTGTTAGCAGGTGGGGGCGCCAGAGGCAGCTACTGGGATTTCATGTTACTGGTCTTAACAGTTCTGCCAAATGGACTAACTCATTAGTGGTCGTGTTGTTTCCTTCTCTTCAATTTTATGGCAAGTTCACATCAGAGTAGTAAGACTTTGAGATCACCCAGTGGCTGTGCTGTGGTGCTGGGGCTGTCTTGTGACCTGCATGAGTGTTCTGTAATAGGAGACTACAAGAAGAGCAAGGTATTACCCTGCTTGCTCAAACTAGGGTGTACATCTGAATAGCTGCTCTGCAAAACCCGTGTGTGCCTTCACCCCAGAATTGTGCTAGTTGCACAGGCAGAATGACTGTAAAGTATTGGGCAAGGATGGCAGCTTAGTGGTTGAAAACCTTTCCTGTCTGGAAACACGATGGATCTGGTTTGGGATTGCCTTTAAACTCTGATGAGAGTCCTGGAAAGGAATGCTCTCCCTGCTGAGCAGATCAAGCCTTCCACACCTACAGTGTGTGTATCACCTATGTAGTGTTCAAATCAAATCTGTGGACTCTGCTTGTGCTGTACAATGCTCTTATCTTATTCACCGTGTCTACGATGGTAACTCTTCAGCAGAGAATGGAAAACAGGCTGCCTCTTCAGGAAGAAGGTTTGAATTATCTCTTGCCCTGGAGAGACCTGTCCTCCCAGGTTAGAGGGGAAAGTATTAGAAGGGCACTGTGGGAAACATGAGCTAGAGGCTCCTTGACCAAGCCACGGCTGCAAATCAATAGAGGCTTTCAGCTGTCAGTGCAACCATTCTCTAAACCATGAGAGCTAATATTTACTTCTACTGAAAACAGAGGGAATTTGCAAAACGAGAGAAACATATTTCCATCCCTTTATTTAGTCATAGAATCAATAGAAATGATTTGAAGATGTGGAGAATTCAAAATGCTTCAAGATAGCACTCGCTTGAGTATACAGCTTATTTTCATAGACCAAAGCTTTCCCTCTGCAAGGAAGAAGATACCAGCACAGCAGGTCACTCTTGACATAAACACTTCTGAAGTCTATGTGCTCCTTTAACATTTCATTTTAATCAGGATCTCCGTAACATTTGCCTTGCTTTCTTTTGTGCAACAGAAAGTGTAAAGCTGTGGATAATTTTGAGAGTACCCATTTCTGTGACACCTGCAGGATATCTTTTAATATTTGCTGAATTGATAATGTTCATGGGAGCAGAGTATACTGCGCAATAAACTGCTTTTGTGGCTGATTAAATGCCAAAGTGAAGTGGAGGTATTCAGCAACTGCAAAAGCCGTTTATTTAGTATATGCCAATGCCATGAACATTATTCCTGTTACACAAGATTTGCTATACCTTAATGTACAGAAGTATAAAAGAAATTGTTTCTTTTTCTTGTGAGGGTTGCAATTGCTGTGCTGCTTCAATATCACACTTCACACCGGGATGACATTTGGGAACGTAGCTACGCTGAGTGACTGGAGAAAGAGCTTGGTTTACACAGTGAATAATTATTTGAAGGAGTTCTTTCTGTAGGAAAAACATTTTGTGACTGGGCATGCTGAAATAAATTAACTGCAGCATGCAAATTTTCCAACCTTGGCCATTTAACTTTCTATGGGAAGACTTCTCCTTCATTGCTCTTGTTCTTCCTTGAGAGCTTTGGCCAGGGGAAGACAGCTGTAGTCTGGATTATTGGCTTAACTAGAGACTTGCTGATGCATGCTTGCCTGTATTGTTCTTCCCCGCTGACCAGTGCCACCCATGATAGTTAATAAGCTGCAGCCATTTCCTGTCATTCTTTGTGTAACTTTTTTCTCAGGAGAGAAGTTGGCATGAGATATACATAATATTCATATTTCTCTCAAAGGGAAAAGATCTTTTTCTTCTGTTTAGTGCTTAGGTTATAAGAAAATGGTTTTATCCTGGCTTGGTGAAATAAGTACCTCATTGACATATAGTTCTTTTGCCTTGTTATTCCTTCATGACAACATCAGTTATAGAAACTTCCTGCAATTTGATTAGATACAAAATGAAAAAAAAAAAAAAAAAAAGATTTCATTGAATTCCCACTTAATATATGTTATAGATGTTGCCTGCTAGAAATGAAAGGTGTGTTGATTCTGTAGCACCAAACTGTCATTATTCTTTCTAATTTCTTTTTTTTTTTGCCTATTGATTTAATATCACGTCATTGATTTTTCTATGGAATATTTCTTTTTCACAGGTATTTCTTCATGACTTTTTGGACTGAAGAAGGGTTGTAGACTTTTTAATTTCATTGTCTTTGTTGTTACCCTTAGAGATGACAATCAATTTATAGTTCACTTGACATACATTTTTTTATACAGAAAAAGCTCCAGCAGATAAAGCTGGTATTCCACCCTACAGATGTCATCAGTTTGCTGCCACAGGATCTTCAAGTGTTACAGTGTGCAGTCTTTCTTTGCAGAAGATTATCATTTATTGCTACAGAGTGATAAAATTTTCTAGGAGTTGTTTTTCAAATTTGACTATTAAATTGCATATGCAAGTAAGCAAACAGAAGTGTACAAGGCTCTATTTTTATATTTGTCTTCTGTTCTTCATTAGCCCAGAAGCTGGACAATGAACTGCCAAATGCCTGATGTTCTGTTAAGTGGGCTGGGACTAAAATATGCAGGAGAAAGTTTTCAGCTGTGTGGAATGGATATCACTGCCATATTTAAAGCAATATACTCTGTAGCTACTATTTGAGTATCATACATGAAAAGGAAGGTGTTTTCTTTATCCATTTTCCACTTCCTGTGGAATTATAGTTATAGCCACATGTTCTGAAGTTGTTTTTTGTCTTGCATGTTAATGTTTGCTGTCCTGTGAAGTTGCTTCTGATTATGGAATGTTAGATGTAATGCTAATAACCCTATGGTCACTGAAGTTGATTACTAACAGAGAGGTGACCCTTCAGTGTTTTACCTCTGCAGATTACCATGTACAATAAGCCTGTGAAGACCCTTCCTCTCTTCCAGGTTAAAACCCTCTCTTCCTATTTAATTCTCAAAATGCTTCAGGCTGCATTTGCCTAAGAACATAATTTTGAGAACACAAACTGTCCTGATGCTATGCCTTGTATGTCATGCTGGGAAGAATAAAAAGTTTGGACTTTATTCACCACAATCCCAGTTTTATGCAGGTATGCCTGGTGCATTGGGGAAATGGTTTAGGAGCAATCAATCCGTATGTGAAGATTGCCTTGTAATGCTGTTAAGGTCAGTGAGACCTTGGTTTATTTGCCACATAAGTGCTGCTTGAGCAACTTAGGATACTCCCAACACCCATAGGAACAACCTTAACTTACACACTAGAGGGTTTCCACATTTTAGGACTGTGATTTCTTGCACAGCTTGCTCATTTGGTACAGATCATACAGTGGGGTGAACTAATCAGGGTTTCATCAGCATTGTTCCTCTGCCTTTGATAGAGCTTAAACACTATACTAGAGTAGGTGTTCAGGATGATAAATAAATCTTCTTTCTGTTTTTCCACTACTCAAGCTTCAAGATTGTAGAAGTTTTTGTAGCAGCAACTCGTTATTGCAAACTTGATCATGCCATTCTTCTGTGGTAGTGTTTGTTGAAGTTGGACGTTATTCATGTGCAAAGTGTATGAGAATAATTACCAGTGACCTCTGTCAGGATTTGCTTTTCTGGTGTAATACTGGCTCTTGATTGAATCCCACTATAATTTCTGTTAAGACAGATAAGAACTCATGAGGAAATTCATCTCCCAACTACTTTTGGGGGGAGGTCTGTGTGGTTGGCAGTGAACTATAGTCCTGTGGCTGGAATACAGATTTAGGGGAGCAGGTCTTTGTTTTCAGTTTTGCATCTTTCTGATACATGACTTAGTCTGGGATTTAGCCTTTTCATCTGTAAAACTGGAATAATAATACTTGCAATTTAAGACTTAAAACATGCTTTGAGACCAACAGTGAAAAGCTCTCAGTAGTCTATTTATTACATTCTGTTTGTAGATGTTACAAGCAGTAGCTAGGAGAAATGAGAATAAAATTAAACCAAACATGCTGATTTAAGAGCGAACTGTTGAAGCCAGGCCTGAACTAGTAAAATAGTTCCATATGCCAATAACTCTTCTCATATAGCTCAGAATTAAACTGCAGCTTTCCAACTACTGTCAGAAAAAAAAAATGAAAAAAAAATCCAAGGTTATAACTGTTTAATGGGGGGAAAATGGCTACTTTCTGTCTCTTTAAATTTTGTGGTGGAGAAAATAAGGTGCTTTGATCTTTAAATGACAGCTTCCGGAGTCATTACATTGAATCAGTTAATCTCTCCCAGTAGTTACCTTATTCTCCCTTCCTCATGGGCATCCTCTTTCATGGTCTCTGTGCTGAGCTTCAAATCAATGAACAAACTGTTACTGCTTCCAACATAGCCTGTCTAGTGAGCTTTCCTGCTTTCATGCATTGCCAAGCTCTTACCTCAGACCTTGGCACATCAAAGTGGAGAAGAGGTCCAGTAGTGTCACATGTGTTAACCAGCCTGGCTCCATCATATTCATTTACACTGTGTGGGTCAGGCAGTCCCTTGCCTCTAGACAAGAGAGGTTTTTCAGAGAGCACGTGTCCTGTCATTCCCAGGTGACATGTGTAATTCAAAGCAGGTGGAATGATACAGCAGTGTCTGTGAGTATCCTTGGTCATCCCTTTATCTGGCTTAAAAAAAGTAAAATCCAAAGCCATAGCTGATCTACATATCTTTGGATGAGATCTTCATGCCTGGACAAAAATAAATTGCATCCTGTTGTGCTGCTGACTAAATATTCTTTTTGTTCAGCCTGGTTTTCATTTCTCTTGGAAAAGAAAAAAACTAAAAGCATTGAGAAATTTCCAGTGTAAGCCCCACAAAGCATCTATTTTATGTACAGTATGAGGCATTTTATCTGCTAGTGCACAGCAAATGCTGGGAGTTTTTTCAAGGTTTACTAACATGGACCCATGCTATGCAAAATGTAGGAGTTGAGGTTCTGGAGCAGCATCTGTTCTCCTGCCCAAATTAGTCATCTGTTCCTTTATGTGCAGGGGTTACAGTGTATGATGAATCTTGTGCAAGTTGTATTAGAGTAATTTTGTGGGTTTAGACATAGAAGTTAGGCAGATAAAATGTGATATAATTAAAAAAATTACTCCTCTCTTCCAGGAAATAAAATAAAATTTGGTACAAGGAGAATAATTTTAGTCAATTTGCTCTCCTGAGAGGGTAGCACTAGGAATTTTCCAATGCATCTGACATGTATTTCTTTTTTTTTTCAGAAGCCACCTTGTATTAAGCAACCAGTAAGAGTATATTTTCACTGAAAATGACAGATTTACTTCATTAATATGTCTAAAAACCCCCTGAAATATATTATATTTAGTTGCACTTCACTGAGGCAGAATTTCAGGAGAGGTGAATCACCTCAAAAAAGAATTACATAATCATAGTTGCAGAATGGGTGCTTTACTGTAGTCTGTCAGTCTTTAAAGTCTCCTGTGCTTCTTCCACCATCTTTAAAGGTATGTCTCTGAAAATAGAAGTGAATCATGCACATTCCCCTCTATCTATGGCATATACAATGCATCCAGTATATGCAGTACGGTAGCAACAAAAAGCACTGAGATTGGAAATTTCACCTGAAGATTACTGACTTGAATACTTTCTACCTTGTCATGGTTTAAACCCAGCCAGCAACCAAGAGCCACAGAGCCTCTTGCTCACTCCCTCCATGGTGGGATGAGGGAGAGAATCAGAAGGGTAAAATCATAGATTGAGATGAAGACAGTTTAGTAGGTAAAGCAACAGCTGTGCATGCAAGCAAAGCAAGACAAGGAATTCATTCACCGCTTCCCATCAGCAGGCAGGTATTTGGCCATCCCTAGGAAAGCAGGGCTTCATCACACCTAATGGTTACTTGGGAAGACAAAAGCCATCAATCTGAACATCCACCACTTTCTTGTTTATATGATGAGTAAGATGTCATATTGCATGGAATACCTCTGGTCAATTGGGACAGCTGTCCCAGCTATGGAGCCTCCCAACTTCTTGGGGCAGTGTGAGGAGCAGAAAAGGACTTGACGCCATAAGCACTGCTCAGCAGTAGCTAAAACATCCCTGTGTTATCAGCTCTGGTTCCAGCACAAATCCAAAACATAGCACCATGCTAGCCGCAACAAAGAAAATTAAATCCATCCTAGTCAAAACCAGCACACACTTGTACTTGAAAATGTTTCCTGTTGTCTATGGCAATCATCCATCCTCCTCTGCTTCCTAAGCTTATGGCTTGATCACAGGTACTGTACTTCAAAATGAGTTTTCCTCAATGTCTATAAGAATGTTACAGAATCAATTCCTACCTTCTGTGAAATTTTGTACTGCTTTATCAATATTATTTTCTTTATTTGTCTGATCATGATTTGGGACGAGAAGTAACAGAATCTGAATATAGCATTTGATAATTAACCAGAGCTAAGCCTTTCCTATGTGGGCATGAATAATCTTGTTTGTGCTGTCTTTACTCAAGATCACCCTGTTTCTAATTCTGTGTTTAATAGTATTCCAGATTCTGTTATCAAAATCCTTCAGCTTTCTCCTGCACTTTGCTGCCAGGTTTCTTACAAGTCTGATGGCCTAAGAGGTCCTTCTCTACCTAAGATATAACATTTCCTAATCCCAAAGGGTCCTTTAAAAATCATTTTATAAATCAAGCTTTTCTGTTTCCATAGCCATGTGTAATTGTGCATACAGGTTTTTAAGAAGAGGATAGATGTGTTTCTTCAGGGGATGATTTAGGGGTAAGAGTAGTGTAGGGCTATCGGTTGGACTAGATGATCTTGAGGGTCCTTTCCAACCGTAATGATTCTGTGATTCTGTGATATACCTTTTTAAAGATACTTTGGAGACTGGAGAGATTTAACTAAAAACTTCAGTTTAACTTAAACTAAAGTATCTTGGTATTACTGTTTAACACTTCAACATTATCTTTGTTCATTTTATTTTGCACTAATCTTCATCTAGGTTTTCTCCATTTCTGTATTCTTTACGTTGTTGAATTCAGTCACAGAAGCATATAATCATAGAAAGGTAGAGTTGAAAGGGACCTCTGGAGATTTGGTACTCCTTCTAAACAGGTTCACCTAGAGCAGATGAATCCTTAATTAACCTATGCCTGTTAGGAAAAGAAACAGCAATTGTTATAGATGAGTGGGTCAATGGCAAGGAAAACAGTCCCAGAAATAAACCAAAGCTGGTATATAACCTACACTGGAACTTCTAGGGGAGGGAGGAACTGGGAGGTGTTCTTACACTACTTTTATGAAACTTTGAGATTCTTAATAGTTAACGTCTTGTGCCAGTCTGAAGCCCCCTCTATCATGATACTATTGCAAATAGCCTTAAAAAAAGAACTGAGAACACCCTGGCACTCTGGTACAATGATTTGAGCCTGATTCCTCACTGGAGCTGACAAGGATAAACATATAGGAGTATACTTAAAAACAAACATGTCAACAAACTGTAAAAAAAACCCACCTAAACTCAGTTCAGTAAGAGTAGAACCACAGTAGGTGTAGCGGTATCAATATATCAGTCACGTGAGTTCTGTGGATAATTTCCTTTTTTTTTTTGGGGGAATAAAGTTTCCTCAACATGATTTTGTAGTTCTAAAAATGGAAAATTTTGCCTGTTCTCTGTCTGATACTTACCAGTGTAATTTATTACTGAAAAATAAAGGGGAAAACCTGTATATTTCCTCCTATAAAGAGTGCAGACAAATTTTGTTTCTCACAGGAACTAATGCAGTTACATATTTCTGGAAATTGTGCCAGTGCAAAATAAGATTTCTTTTTACTCTGCCACTAATAGATGAGCACATCAGGTAATACACCCTAAGAAAATAAATGACAGTGCTACTTACAATAATTAGTGCACTTTTGCTAATGCATCTGAACATCTCCTAGGAGTTGGAGTGAAGTGGAGCATTCACATTTTACTGGCGAAGCTAAATATTAGATTTTACAATGGCTACAACTGTTACTCCAACCCTCACTGAAACTAAACAAGGTTAGATTTCTAACTGATGTACTTCTTAAAATAAAATTTCAGTTAGAGGTCATACATAAAGTCTGCTCTGATGAAGAAGGAACAGCACATGTGCAGATCCCACTTGAGTCCATTTGTAGCATGTTGTGTCTGTCTGCGTTTTTACTACAAGAAATTTATTACCTGAAGTTTTTTTTTCTCCTTTAGGTCTCCTGGAAACCTCCTGTGATACAGAATGGTGAAATTCTTAACTATGAGATTCGCATGCCTGAGCCTCGAATTGTCATTATTGGGAACACTTCATCAACATTAAGTCATTTGGTGACTGATCTTGTACCCTATACAAACTACTCGGTCACTGTGATAGCTTGCTCTGGAGGTGACGGCTTTCTAGGAGGCTGCACAGAGAGTTTGCCTACAAGTGTGACTACGCCTTCGACAGCTCCTCAGGGTGTTGGTCCATTGTCTGTGACTCCAATCAGTGAGTCTTTTATTGCAATTTCTTGGCAACCACCACTAAGACCAAATGGTCCCCACCTGAGGTAAGCTCTTAGTTGCAGCTGAGGTAGCAGCTTTCTTCTCGTTATCTAAATCTGACTCAAAAAATTTGGAGTGATGCAGACTTCATGATGTGATGCCTTAATTTCTGACTTTCTGAAGTTCCTCTTTAGGGTTAAGGAGACAAGGAGTGGACTCATGGAAACTGGGTATGTCTAGAAGCAGATAGTAGGATGAACTCTGAATTGTTTTGAACATACACAGTCAGGATTGTTAAGAGGAAGTGTGATGTCTGTGCTGTGGGATTTCCTTGGGAGAACACATTCAGGAAGTCTCTGGGTCTTTCAGATCAGTGCTATATGGAAAGTCAGAAGGAGCAAGAGCAAGTGCAGGGTATTTGTAAAGTCAGACCTGGTGTGGGCTGCAGCATCAGGCACTTTTTGGTGGTGAGTTTGGACCATACATTCCACTAACAGAATAACAGGAAAATGATAAGATTTCTGTGAAGATATTTATTTAACACATCCAATGTTTTCAATACTCTGTGTGGTTTATTCCACATAAAGAGAAAATGTAGAAATGCTATGACATGAAATAATCTTCTCAACTTAAGCAATTAAAAAATTGCAAATGACAGAGTGCATGAGAAAAATTGAAGTTAAAATGCTACAAGTTTGAGGGCAGAGCCATAAATGGGAAATGCAAGGAAGTGTTGGGTATAGCAGGCTGGATTTCACCACAGGAAACAGAAAGAGTAATTTCCTCTGAGATTTGTCTGGAATGCTAGGATGAGGATCTTGGCTTGGATCTGCTGAATACTGAGTGTGTGTGTACATGCATTTGAAAAAAAATGAATTTGGATGCATGAAGATTTATAAAGACAAGTGTGTCTTCATATGTACATGATAAAAAATGTCAAACAAATCTTTCATTCTAGCACTTTAACATATTGTGAAACATTGTGCATGGAATTATATCTCTGTAGTCCATATGTTCTGGTTAGTAGCTCTCTTCTAGGTGCACTGATGGGTTCAATAATTATCATGTAATGCTGTTTCAGTTGCATATGTTATTGC
Source organism: Galbula dea (assembly GCA_013399015.1). Taxonomy (NCBI): domain Eukaryota; kingdom Metazoa; phylum Chordata; class Aves; order Piciformes; family Galbulidae; genus Galbula; species Galbula dea. Next base: position 59,839 of record VWZX01008936.1, read on the forward strand.
TGCACAGTAGCTTGACTCTTTCTTCAGGCTTAATTATGGCACACTACAACTGAATGAAATGATGATTGCTCTACAGTAAAATTTGAAGTTTTTGAAAAGCAGTCCTTGTTATTCTGGGGTTAACGACATGACCATTTTACCATAGATTATTGAAGTAATTCAGCACGACCTGCATCTGCAGACTTCATTTCCTTCATGGTGTGCCATGCTGCCCTCAACAAGAACAACCACTGAAGCAGCTGCTGTGTACAGCATGATGGAGCAAGAAGTCTGCAGCAAGCAGAGTAGCAGCAGCAGCTGCCAGTGGGGGTGATTTACACATCACCATTCAGCGTTCAAAAAGATTTTGATGTTTTTCATGACTTGTTTAGGAAATACATTGGACAGAATATTGGACAGGACTGTTCCTAAAACTCTAATGCTGTCTTTGGGTTCTGTTGACACTGATGAACCACTCATGTGAGAGTTCCTGCTGAGCTATAGAGTCATCTGAATGTTTTGACAAGAGATGAAGTTTAATTAGTTTTTACTATTTAATTTCAGAGCTTTTACTCCTAACTTCTGCAGTAATTTAGTCTGGCATCACTAAGGTCAGTTACATAATGCTTATTTGTATGTGTTGAGGATTATTCCCAAACTAGAGGAGAAGAGTTGTTGGAAGTTACATACGTACATCCTACGTGCCATGGAGTACAGGAAGTTTCAGCTCTCTTGCAGAGAGACTGTAGAGCTTCTCAGTTGATTTCTGATTTTGAAGCAATGCAAAATCACTGTATGTAGTACCTATTTAATACCCTCTTAATTCAAAATCTGGAATGGCATTGTCCAACATTTCCTTATCAGACTGGAGATGTTATTAACATCAAAAAGAAAAATGTCAAATTGCATGTGAAACCAGTGGTCAGAAAGATCATTGCAATGAGATGATGACCAACCCCTAGGCATTCTGCAGAATGCTTAAACACAGAAAGAAGCATTTTCGTAAATAAGTGCTTAAAGCAGGAGTCTGTAAGATCTGCCTGAGTATCCACATAGTTTGGGCTGGAATTTAACAGTAGCCCCTTTCCAAAATGGGGAGCAGGGAGAGGAGGATACACAGCAGCTCACCACTTTAGAGAATCAAGTTGAATATTTAAGTGAATGTATATGCATATGATCCTCATTTGCTGTGCATCAGTGGAAACACTCTTGTAACTATAGTTTTATTAAAACTGCAGCTCACTGTGGAAAGCAGTTCCAGAGTTGTTCTGTTACTGGAAAGAAGAGTACAAACATCTGGTGCTTTACAAAGAGAACACTTCTATCAAACTGAAACAAAAATCCTATTAAAAAATAAGTCCTGTGAAATGTAAAAAAGAATAATAATTTTTGTTTCCTTTATACTTTTCTATGTAATCCCTAGAATGATTAGTAAATGCAAAATATAGTGTTATCCCCCTTCAGTTTCTGTAGATATGAAGTGATTTTTATCTTTGTTAAATTCCATAAAGGTTTTGTATAAAAGATGATGAAGAGTGGGGTGGGACGCATGTCTCCAAATCAGGCAGCCTCATGGCTGACCTGATGAAAGACGGGCTTTAGCTGACCTCCTGTTTGAAACAAAGACAGGAATACAGCTCCAGACACCAATTAAAACCAGGATGAAATAATTTGGTCTTTCAAGCTCACATAGTAAATTTCTGCTCAAATACAAAAGTACCTTGCTAAGATCTACAGATGGAGCAGTTAACTCATTCTATTCCAGTTTGTCACCCGTAATTTGCACTGTGGTTATTTGCAAATGCATTAAACACAAATGCACACTGAAGTTGTTAATCACCAGTAAAATAGTAAGAGCAATGCTGTGTTTCAGCACTTTTGCAAGAGAGAGACATTTTCATTTCATGTTCTGGAGCAGTCTGTGCATAGCAGATGGCAGCTGTCAAGTCTGTAGAAGACACTGTTACTGGGCTATTTGGAGTTATCTTCATTGCATTTCCACAAAGTTTAAAATCTGTAAATCATTAAATAAAATAACTAAATAAATTAAATAAATGGAAATGTTTCATTTTCCTTTTTCAAACTGTTTTTTTTAAGTAACTGAATGTTTAAAATCATGAAATGTTAAAAGGAATGATTATCTCAGAAAGTTTACAGCTGTAAAAACAAAATAATGTGTGGCTTTAAAAAAATGGTGGGTTTTTTTTTGTGTAATAACATTAGTTGAGATAATCCTGGTGTTCTGCTTGTCTTTTGTGTTAGATATGAGCTCCTGAGACGTAAAATCCAGCAACCACTTGCATTAAATCCCCCTGAAGATTTAAATCTGTGGCACAATATTTACTCAGGAACTCAGTGGTTTTATGAAGATAAGGGTCTTAGCAGGTGAGATTACAAAAACTATAAAAACAAATGCTGGCATTTTGTACAGTGTATGTTTAATAGTTCAAAGTATTTCTTGTGTCTTTATGTAGTGAACATATTAATTATGTAATGAAATATTTTTTGTCATCATCTTTGGTATTAATCATTCTAATACGCAGGGATTTAATAGTAGTCTGTCGTTCTTGACTCATCTATTGTTTTGCTCTGAAAAACAAATGAAACTAAAGATCTTGTGAAATTTTAACATCATGCAATGAAACCATTTAGATTTATGTGTACATATAGTCTAGATTTCTGTGTTGGCAAAGTCATAGCACAGGCAGAATGAATGTTTGAGAAGTCCAATCTGGGAAACATTTAAAACTTGGTTTCAGCATTGCTTTTCTTACCTGGTTTTAAAAGTGAAAATTAACAATTGCTTTAATATCTACAAAGGCAAGAAGACTGTTTATCACAGTCTCAGCAGATCTAATTTAAGGGCAGCTTTGTGTTAGCTTCACTATAGTTAAATGCAGTGTTGAGAGTTGGGAAATGGAGGTTCTGTTCCTTGGTATGTAACAGACTCACTGTGTGGTATAGAGCAAGTCGTTTGCTCTTGATCAACCTTAGTTTCTGCATCTCAAAGTCAAGGCTACCAGCCTTCAGACAAGCAAACTCATGCATTAAGAACCTGCAATGGAAGATTCTGTGTTGCTTTTTTGTAGGTAAAGTCTTGGGAAAACATTCATGGATGGTTTCAGGATATGTGTGTTCTCTGTGCTTGTGTGCTGGCATACTTTATGAGGGCTGCATGCTAATTATTGCCCCCAAATACCTGTACCCTGCTTCTACTTTGATAAAAGCTGTGTAAGCATCTCTCCTGACCACCATGTGGACCAGAAGAGCATGACCTCTGCCCCTGACTGTTGTATAGTCTGAACCAAGCCAATGGCTGCTGCCTCTGGCTTGTCATTGCCTACCTGCTGAAAGTCACTGCTCAGTTGCAATAACTGATCAGGGAGCTGTTCATCTACCCAATTCTGCCCAAGCATCCATTTCTTTTTCAACCATATTTTAAATTCTACATAGAGTTTCCTTTGGTTTTAGTTTAGCTCATTTCAGCCGCACTGATGCGTGCAGCAGTTATGTTAGCAGTTCAGAGGGGGCAATAAATTCTGACAGGGCCTCAGTGACAAGTCATTAGGCACAATGACCTTTTGGGTCACCACAAAAGTGTGCCTAACCCTCAGACACACCTGGATACTTCCTTCGGGGAGGGTTCTGCAACCTGCAGCTATGTTTCTGCAATCAAAAATTCAGGATGAGTTTGTGGAAGAAGATGCTGCAGAGAGACTCCAGCTTTATTTTTCAGAGGAGGAAAATCCATCTATCAACATCTATTTTCATTTTTCATGCTTTAAGCATGTTAGAGAATCAGTGAATTTTTATTATATTCCTGATAGAAAACTATTTTTATAATGTTGGGGTTTTTTTAGGTGGCTTCTTCATTTCTAGTAGGCTAGGCCAAACTTCTTTTATTTTCATTATTGGAAATATGGATCTAAAAATGAATCTCAAATTCTCATCACTAAGTTGCAAGACTAGATCTCATTCATTTATTTTGCTCTACAGTAGTCAAGAAAACACTACATGTACAGAGGTGACAGAAAACAGAGAGGGAAACAAGATGTGTTATGTATATCATCACTGTTCTACAATACATAGAGTTACAGCTGGAGCTAGAGAGCTCTCATTAGTTTGCTTGCTTCTCAATGGGACTATTACATTTTAGCTCTTTTGAAAATCAGGATGGATGGTTTCACAATACGGGGTGCTACAGTAAAGCTGGTAAAAAAAAAAAGTACAAGTAAATATACAAGTAACTTTCCCTTTAGTAACAAGGCCTCTAAATATTAGGCATTTACTGTGTGTTCCTTTACTGCATTTGTGGACACTTATCTCAAAGTGCTGCAGCTTCAGTGAAAATTTGAACAAGGTGATCCTGTGTTTCTGTGATTGCACAGTTTCTTGTGAGGCTTTTTATGAGGACATGAAATTTGGGATTATGAAATCTTACTTAAAACATATTAATATGCCATTTGGTAAAAGAAATTATGGAGTGACAGTCACTTGGTTTACTAAATATGCATGAAGTATTTAAATCTGTGTAAGTTGAATATACACAGGTCTGAAGAAAATTACTAAATGAGTTTGTATTCCTAGGCACTTTTTTTGAATGTTTTTGAGGTGGGAGAGTTCTGGCTGTGTGTTGAATCACTTTTACAAATGAGACTCTGCAAGTTAAAATCAGTGGGTTTCCCAAAAGAGGAAAAAAGCCTCATTTGATTAAATTTTGATCCAAATTTTGGCAGGTTGCCACTGCTGTAATTACATATTGAATTGAGCTATAATCTCTCAACACCTCAGAAGCTACATCTATGAAGACTGAAATAATGTGTTTTATTTTTGTTATCATGTTAATCATGCTGAATTATTTCCAAAAGAACCAGACTCCTCTTAGAGAGTCTTCACTGGTGCAAACCACACAGCTCAGCTTTTCAGACCTTGGGGGGAAGAAACAGCAAAACTTTGGCACAGGCAGAAGGTGCACAGCAAATGTTTTCTACCTCTGCATTTTTTATTCCATTTAATTATTTTTAAAATGTCTTAGGTACACAACATATGAGTACAAGCTCATAGTGCACAATGAGGTAGGATATACATCAAGTGAAGAAGTGATAGCTACTACATTAGCAGGATTACCAGAGAAAGGAAGTCTCCTCACTGCACGTGCTGTTAATCATACTGCTGTGGAAGTGGAATGGTCAAAACCAAGTAAGTGTGCTTAGTATTTATTCCAGTAACTAACCTGCCATCACTTATGTTGGTCTGCCTTGCTGTCATAGGAAACACAGTCCTTGTCTTGACTTATAATATACTTAGATGTCCTTGAAAGGAGAGGAAAGATATAGGGGGAAAAATGTGCACATTTTTCTATTTCTCAGTCATGTTCTTACTTATTATATGCTGCTTTTACAGAATAAGAGAAGTGAAAGGGAAGAAATAGTTAATGCAAACTCATGAGAAATCTATGAAGTAGTAGTACACAAAATCCCCTTGTCTTTGTGGTAGACTTCATCTCTTTGTATAAAAATTTGCATATACTTTCCTTCAGGATGAGAGGAGCCCCTTTCTCTTTTTGCTCTGCTCCTTAAAATGAATTTAGCCAATATCTTTAGTTTGTTTGCTAGTACATCAGTGGGGAATTTCTTCATGACTTACATGCAAATGATTTTATCAGGACTGGGTGCTGAATTGCAACAAATGTAGTCTCTTTATTTTATAATTGCATGCCTGAAGTAAGCATGCTTATAAAAACTGACAAATGTAATAGATCTGAAGCAGCTCACTGAAGTTTCATTACCTTAGTAATCTAAATCCCTGACCTTCTAGATGTAGGTAATGCAATCTGGGTTTATTTTCATTGATACCTTAGAAATTTCCTCCATATATTTTTGTTAATACAAAAGGTTAAACACCATTCTTTATTTGAAAACCTTATCATAGTTTATTACTTTTCATCATACAACAAACATATTAACTATTTTGTACACCCACATTTCATTTTTTTCATAGTATTAGGTTTCAAATTATTTTCTTGGAACTTGGGAATCCTTAATGTAAGTTGCCTTGCTATCTTTCTTTTACCTACTGAAGGTTTCTGACTTCTAAGGATTTAAGACTTCTATCTGTACCATTTAAAATAACAATAGTATATCACTCTTGATTAAGAATTTCTATGACAAAACTGTCTATTATTAAATCTGAAAATCCACTTTTATTAATGCTCTGTCCCAGTTAGCTGAGTCCTCTTCAGTGGTGCAGTGTGTCAGCTAAAGCAATATGTATTAGTGCTTAAAGTTTTTGTCATAATTATTCTTTTCATCGTGATGCCTACTGGATCAGATCAGATCTGTACTTAAACTATTTGACAAAGGACAGATAAGACAACAGACTACATCTGAGTTATGAAAATGGAGAGGCAAAGCTTGCCTGGAATCCTTGTTTATCTGCCAGCTCAGACCAATGAGTGTCCTTCCCTGTGTAGGCAGAAAATAGTACTGCTTTGTTTTCTTCCTTACACTGGGGAAGCTTGGGCTGGGAAAACCACATTTTAGGAAGAAACGGGGTTTTTTCCCCTGTAAGTACAATGCTATTACAGCTTTACATGGGGATGGTGCTATCATGCTTTTTTCTAGAATAACAACACTTAGATTTTCATTTTCACTATGGCCAAAAGGCTGACTCTGTAGAGTTGAATGTAACTATAATTTAAGGCATAGTCACTTATCCCTGTTTCATGACTAGAGGAATAACACAGGTTAATAACACAGCAATAACACACAGGTTGGGTTGTCATCACAAAGATGTCTAGAGAAAGAAAGCTTTCTCCAGCACTAGAAAAGATGATGACCTGTTAATGAATTAGGCAAGTTTGGAAGACCAGTTTACATCACAGCTTATAAGGGTGACATTGAAGGCACTTGATGGAAACTTTGCTTTATTTTAAATAAGGGAGCCTACATAAAATATGTTTTTCTCTTTACAATAAATGTTGTGGTTAAGAAATTCACTGACTCACTGTTTGCCAGCTGAAATGTTTTTCCTTTCTTTTCTTAGCTCTACAAGATTTGCAAGGAGATGTGGCATATTACACCCTCTTCTTGAATTCTACTGATGATAGAAGATCTCCAAGGATCGAGGCTGATGTAAACTCTATAGTCATAGGTGATTTGCAGCCCAGCACAGAGTATCAAATATTTCTTCAAGTTTCTAATGGAGCCCACAGCATCAACAGTGAAGTTATGCATGTGACTACCTCAGATGGAGGTTGGTAAAGCAGGGACTGTGGCTTGGCTTAAAATCTGAGAATGAAATTGATTGATTTTTCTGAGGGTTGAGATCAGTCATCCTTCCATTATAAAATTTCCGGCATAAAAGGGAAAAGGGCTAAAACGCTAAAATGCTTAAGTGCTGCTTGTCATCATGTGGGAGATCAATAAACGGTCCCACTGAGACAGAAGCAAAAGCTCTAATAGCAGATATTAACCCAGTTTGTTCTCATCTTCTCCTGCATATTCCTATCTGTGTGCACTAAGTTTGGAGCTGAGCTCATATCAATAAATGGTGGGTTTTAGAAACAATTAATGGGGTTTTTAAAAGATTTGCTCTGTGAAGCGATGTGCTTTTGACATGACAGTCATACACAAGGCCTTTCCTGAGTCACCAGAAACACTAGGTGTAAATTCAGCCTCCAAGAAAATTCTTTATGAGTCATTTTTATGCCAGTGGGCAAGCGTGGGGAGGCAAGGAGAGAGGGTGAGGATGAAACAATAATAAAAAAACTGTGCATCTGAAATGTATTTAGAATGGTCTTTCTAATCTTTTTGCTTTATAAAGTCTCATTATAAACATTATAATATCATTACCTCAGAAGCAAGCGTTCCAGGTCATTAGCAAAGCACTTTAAGTGAAGATTCCATTTCCTTTCTGATGCCAAAGGTCAGCACCTTTTGTTTATAAAATAGAATTGATCATAAGGGCAATTTTTCAACTGGTAAAGGTGAGTTCTTTTGATAAAAGTAGATCTTTGCATGTTTATTTCTGACAGGCTTAGATAATTACTGTAATGCTAAGGAAGGTGGGGTTTTTTGGTTTATTTTATTGGGTTTTTTAAAATAAGTGTTAGACTTTATCATTACCTATAGTAATCAACATTCAAAGCCATTTGCATAATGGTAATATTGCATATTGCTTCAGCTATGAAGATGATAACGTCACGTTCCACCAGACAAAGTATTTTGGTCCTAGGTTCTGCTTTAAAAGCAAAATGCTCTGTTTGTCTCCTTTTTTGGAAGGGCTACATTTGAGTGAGACTTAAAAATAGTATTTGTATGTTGGCAGTGCAGATGGGTGAATAATTTATCATCATATCTCACTGGCCACATACTACTGATGATTGACACTATGCTGCTGATATAAAGCATTTTACCATCAGCTCTCATGGTTTCTAACTGAGAGTATAATAAGCCAATTTACAGAAGACTACAGACTGTGATAACTTCATCAGAGGAAAACAGATCAGCAATGAACCCTTCGCTAAACCTAAATACTAATCTACATTTGGTTAAACAAGTGCTTTTGCAGAGACAGCTGGAGTTTATTCAGTTTCTTCCTTTATTTCTAGAGCCTGAGGGCATGTTCCCTCCAGAGGTTGTCATCATCAACAGTACAGCTGTACGTGTCATCTGGACATCGCCTTCAAACCCGAATGGTGTTGTCACAGAGTACTCTATCTATGTAAATAATAAGCAGTACAAGACTGGAATGGACGAGCCGGGGTCTGTCCTTTTAGCAGATTTGTCTCCATTCACTGTATATGATATACAGGTTAGAATATATTTTCTGGATCATGTAATATATTTAATTTTACACAAAACAAGTGTATTTCCAAGTGGAATATTGTTTCACAAAGTTCTTTACCTACGTGGACATATATTTATACCGATGGTTTTTTTGCACGTACATAAAAGCCATGTGTTTATTTTCAGCATGTTTTAGATTTGTGTACACTTTTCCTAATGCAAATATCCATTATCTTTGTTTCAAACCATCAAAACTCCATTTGCTTTCCCCTAAATGCTCTGTGTTAAAACATTAGCAAAACCCCAACATATATTGCAAAGAGGCAAAGATCCTACTCCTACTCATTAAAAGAAAATTGCAATTGTTTTAGGAACATCAGGCATGCATAATATATCAGCACAGAGAAATAATGATGTTGCATTTGTCATCCTTTTACCATTTTTTCTCTCCTTATCATTCTGAGGAGGAAGCAGAACTGATCTCTGAAATCACAGTAGTACTTTTTATGCTGTTAATAAGGACAATATTTTTTCTTTGCTTCTCCCTCTATCTTTGCCTCTCTTTTCATATATTTAATGAAAGGCAAAATGCTGTGTGCAGAATAGGAAAAAAAAATCCTTCTACACTTAAGTTGTATTAACATATTCAAGAAATGCCATTTGACACTTCATTGTAACTATTCCTTTCTATTTTGTTTAGATTTAGTTTGCATTGTGTGTGTGAAACACTCAGTAGTACCATGTATACTTCACTCTGGAAATTTGTATCCAGTTGCTACATGCCATAAATAAACATCACAGACGTCATACCCTAACAGATTTCTATGTTCCAGCCCCTCTGAAACAGCAAACCTCAATCCATGAATGCACATATGACTTCCTGAATGCTGCTTGGAAACACATTCGTCTTTTCTCAATAACAATGCAAATTCAGTGTACTGCTTTACTTATAGACCCTTTATATGAATTTACCATGGCCACCTTCTGTTGCTTGAGATATTAATTATTCTTCTCTTAGGCTTTCTGAGTCTTTATACAGGTCTTATTTTTGCAACAATGTGACAGGTAGAACCAAAATAAGCTGGGTTTGATTTTATTTTTCTTTTGATTCTTTTTCTTCTTTTCCTGGAAAGGAGTTTATCTTGGATGCATTTGCATCTCACTAGTAATCTTACAGCATTATCTTTTATTTTTTTGTGCTCTTTTACTTTGAATTACTTCTCTGTTGACAATGCAGAAATAATGTTACCATTACTAGCCATTTCACTTTGCCTCTGCTTAGTTTCATCCCAAGAATTGAAGGACTAAGTTTTTATTTCTGTGGCATGTTTCATAATGAAGTATATGATTCCTACTTTCACTTTTCATTTTCTAGAATATACATGAAAGAATAAGAAATATTAAGAACAATTTATCCTTATTTTTATGTCAGAATATATGATAGGTATCAAAAACTTACTCTAGGCCCCAAAACAAAGTACATTTTTTTTCAGTGTTGTGTGCCAGATTCTACAAATTCACTGTCACTCTGTTGGTGATAATTTAATAGAGAAGAATTAGTGACAGAGGGCTGCACATACCCTTTTTTATGAACGATAGGGGGAAAAAACCACCATATATCTGTGGTAGATATACTTCTCAAAGTTTCAGGATTTTCCTGGTGGTACAGAATCTGTTAAACAGAAAAGAATAAAATCTTGGATGAAGAGAGAAGTCTAAACAAGCTGTAGAGCTGAATAACTTCTGTAGCTAAGTATGTGAAACTCATATTCTTTTTCATCAGATTGAAGCCTGCACGGTGTATGCCTGTGTGAGAAGCAATGGGACCCAGATTACAACTGTGGAAGATGAGCCAAAGCGGCTGTCAGCACCCATTATTCACATAATTGGCTCAAGGTACTATGCTATAGGTGGCTTTCATATATCAGAGTGATTTGTAGATGGAATGGGGTCCAGAATGTAAGGTGGTTTGTTCTCAATGGAACAAGGTCCATAAAAAAAAAAAAATCAGTGTACACTTTGAAAACATTGTTCATGGTTGTTATTTTTGGTCTTGGAGTTTTTGGCCAAAAGAGCAATTGAAGAAATCTCACCCTTGGTTGATAGTACATATCCATTTGGGCTTCACTGTGCTGTGATAATAAATAAAGCATAAGTGGAAGTAGTTAAGAACTGTAGAGGAATGAAAATTATCACATTTTGCTGTCAGTTAAGAAGAGGAAGATTAATGCTTAGGGAGCAATGTGATGCTGATAATGGAAATTTAGAATAATTGTGGGGGAAAAAAAGTCATCTATCACAAGAGTAAGAATTCGTAAGCTATCTTAAGAGGCATGCATATCTATGTCTCCTTGAACCACTGCTTGCAATCTGCCTATCCCCTACAGCCACAGGCATGGGCAAACTTCTGAATTGTAAAGGGAGCAGCAGAGTTGCAGTCCTTAGAAGCAGCCAAATAGCAACACATACAGTGATTATTTGGGAGACAGTATCTTTCAAATATAGGCTAAAACTATGGTCACTGACACATTTTTCAGAATTACATCAACAATAAACTTAGCCTCCCATGTTTATGTTATTGTTCATATGATTTTATTACACTTCTGGTGGAGCATGCTCATTAACAGTGTTTCTTTTCCAGAAGGATTTTTATTTTTTTTTTTAAATAACAAAAAGCTAACATCTGAGCCTTCAGAAAAGTCCAGCAGAATGGATTTGCTCATACAGTCTCTTAAGGACTTTGGTTTGCTTTTTATCATTTCTACATTTTTCTTGAATTCATCATTTTTCTCTCTATAAGGGTGAAATTAAGCTTGCTATTTTTCTGTCACACATACAGATTTAGTCAAAGCTTGTTTGGTGATAAGAACTCCATTCAGGATCCCGCCTTTTGCCCTTGGCTTTAACTTATGTATGTCTTTGTATTGTCTGTACTGCAAACACATGTGCATGTTTCTGCTATTATATATAGACTAAATATGTCATAACACATGAATGCAAAAGGATCAAAAATGCCTTCCTACTTTATAATCTGCTCAGCCAGAAACAGAGTCTGTTTCTACACTGCCTTTTCCTACATGTCATATTATCATCAGCTGTTCTTATATCCCAAAAGAATACTAACTACTGATCGATTGCCCGGACATGTCTGGCCGTGGCCTACACGTGCCCCTGGTAGTTCATTTATTTGCCACGGTGGATTTGCTAGAGTGGAATTTAATCAATAGCTAATTCATTAATTCTGGTCCTCGAGTATGTAGGGATTGTGCAGTATAAAAATGAGTGGCTGGCTTCAGCTTTGATTGAAATATGACAAACACTACAGCTGACAGCTTCAGCAGGTGCTGGGCTGAATATGAATTTTTCTTATTTATCCTCCATAAAAGAAAAAGCTTGGGCAAAAAAAAAGCTATTTGTGCAGACAAGAGAACATTTTAGTACTTATCTGTCATCAGACAGAAAAAAAGGCATTTGTAGAGTATAGGCTCGTGGGAAACCTCAGATATAATGCAGACTGTGCAGTTTATTGTCTTTAATTGGAATAATGATGTTTTCCCCTCTTCTGTATCAGTTTGGGAGGCTGTATTATTGATGAGAATGCTGTAGGATAATGTCTTTGTAGCATTCACAAATAATTGTTTTAAAATTTGCCTCAAGGTGCTGCATGACATAAATTATAATTTCAGCCACCAACTTCTTAGAAGTCTTTCTGATAGCAGCTCCATCCATACTGTGCTAATGAAGGTTATACCACTGGAGCCATTATAAATACCTCACTTTTCCACCCCTTACATCTAATAACTCAGCTTCAGGCTACAGCTTGGCACAAAAGGTCACAGTCTTGAAATGTTTATTTTATAATGCCAAACTTCAAACTGAAAGCAGTGTAGGACCCAATCTTGAAGTTGTAAGTCCTGAAGCTCTTCAGGGCTGCCTCCCGAGGGACCAGACTGGTTGACAGAGTCCCTTGGGATTCAGACCTGAAGGGCAAAGGAGTCCAAGAAGGCTGGACATTCTTCAAGAGGAAAATCTTTAAGGTGCATGAACAAGCCATCCCTGTGTGCCACAAGTTTAGCCAGTGGGGAAGAAAGCTGGCATGGCTAAACAGAGAGCTTTGGCTCTTTTGGAGAAAAGAAGGCTCAGGGGAGACCTTATCTCTCGTCTACAACCACCTGAAAGGAGGTTGTAGCAAGGTGGATGTCAATCGCTTCTCCTAAGTTGTGTTAATGTTTGTTAATGATAGGACAAGAGGAAAAGACCACAAGTTGCACCAGGGGAGGTTTAGATTGGATATTAGGAAAAATTTCTTCACAGAAAGGGCTGCCAAGGGCTGCAGCAGCCTGGCCAAAGAAATGGTAGAAGTATCCTTGGAAGTATTTAAAAGACATGTAGACGTGGTGCTGAGGGACATGGTTTAGGAAAGACCAAGCAGTGCTTGTTGCACTTAATGATCTGAAAGGTCTCTTCCAACCAAAACAATTCTATGAGTCTGTGATTCTGAGTTAAGTTCTAGTCTGTTATGTTTCTTGTCTGGGTTTTGGGAACTTTCAGGGGAGGTGGAGAGGTTGTATTGGCCATGTTTAGGTAGAAGCATATCCTGTTGAAATCAAGTATGCTTTTTTGTTTGTTTAGTTAGGACCTTAGGTTTTTCTCCATAGGGAAGTATTGGATTTTACTGTACAGTTGAGGAAGTTCTCTGAGTGCTTCATGCAGGTGGTTGCTGACAAAGTTTGTAGTTTAAATTCTTGTGGTGTGTTGGAAAATACTGCATTGCTCTTTAAAGTAATTTTCTTATCTTTTTCCTTGTGATACAGCATGCTTAATCTTCAGAATGTCAGGTGAATCTTGTGTTTAGTTTTGGTTTTCTTTTTTTAATTCCAGCTCCTGAAAGTAAAGTAATTGAATCTTAGATTTGATGTGGTTTTTTGTTTTCATTTAACCCTTGTGTGTGATAAGACTAAGACTGCATTCAGTCTCAAGATTCAAAAGTGAGGCCTCCTTATATTTTTAGTCCTCATGGTTAAATCTTCACTACTGTTTGAAGAAAAACAAGTCAGCGTTTTCATGACTCATGGACTCTAGAAGCTGCTGATACTTGAAGCAGGGAAACCCCAGAAATTCCTTTCCAAAATCTGGTTTATCAAAATGTATCTGATGTGATATCAAAACTCTGAGATACTGATATTTTTCATGGATTTAAAATCAAAATATTTCTACCTGGAAGTGTTGGAATGAACTGTCTTCATGTGCTTGAGGCAGAGGATTTCAATTTGCTCTGTTGTACCAAAAGCAAATACACCTTTGTGGTTCAGTCTGGAGTTGTTCTTTACCTCCTGGAAGTGTTGCAGTGCCTCATGGACTGTAGTCTGAAGCAGTTCTTTTTTGTGAACCTGGCTAGGCTGCCATTTTTTTATGGGAGCCTTCAGTATTTTCACCACACTGACAGCAGCCATAGAAAGGACACATCCAGCATTTGAAGTACCATAAATTGCATATGCTTGAAGTGAAGGTTTATCTGGGCAGGCAAGGATTATACTCCACATGCCAGGGGCTGTACGTTCTTCTGTGCCTAGAATTTGCAAGTCTGCTTCTGTAGTTCAGGCTGTGAGCACTTCCCAGCATAGACACAACTCCAATCTGTCTGAAAGGAAGTAACTGGGGGATGAAAGGAAGGAGAGGGTGGGCAGGCTCCATCCCCATGTTTCTGCAGTTGTATCAAATGCACCATGAGTGATAGAGCTGGCTGCACACTAAAGTGCCCATCATGTCCCATTAAAGCTGTACCTGCTGAAGAAGATTTTCAGTCCAGTCTGGGGTATTTCTTTGTATGAGGGGTGTCAAAAAGGCTCTGCAGTGCCATGAAAAACCTGCTGACTCTTTTTAAACTGAGCTCTATGTATTGTTCTTGCTGTGGTACTTTCAAAGCCACCACAATTTGCCATGGGTGGCAAACATGAGGAGGTATACAAAGAAGAGAAACATTCATGAAATTGTGAAGGAGTCTGCTTATCTATGAGTCATTACTGGAAGGTCATACTGAGTTTTACCCTTCTGGTGCCACTGGTCAGTGAACTACCATGCCACATAGTATTTTTGTGCAGCTGCAGCTTTACACAATGTAAGTCATTGTCCAACCCAAGTATGTAGCTGTAAATTGAATAATAATAAAGTGATTGCTTGCTAAAAGAAAGAAATACATGCTGACCTCTGCAGAAAAGGCAAAATATTCAAATCATGGCATCAATTTTTAGGCCTAATTTGAAATTATGTTAGAGAGAAATATGACTTGCAAAATTGCAAAAACTGGCACAATGCTTTGAAAATATACTCCTGAGGCTCTGAGTAAAACTTGCAAGAAGTAAATAATTTAAAAAATATAACTGGGAATGCTTTCTTTGCTCCTGTTCCAAGACCTGGAGAGAGTTACAATGGCATTTAAAAAGGCTGAAGTACTTCCCTCTTTCCCTTTTATCTTGTTTAATGAAGTTTATGCAATATATTTTCCTGCTTTTACATTTGTAAGTTAAGCTCTGTAACATTCTTTAAATATACATGTGAGTATGTGCTCGAGTGTGTGCTCACGTGCATGTAGTAGAAAGTGTAGTGAATATAAAGTAACCATCTATGGAATATGGAATTAAATCTGTCGTTCAGATGAAGACCTTGGAATAATAATGGTGACTCTACAAGTCACCTATGAAGTTATTCCTTCATAGGTGACATTAATTCCTTTTCTGCAAAGGCTTATTGCTGTTTATACCTCAAGGAAGTGAAATAATAGTTCAGTTATTTTTGTTCTGTTAAGATGTCAAAGTTTATCTCAGCAGTTGCTGTTTCACTGTAACATTTTCACTTTAAATTAATGCTAATTTATGATGTCACTGTCATTCTGACAGTAGCTGTGTAATTGGGACATGGAGATTAAAAAGAGGCACTTAGAGCCTAAGTATATACTATGTAACGGTGAATGAGAAGCTCAACATGAGCTGCCAGTGTGCTCTTGCAGCCCAGAGGGCCAACCATATCCTGGGCTGCATCTAGAGGAGCGTGTCCAGCAGGTGGAGGAAGTTGATTCTCCCCCTCTACTCTGCTCTTGTGAGACCCCACCTGGAATATTGCTTCCAGTTCTGGAGCCCCTATTACAAGAGGGATATGGGGGTGCTGGAGTGAGTCCAGAGAAGGGCCACGGGAATAATCAGAGGACTGGAGCACCTCTGCTACTGGGACAGACTGAGAGAGTTGCAGTTGTTCAGTCTGGAGAGGAGAAGGCTCCGAGGAGACCTGATTGTGGCCTTCCAGTATCTGAAGGGGGCCAACAAGAAAGCTGGAGAGGGACTTCTTAGGATGTCAGGTAGTGATAGGACTAGGGGGAATGGACACAAACTAGAGGAGGGTAATTTTAGATTAGATATTAGGCAGAAGTTCTTCACTGTTAAGGTGGTGAGACACTGGAACAGGCTGCCCAGAGAGGCTGTGGAAGCTTTATCCCTGGAAGTTTTTAAGGCCAGGCTGAATGGGGCTCTGGGCAACCTGATGTTCTTTTGTCCCTCAACTGGTGATCCTGCACAAGGCTCTTATGTGAGAATGGAACATTTATACCAGCCCTGATGATATAGCACCAGGAAGGTGTGCTGAATCCTTTCTCCTGCTGCTGAAATGAAACAAGTAAAATGTTAGAAAGTTTATTACACATAAGTTTCCAGAAGTATCAATGAGATATCCTTTAAATAGCAACCTTTAAGAACTTTGATTGCATGTCTACTTTCCTAGACTAGTAGCATTTTTTTAAAAACCTTTACACTTTTTGGTTGTTAAAGCAGCTGTGAAATTCACCATCCAGATGAACATTTTGGACATGGTAAAATATTTACTCCATTTGAACTAGTATAAAATGGAACTACTATATGCTAATCCTTTAATGTAAATATCCATAGAAGCATAAATACTTTCAACCATTTAACAAATGTTAATTTTCTGTTTATTGTAGATCTCTTCAAATCAACTGGGCACCACCAGGACAGCCAAATGGCATTATCCTGGGGTATGAACTCCTACGTAAAGCATGGCAGAGGTGTACCACATCAAAGATTCCAAGAAGCAGTGAAAGTAATAGAATGTGCATCTCATTAGAGTGTAAAAAGCATGAAAATATCTGTGAAGAAGAATGTTATCATCCAGAGCTGAAGGTACATGTATGTTCTTAAGTTATCAATGTAATGAAAAATTATACTTAAGTGAGTAACCCTTTTTAGTTATCAGAGGAAGAGGAGGGTTCT
This sequence comes from Galbula dea, assembly GCA_013399015.1. Classification (NCBI taxonomy): domain Eukaryota; kingdom Metazoa; phylum Chordata; class Aves; order Piciformes; family Galbulidae; genus Galbula; species Galbula dea. The sequence continues at coordinate 76,883 of VWZX01008936.1, forward strand.
GCTTCTTTTGATATTTTAAAATCAAAACTCTCATACATGTCTTAAAATGTTTTAAAATCAAATATGGATGTCTGAGTTCAGTACAGGGACAGCTGTGCAAAAATGTCCAGCTGTGTATGTGAGTCAGCTGATAACAAGCAATTCTGTTTTCTGAAGTCCATGGTTGTTGACTTTATTTCTACTTTCAGAAGAAATTAAATGGTTGCCATTTATGAATGTATCTTGCATTAACATTTTGGTTTGGAGCAATACTGCAGTTCTGAAGCAAACCCCAGACTGTTTTCATTTACTGCATACTGTTTGAGAGTAGAAGTGATTTAATACATGCAAACTAAATGCCTTGCACAGGAAGCTAAGCCAGAACCTGTCTTTCAAAAACCCTTTAAATATGCTCCAACTCTGGATGGGGACTTCAGGCTCTCATCCAGTCTGTGGACCACCTCACTTCACAGCCGTGCATCTGAAGTGTCTTCCCTCCAGAAAGCTTTGCTCCACAAGTGTGTTGCAGATGTTCATCCCAAGGAATCATACTGTATCTGATCCAAAGTAAATCTCCATGTATAGTGGAAGTTTGAGGAATCTCAGTAACAACCCCTTCAATCTACTGGTCCAATTCCATTCAAAAAAAATTACATCATGGGTATATATTTCTATAAATCTCTGTTTTTGCATCCAACTTTGAAGAATCAATTTTGCTCAGCTACCTGCAGTAGATCAGACAATATAAACTAATACAGTAGGATCTTTGCGAGCTCAAGTATTCAAGTATCTTTGGAGGACATTATGGCTCCTTTGGCACAAAGTGATCACACTGGACCACTTAAAGGCCATGGGAAATTTTCTAGGTGAATTCAGAATTTTAAAAACACTAGTAAATCTATAAAGCTTCTCTACATGTAAGGAATCATTCCCCAAAGCTTGCATGGCAAATAGTGGTGATTAACATAGATTCCTAGTTTGCCGTGGGTTGTTTTCCCCTCCTTCAAATTCTTCCTTGGCTAAATACTTAATGACAAGTTTCTCTAGTACAGAAAATCTATTTAGATTCAGCTACCAGTGGGTGGCTGTTACATGACAGTGATGAGCAGCTCTGAGTGGGATCCATTGTGATTTGTTGGATGTATTTTTAAATTATGGCTATTTTCAGGTTAATCTTCATAAGAGTTCATGTTTAGGAGTAGGATCAATAGCATAGCAGGAGTCTGTAATGGTTTTTATTGACAAATGAGGTAGAAAACTCTTAGTTTGAAAGTAAGATTTAATGTAATGAAATAGTGTCCCAATTTGTCAGAGGCATCATCACATGTTCCATGACTAAAGCAAACAATATGTATTCACAAGATTCCCTGTCAGACAAGACAGTAATTACAGGAGTGAGTTATTTGAGGGGTTCAAATCAAAATATAAATTATTCCAGCCAACACAGCTTTAGCTTCTGCATTCCCTTGAAAGCAACACAGTGCTCAACATGAATTTCTGAAATCTTGCAAGTGAATTAGGGGCAACCTTTTGCTCCAAAAGGTAAATTTACATGTTTCAAGGTTTTGGCATGCTAGATTTCTTAATAGATCTTGACATGTGTTTTGTATTATATTAATTTTAAAAGTTTTCTTCTCCATCTTTATTTTATCAGCCTTCATGCAAAGGCTTCTCTGATATTGGAGAGTGTCCATTTATCTTTATAGCTTCCTGGCTTTCAAATTTTTTCTAATTAATTTGGCATTAATTTGTTATAATGTGCTCTCTGTATTCTCAGAGACTGTGGTTAGCAGTGGGTGCTATTTGTTCAGTAATGGACATATAATAAACGACTTGGAAGGTCCACAGGAAACTGAAGCACTCATACATAAAATGACATGGGAGTAATTTTTGTGGGTGAATTGCTTAAAATTCCCCTTCCAATGTTTTGCTTGGTTTGCTATGTGTATCCACACTAGCCATCCAAAATGTCTGCAAAAGATACCTACACAATTCCTGCCACATCCTTGTTCCTCTTAAACTAGAGTCTGTGACAGGGGCAGCATAAGACATTATGTGGCAGCCCTCTGTCTCACTTTTCTAGAATTCCCTGTCAGTCTGTACCAGCCATAGTGCTGAAGCAGTTAGGCTAGTGTATGTGGGCCTTAGATTTGACAGTCTACTGGACAGAAGTGGTGAAAAGCAGCATTGACCAATGCACACTTGTTCTGAAAAGAAAGCCTCTTATCACAATGCCAGCTGCCATTCACCATACATTAATAGTACAGCCCAATGCAAAGATATGCCACTGAGAATTAAATGCTTAGCAGCTTAAGTAATGTTCAGATCCAGAATAATAAACAAGGTTTTTGTTCATTTGATGCCAGACTAGTCAGCAAAAGCAGAAAGATTATATATACATAGTTCTGATGGACAATCAGGTTCTAGAGTTCCCACTTTTGCTCAAGTCACTTACTGCTCGTATACAAGACACAATGGGTCTAATGCCCTATTTACAATTTCCTTGAATCCAGGAGTATAGAGTGAAAATAAAATTAAGTCTTTTATACAAAAATAATTTGGAGATTTGTATTGGAATATTTATTAATATTTCTTAATGGTTTCTGTGTTACATTTGTCATCATCAGCTTGCTGTTGTAAGGCACTGCAGAAAAAGAGGGATTTGTTGTACTTTCTTATCTACATAAGAGATCACCAAAATTTAATCTCCTCCATCCATAAAAACTAAAATATTTCAGTAATAGGAATATAGGGGTGTGTTTTCACTGTGCAGCAGAGTGGGATGCAGAGAATTTCCAGCTGACATTGGCTGAGTTGGGTCTGGCTACGTAACAGTTATATCAGAAAGGCAGTGCTAAGTAGCCTGGGTGCAGGGTTGCACTCGTATGTTTGCTGCCTTTGGGACCCAGGTTAGTATCTCTGCATAGAACTGTGCCATGTAAATAAACCAACTTGCTCACAGCTGTCTTGGGAATCTCTAAAAGAGCAAATGACCTTTTCATTACAAGAGATGTGTACATGCACATTTATAGGCTCAAGTAAGTTTGACAGTAAGTCTAATGAAGACCAAAAAAAAGATTCCTGCTATCCTAAATAATCTTGCATCAGATCCCTACTAGTTCTTTCAAGTTGTTATCTAGTTTTATACTCCAGTGTCAGAAATCATTTTTAACCTAAGCTAACACAGTGCTCTGTCTGTCATCCTTACCTTGGTGTTTGTAATCAGACTTGGATGGATTTACAATTCTTGAGTGCAGAAAGTATTTAGAAAGGAGGGTTTTTTTGTGTGTAGTTTTGCAGACAAGCAGAGCATTCACTGTCATGATTAATTTTGTCAGCTGCCAGGTGGGTCCCTGTGTCTTGTGTACCTTTTACAGTAATAGACCTGTACTGCTTGGGTGTTTCTAAGCTGCCAAAATTTACAGTCTTTTCCTAGCTGTTTTCTGTAAGGTATGATCCATAACTCTAACCATATGTGAAATCTCAAAACAGATATCACTTATCACAAGAACTGCACAGATGTATTTCTATTAACAAGGGAATGTGCCCTAGCTTCACCTATCAGGGAGCACAATCTCAGAACTGATGGGAAAGGCATTCCTGTATTATCCATGAAGCTACCAAACTGTCCTTCTGTTGTTACTGGCATCCTGAGGTGAACATTGAAAATAATGAGACAGGTACAGTAAAAAAAACCAATAATTAAAGTAGTGGCAAAAAAGGGTAATAATATCTGTACACAATGCATCAGGAGTATGAACACCAACAGTTAAAAGGGTCCTGACTGAAGGTGTTAATACAGCTTCAACATATTTTGTTTCCAGTAACAACAAGCTGTATAAACCTGCAGTTAATGAACTAATCAAATGTAACACTGACTTGCTAGGAATTCAGGTTTACCCCTTTACTCATCATAATTAACATGTACCCTTTGTTAAAAACACCAGCAGGACTCTTCTCTTTAAGGACAGGAGAAGCAAAAAGGTGGCTTGATAACAAGCCTCAAAAGCATGATTTTCAGGAATGAACACTAACACATCTTGACAATGGTGAAGGATATTCCATCAATATTTATGTAAAATTTACTATTAATGCTCTCAATATTATGCAAATTCTTCTCAAGTACTTTCAGGCTTAGAGAACCTTTAAAAAGATAACACTGAGTGTATAGTGTGTGTTTAACACACCTGAAAGACACAAGAATGAACTCATTTTAGTAAGATAATATACAGTGATTTGTAACAGAATAACGATAATTTCTGCTCATGGATTTTAGATCTAAGGCTGTATCAATTACCAAAAGAGAACAGGAGTTTGCAAAAAGAAATAGGTAAGTATACTTAGCAACAAGGGCTGTCTATATAGATTCAGAGATAATTTAAGTAAAAAAGAATGAGCCTTGCTAATTTAAACTATTCCCTCTCACATGAGAACATGATGGGTCGATCATTACTCTGGTGTTTGCTCCACAGGCGGAAATTTTTAATGAACTCTTGTAGCTAATAGGAATTCCTTAGAGTGTTTTGTGAATTGCTATTTCACAAAGTGGCTCTGGCAGCAAGCATTTGACAAGAAGGATAAACATGGCTGCCTAGCACATCTGTTTATTTGAGTAAATCAGTCCTAGCTCAACTGGCACATGTCCATAAGGCCAGATAATATCCTTCAGCAAAGTCTTCAGCAAGCAGAGGGATAAGGGATGACACAATTTTAACTAAAAGAGAGTTGCATAGATAAGTTTGGAGTATTTTTGACAACTGTTAAACTATTGCCTAGTCCTGCCTACCAGATTTGATATGTAGCTACTCCATGCTAGTGTTGTAGCTGACTGGGCCGTTCTCAGGTATCATAATAAACCTTTCTTTATGCCTGTCCCTTCCCAGTGTCCCAGTGCTTATGGGTCACAGCCCCCCTGTGGGCTTGGAAGGGAGGATAACTACAGGATTGATTTATGATTACCTCAGTCTACCCATATTTTTAAGGGCTGCCATAATAGCCAAGGGTGAGCATCTTGTCACATCTCTGAAGATCTTATAGTTAGTGAGCATGTGCCAAGCATTCAGCCCTCTGTAGGAGGGTGAGATCTCTGACCTGCCTAAACTGTTGGTGTTACTGCACCTGATCGCTATGAGGCTTCTACTTTCACAAGCATAGTAGCACCATGCCATTGGGACTGTCACTTTTAGATCTAAGAGGATGAGATAATAGTAACCTGTTGACACTATAACTTTCAATCCATCTGCTTTTCTTCTTTGTTTATGACATAATTTTAGCATTGCTTGAATGGATTTATTTTTATGGATTGATAATGCAGAATCCTTGGGCCGAATATCAATGCAAATAGAAACTAAATATCTTTAAAGGACTGCCAAAAAAAGGTGTTATTTAATAATTTACAGCTCACTACAGAAGATGTTACAGAGCTACATAATAATAGCACCAACTATACCAATCAGTAATGCCAGACGAAAGTCTGAGTGTATTTTAGAGCCAACTGGACCCCTTTGGGGAAACTACCTATAGGGTATTGAGAAATACTGAGGAACTTCAGTAATTTTTAACATGGAAAAGTAATTGTTGAAACTATTTTAACATACCTGAGTGTTCAGCTGGGAACTTTTTGAGGGAAATCTGGAGGCAAAGGAGAGACAACAGCTATAAAGCAATCCTGAAAATAGTCTAACCAGAATGCTCTAGAGTTAGCACTGAAACGACCCTCCCAGTATCTGTGTGAAAAACACAGAGCAAATGGCAAGAATTGTTGCTGAATCTCACCTATTCTGAGGACAGTGGCATGATAGTGCTTGATTTGGTATATTTAAGAAAGTTTTTTAAGTTACTTGAAAATACAGAGAGAACAGGTAATATTCTAGGTTGTTTTGGAGCCAACAGTAACTGAACAAAAACTCACCCTGGAGTGTGTGCCAGTCATAAAAATATATCCAAAAGATAGGAAGCAGAGAAGAGGTGCAAAGCAGAGTTTTATTTGACATCTTAACTAATGATCTGGAAGAAAGAACAGTAGGTTAATTAAATTCATAGATTGGATTATATTACTAGTGACAAGGTGGACAGCAAAATAATATAATAGGTCCTACAGAGACTCAAAATTTCTGAACAGAAAATGACAAAATTCAGCTGTGTTGGTAGTCTAAAACAGATGCTGAATGAGAAAGTGTGCTGGAAAAGCAGAAAGCATATAAGGTTATAAAACTTCAAAATATAATGAGGAAACAAGAACACTTTCTGCCCTCCCTCATGTTAATTTTGGATTGCAGATTGTATATATATGTAAATTGTAACTTCAGAACCCAACCTAGTACTCCCAAGGGTGACTGAGTAAAGGCCATTCCAAGGTGAACAAAAGAAAGCATCATCTTTCTGATGTCAGGAAGAATTTGTGATTTAAGAAAAGTAGTAATATTCTGTATGTATATAGTTGTGTTAACATTACAAATGTAACACAGAGTAGATGTCCTGAGCCTAGTAATACATATTTTTTTGAGATTTTTGTCAGCTATTAATTAAAATACCTAGGTAACCAAAAGATCCTTCTAAAGAAACACTTTCTTTCTTTGTTTAACCTGATTTAGAACATGGTTAAAGTCAGGGGTGGAGGTGCTCCATGTCAAAAGAAAACAATGGAGAAACTCTGCTCTAACATCTTTGCTGTACTGCAGACTACATTTTCTGTCTTACTCTAAGAGACATCCTTCTGGTTAATACAAGTTGCACTGACTGAGGGTTCTGAGTTTACAATTGTTATGATGATTGTACTGACAGCCCTATATGATTTGCTGTGTATACTGTTTGCCACTCCATCGACACAGGGCTAAGTAGACGAATCATTATTTGATTGTTCAAGCGTAGAATTTTCTCGACGGCACCTAGAAAAAAGTCCACAGTTAAAAGGCTTCTTCAAAATTCATTTCCATGTAAATTTTATTTTGGAAGAAAAAAAATCCTTATATAAATATTGTTCTCTTGAGATCACATTCTCTGAATAACTGCGGTCATAAATAAGTGATCATGTCCTATAAAAAGAAAATTCTACTTATTTTTATGTGAAAGAAACCCCCAGAGCTCATATTGGGAAGTACTGTTTTTCAGGGGTAGGGCTTTCAGATGGCATTTTTCATCACAAAAGAATAAATGAATAAATAAATAAATAAGGATTGTGGAGAAAAGAAGAGGGTAAGGTTGTAGTAGATTATGCCTATACATTGCAATCTACACCACACAGAGTGACTCAAACAGCCTGAAAGGCATATGAAGATGATTCATATTAATGGACTGTTCTCTTAAGGTGCAGTTTGGTTGCAGGCCACAAAATAGCAGTGGCCATTCAGATACACAGTTGTTTATTGACGTCTGATAATGCTGAAAGGCACACGATTTTAGTCAAGTTACCTTTGATTTGACTGCAGTCAGATTAGTGTCCATACTAGGATGTGCTGTACATGTTTTCGTATATGTTGTTTTGCCAGGGAACACATAATGTTCTGTTTAACAGATATTGCCTCACTGATCTTTTTTTAACTGCTTCTAGGTATGTTGTAATGGGATTCTGCACGACAATAAACCTGGCTTCCAATGCTGCGAGGACAAGTACATTCCATTTATTCTTAATTCACCAGGGGTTTGCTGTGGTGGTCAGATACATGCTGTGCAACCAAAACATCAATGCTGTGGTGGTTATTACACTAGAGTATTAGTAGGTAAGAGACAACTTCTTTCCAGTGTTTGAAAGAAACAAAACAACAAAGTTGATATATCTGTTAAACCAAGGAGAATGAAAACTTAGCAATAAACGTGGGATTTATTTCTAGATGTCTTCAAGACTTGTGTTCAGTGGGATAAGCAAAGAAAATTGCACTGATTCCCCTCTAAACACAGTACACTCTGTTTATACAAGAAAGGTTTAATTGATGAAACCTGATGATTGGGTCATTTCCCAGAGAAACTAATTTATGCCAAACTATACTTAATTGCAGTAAGTGCTGCATAATGGGGAGGGCAGTTCTGCTTAATAGGAACACCATCAGGCAATTTAGTGGTGCGGGTTAGTTCTCTGCTTGACTTGACCCCATGTGATTTTCCCTAGCCATTTCTTTTGTGAAACAATTGTTAGCATTTGGAGTTGATATCATGATGACATCACTTCCACTTGTTTACGCATTGTCTGCTTTTTGTGTCTTCCAATATGTTATCTTTGATGGAAGTTTATCCTTTTCTTAAAGCCGTTCGTACACTTATTCTCAGAATTGTTTGCCAAAACTCTGCTTCTGTGCAATTGTCTAGAGTTTGGGTTTCCAGTGTGCAGGTGGGTTTTTGACAGGGAGAGAGGAGGGAAATGGGGAGGAGAGCCTTTTCAGGGGGCAGTGTTCAGAACATATATCTCTTTGTTGGCAATTGTCAGGTCAGGAGCTAAAACGCTTCCATTACTCATGAGCTGGCACACGCTCCCCAGACTCAGAAACGCTTGAATTTTTGCCAACGCATTCAGCACATCCCAAGTTCTGATCCTTTGAAAAGTAATTAATATATCAGAATATTAGAATGCCTTCCATGATGTCATTAGAAAAAATGCTATCACATATAAGAACCAGAGAAGAGTATTTTGCTGGCCTCATTAATCTCAATGTACTGAAATGGAGAGATTATACTGTGACCTCTGTCCCCATCCAGTGGTCTGTGTTAACTAGCTTAATGTTGTTTGCATCAAGAAAGAAAAGACCAGTGAAACAAAATGTCTTATGTCTGAAAGTAGTTCTTCAGTCAGCAGTCCACAAGCATGAAATAGTGAATGTTTTAACATGATTTTAAACATTTTTTTTCCTAAGTATACTTGCTGCATTCCTTTTTCCATATTCTAAAGGGCAGCAACATGAACAATGTTGGTCACTTTTTTCTTTTTTATTTTTATAAATATGCTAATAACCTCAAGCTAAATGTTAATGTGGGTCATTCTTTGATAAGGATAACAATTAACTGGTAAGACTGCATGGTAGTGTTCAGAGAGAGAACATTTTCAAGCCTAACTTGGAATGGATCCCATTTTGAGAGGTTAATGAGAAGGTTACTGATCCTTTGTGTCTTATGTCTAATAGTTCTTCTTTTTTAAAAAAAAAAAAAAAAAGAGTTTTATTTCCAATAGATTTAAGCTACATTCTGTGTTTTAATACTTTCTCTGCATAGCAACTAAATTAGATTCTGAGGAATGCAGGAAAATATGATGAAGTATCTAAACAGATTAAATCTATTATACTCTAAAAATTCGTTCTCTTTTTGTTTATTATTGACTTTATTTGATAAAGTTATTTATACAGGAAACTCTCTAAGCATACATATTTCCCAGATGTTGTTTGGCCAGCTTGATAGCTCTAGATGTACTGAAGCACACTGGGCTGAAGGCACGAAGATTACAAATTAGGAAGGCAGGAATCTCAGTTTCTGAAACAGTAGTGCATAAAGAAGTGAAAACATCCACTCCTGAACTAAGATGGGAGGAGAAATTCCTAAAGCAGATCAGAACAAGTAATGCTGCTGGCACCCAGACACCTTTTTGGCAAGGGATGTGGGGGAAAGGAGGATAGTGTTCTCCCTCATCTGTTACATTCACAACACATGTTTATTTCTGACAAAAACTGCATAGGGTTTGGGGCTCTTTGTCTGTAACTCCCAGCCTCTCAGAAGAAAAGGACTAGAAATACTACTTTCAATGAGAAAAATGAGTTTTAAAGAAATTAAAACAAATTTCTTCTATTGACAATCAGGAATCAAAATACTATAATCACTTCTATCATCCATCTTCAATAACAGAACAAAACCCCTACTCTTTCCAAATTAGATTTGAGCCACAGAAAACATTGCAACACAGAATGATAATGCAAGAACGTAACTTTTAGAACATTGGATCAGATCAAATGCAGTCACTAGTGAAGGAAAATTATTGCTATTTATCATATTTTTGTGTCTGCAATAGCAGTATTTACTCCATTAGTAGCATCCAGTTTATCCCTGCCCACCACTATAGTGTCAATCTCATTGGCAGTCTTATCCTAAGGCCTCTTCCTGCAGAAGCTGATGCTTTTTGATGCTTTTGCTTTAGTAGCAGACAAGCCCACTGATAATGATAGTGGTATTTAATTTTTAAAGTGAGTTTAATCCTAAAGTTCTGTGGGAGATGAAGTCCTGAGTGACACTGAAAAACTCTTTAAGCAGTGTGGAGAATGAGTCCTTCAAAACAAGTTTGGAATGATTGTGGAGACAAGGAAAGTTTTTTTCTGAGACTAAGTAGGCTGACTGTTTGGTAATAGTAGCTAGAATGAGCTCTCCACTCTGTAGCTGCCTCTACCTAAACATTTTCAGCTGTATAATTATTGTATTTATAGAAATTATTTTTGTTGCTCTGATCAGTTTGTCTCTGCCGTGCTTGCATTCTGGTATCTTAGAGTCTTGGCTCTGAATTCATGAGTGCATGTTTCTTTAATTATTATTCAAACTGAATAGAATACTTTTGTAGCATCCAAAACTACTGAGTTATTCCATGCTTTCACATGGAACCATTCATACCTGAAGCTAGCAGTGTGTGAACCCCAACTGATTGCTATCAGATGAAAGCCTCTCAGAGATTTCAAGAGCTATAAATGCATAAAATATTTAATTGTATTCTTAAATTGACAGGAGAAGTATGTTGCCCTAACAAAGAGGAAAACAGAGTTTCAGTTGGAATTGGTGACTCTTGCTGCCAGGGAATGCCTTACTCCACATCAGGCAATCAAATCTGCTGTGGTGGTTCCCTCCACGACAGTTTCAATCAGCAGTGCTGTGGTGGAGAAGTCATAAGCACAGACTTGGTCTGTTGTGGTGATGAAGAAGAAGGGACTGCACACAAGCCTCTCGCAGGTAAATGATGTTTTCAAGAACAAATGGGTCTTTGTCTTTCTAAATCTCTTATGACACCATTCAACAGTGACACACTCAGATTTAAGGTGTACCTGCCAATTTGTTAAAATGATGTCACACTTTACTCACCTATTCTGATAGACTGCAAAATTATGAGATTTGATGACCCCTCTTTGCCTCTCTCCAAGCTGAGGGGGCTGGAGACACCAGAAAATTCAAAAGGAGTGCATGATCTTTCATTATGCTGGTCAGGAAATAGGACCAGTGTCAACGAGCAGAGCAGAGGTTAGACTTGGCTGCCTTGTGCTGCTATGCATCCCAGTGCATTGATCTGGAGATGTGGAGTTAGTCACCTAGAAATTGATTGAAGATTATGGTGCTATCTGCTTGGTGGTCTGTGTCCCTCACTTGTGCATCTACACAGGGGTAAACCTACTGCAGTTTAAAATTAACAAAACTCAATTCCTAGCACTAGTCAGTTGTTCATCTGGTATATGCCATTAATCTCTTGCACACCATAGGAAATCACTGCATCACTCACAGGTACAATCTAAACCCTACTTCCTCATAAAGTAGTCTGTGACTAGCTGGTGACCGAGATTGAAGGTATTACTCCAAATCCTATGCAGGTATTTTCATGTGTCTTTTCTTTCCAGTTATTAGTCAAATATATACCATTAGCCTTAGGTTTTCTCAGCCTGACAAAAAGACTTCAGAACCAATTACAGTCCCAAAGGGGAGCCCAAAAATAATGAAAGTTTAGTACCCAGTTCTCCTTGGTGTAGGGAGATGAGTAATGCAGTGCTTTCACTGTACACATGCCAGTTTGAGCCTCTAGTTGTACAAGAAAGAATCCTAATCTATAACTAAGAATAAAGATCTGAAGGCTAAACTCCTCCTTTCCAAAAAAAATTAGCTGTATCTTCAGCTTATTTTTTGTTTTCACTGGATCCTTCAGCCACTGTGGTGTCAGAAGTACCCTAGTTCTGTGTTGGCTGCCAGGAAGGGCTAAATGGAAGAGCCATTACAATACTTTCTGCAGTTTCTACGCTATCCTTCCCTTCCATGGGTGGCTCATGGAGTGTATGCTGTGAACAGCACTACTTGCATGATTTTAGTTCCCCCTCACTGTGATCCTTAATTGTGCCTGATCTATAGCATCTATGCAGAGCTCACAATATTGGCTGTGAACAAGGCCCTCTTGCATAGCCACACATTGTGTGGCTGCCACAAGACAGGGCTGGCTCATAAAACATCTCTTTATGTACTTTATTACTTAAACTCTTTTATTTGCCTGCAGGAGCCCTTTAACAAAATCACATTGAATTGACTTTCTCACACCAAATCAAATCTCCCAGGTCCCAGTTCAGTTGTCTTTGTCAATATGTATTTTATAAATGGAGTGAATTAACAGATGCTGTTGGAACAGAACTGCTGGGGTAGCGTTTATGTTTTTACTGCTCTCTTTGGGCAGATGAGTTGTGTAGGAGTGTAATACAGATATCTTGGGCTGAAAGTTATGTTCTTTATTTCAGTATATATGTATTCTTAACAGTTTTTTTCCTTAAGTATATATATTTAAAAACCCTTTATGCCTCTTTTTTAAAATGTGTTTAGCCTATAGCATTCTATCATTTACACCATTTTTCTCAAGAATGGGTCAGGGTGACATTTTTTTGGCTATTGAAAAAGAAAACAGTGGCTTTTTCATCATTCACAGGTTTTCTGTGAGGACTTTATCCTGTGAGGCAGTACATAGCTGAACACAAATACAGGTTTGAAATATGAATTAGCACCATAGTTGAAAAGAGATCATATTCTTTTGCATTAAGCACAGAATAGATTGTGATTTCTTATCATATCATATACATCATGCTCAATAGGTTTTTGCTTAATTTCTTAGAGTAATTCAGCCTTGCTAAATACATCATGAAAATGCACAAGTCAGGCACAAAAATCTACCTGTTCCCTATCCCTATTATTATAATGATTCTAATGGAAAAAATACTCTCACATAAAAACATAATTTACTTATCATTGGCAAGTGGTTAAGTAGAATTTTGCAAGAATATGGAAATTGGAAAGCTGATCTCATTGTCTAGAAGAAAAGAGGTAACGGGGGTGACTTTATGCAAAAGCTGAAATGCTTCTGAGGCTCTGTTTAGTCATTGGCAGTGAATGCAATAGGTAAAAATATAATCACAATTTAAAGCTTTTGCTTGACAGTTTTAGTTCCTTGAAAAAAATCATACAAGAAAAACATGATCACTAGAAGTGCAAGCCATGTGCACAGTTTTATTGTTGCACGATCAGTTGGAAAGCAGCATGTTTGTAGAATTTAGACCCAGATTTGCACTGAATGTTGGTTTAAGGGCTTGAATGTTACAATATTTTTTTACATATATTGTATACTTTTTTCAGAGAGTCTGTTCTGCAAAAAGATGTTTTGCCCATCTAACATTACTCTCTTAAAAAAATTTCTATATTCTAAGGGTTTATTTTAGCCCCTTGTTGGCCTTAGTTACCGGGGTGACCATAGAGACATCTACTGGCAAAGGCTGGTGGTGATGCCATTGTATACACACATCCTGAGCCCCACTGCTGCCATGTGATTATCCAAAGTTGCCTATTTCAGGCTATAAAGGATAATGTCAGCTAAAACCACTCTTGGATTTTCTCTTAAAAAAAATTAAGCTAGTAAAATGCCACTATACTGACATCCCAGACTCATGAAAGATGATGCTTTGTATTGTTGTGCTTCCTGATCTGAAGTAGTTGCAGTACCCACACGTAAGCCAAGGATTTTTGGAGTAGTTTGCTGTGTACGCTGGCTCTGTGTTTTGTTGATCCTCTATTCTGGCTCCAAAGGCTAAGCCTTATAATACTCATTTTTCCCTTTTTGAAAGCATTGGTTTTGCAGATTTCCTAAATTAGTAATTCATCACTCTGCTATGTTTGTAAATTTTTCCAGTTGCTGGGGATGAACATGAAATAATTGTTGACAGAAATCACAGTTAGCAGGAAGTGTCATTTCCAGCCCATGGATTTTCTTTTTGCTGTAATGCGTTATGTGCCTACGAAACATAAATATATAAAGCATGATGCTCACATTCTAGATGATTTACAAAGAAATAGTTTGTATTTTGATATTTTGCTGAATTCAGCAAGAGTTTATAGGAATGTCTGGATCCTTAAGCAATTGAGTGAAGTGATTTTAGAAGGCAAATCAATCCATCAATATTACATGGTCCTGTTTTGTTTTTCTTGGAGCATATTTAAAATTGTACATTTGAGGTGTCAAGGTTCAGGAGTCAAGTGTTACATGTGATAAATTAAGCAAAGGTCAGAGGCTATGCAATGCAGTTTCAGAAGATTGTCTACCTCTGCCTTTGCAGCTCATTCATGCTGAAGTGATGCACTATGGGAATTACTACCAAACTCTGCTCTGCAACATCTGCTCTCCCTAAGTGAGTTAGTGCACGTCAGACATCTTTATGTCAGAATATTGCAGTGATGGATGCAGTCTTCAGAAAATGCTGCATAAAAATCTGGTGTGCCGTTCTGGCCATTAAGTGAAATTACTATTTAAATTAATGGCGCTGTCACAGTTTATCTGTGCAAAGAATGAACGCTGATTAGGGTATTAAGTAATTAGCAATTTATCACACTGGAACAAGGTTGATAATAATTAAAGAAGTAATGGTTTACCAAAGAAACTAGAAAGGGAGTCACTTCTTGTTATGTGAGTGAAATCTTGGCTGAAAAATTTAATTCAGTGAAACAAAGATGAGGTTCGCAGTGAAAGAATGCAGCCTTATTTGTTTCAAAAGAAAAACAGTTCATTATCAAAATTTTAGTTTGCCTGTCAAAAGTCCCTTGGGGCTGTCTGAGTTGCTTATTAGTATTGAGTTGAGTCATTCTCTGCATTAATTCTCTACTGAAAATTGGGAGAATCCTAGAACCATTTGAAAAAAAGGGTGTGAACAGGAGGAAATATTTACCTCTTGGAGAGCTGGTGATCACAGTTTGATTGCTGTGAATGAACTAGCTCTGAAAAAAGGTATAGTATGCAAGTCATGTCACTATTTTTAGTCATTCAAATGACTGGAATGAAATGCTGTGAATGCTTTAGCGTGATCATTCCCTTAAAGAGTAATTTTCATTATGTATGACTTCCTAAGAGAGATTTGCTGCAATAAATGACAGTGAGAAAAGTGGCCACTTTTACATGTGTTTCAAATGCCTGCATACTACAGAAATTATGTCAAACATAAGCTACTTTGTAGATGTAACTGTATATCATAGCTCTGGGTTTTTTGTGTGCTATCTTTCTAGTTGGATTAGTAATAACATTTATTTCACCGCCAATTATTAAGGTGTTTGTAACATTGGGTTCAGAGTTAAATTAACTTTCTTTAAATGGTATAGGGTTCAACACCAGTATTTCACAATTGCAGAATAATTCATGAGAATATATGGAAAATTACACTGGTTATGATGAGCTTTTCATTTTAAAATAAAAATATTAAAAGTAGAAGAAAGTGGAATTAATTTTGGTAGCTTATCAATTCCACTATAGAAATGCAAATTATATTTAGATATTAACTTCTTAAAGACTAATTCTCTGTATTAAATAACTGAAGCTTCACTGTGGGTATTTGGCAAGTCACCCATTGAGTTCCATGTACCTAGTATGAACCCATACTTTAAAACATAAAGTATAACGTGAAACATTCTGTAATGCCAAGATGCACTATTGGAAGACTGCCCAAGTGGGGGGTGAATGAGACCTGACTGGAAAGTACCTGGAGAAGCTTTCTCAGTTTCTACATTCTAGAGGAAATATTCATCAACAGCCTGTCTTGGACCTGCTGTGCACAGTACCTTGGTAGAGTATTTCATAGCAAAGGCACTTACTAAAATTCAGCAATGCTGTAAATTAACTGTAGAGGATCCCCATTTATTTCTCTAATTCTCGATTGTTTTCAGCAGATCTAGAAGTCATGATGCTTACTTTACTCACCTCACTTTTGAATTTAATCACATTTTAGCTACATCTGCATTATTTCCAGCTGCTGATGGGTTTGTGCCAAGCTATACTGTCCTCTGTGCTTTCTCCTTTCTTTATCTATTTATTTATTTACTTATGTTTCATATTCAGATTATTTTTTTGGTTTGTTCCTTTCAGGGATGTTCTGTTGCGGGCAGGAATATGTAAATATGTCAGATACCATATGCTGCTCAGGTTCCAGTGGTGAGTTCCTAGCACATGCTAGAAAGAATGACCAAGTGCCAGTAAAATGCTGTGAGACTGAACTTATTCCAAAGAGCGAAGAATGCTGTAATGGAGTTGGATATAATCCTTTGAAATATGTTTGCTCTGACAAGATTTCAGCTGGAATGATGATGAAGGTAATTGATAGAAAATCTCTTGGTAGCTCTGATTTGAGGATGGAAAGAGAAATACTCTGTTCATAACTATTTTTCTAAAATAGGAATATAAAAACTCTTGTGTGCATTATTCATTTTCACATTACATCCATATTAATACAGAATGAGTTCACCATGATTGATGTTATTGCAGTGAATTCTAAAGGAATTAATAATGATTAGCTGCCTTTGTGAAGTGTTGCCCGGCACTTCAGATTAGTACAGTGGCTAAAAGCTGGCATACTAACAAGACTGGCATGTGTAGCCAGCTTCCGTTCGGTGACCACAGATCCTGATGGTGTTTCTTAAGTGAAAATTGAAATTAAAGTGGCCAGTTCTGAAGTATAAAAATGCAATTACATTTAAATTTGGACGGGCAGTATGACATAGATTCCCCAATCTCCTAAAAATATACAAAGAAAGATAGAACAATTGACATTTTTTATGGACTGAATCCTGATCCTATAGAAAACCAGTGCCATTTTTGGCATAAGTGTCAGCAGTATAAGGATACATCCCTGCATAGCTTTTAGCAACAATGAGAGTATTATATTTTTGATGCCTTTCAAACCTAGTGAATTCTACAGTTTATTTTCATTCTGTTTTAATGTAAGAGCAAATTAAGTACCATGAAGGCCCATTCCATTTTTCCTAAGAGTGGCCAGAGACTGGGTATCAGAATGAGACAATTTGACCCAACTTTCAAAGCTGCAAAGTCTTGCAACTCCAACTGGATTCAGCAGAAATCTTCAAGAATTAACTTCTTTGTGTTATATGTAAGCTGTCAACTGTTATTACAATTTTTGTTTAAGAAAATCAACATTTCAGAGGATGAAAGCCCCGTTTGTTTATAAGTATCTTCTTTTATATAAATTTATATTTGTAATTTATATTTAGATAGAGAGGGAGAAAGTGGGTAAGAGAGAAAGAAAAAGTGTTGGATGTTTTGAATTCTACAATATGGAAATCAGATAATGTGGAATTTTTCACTAAAGAAAAAACAGACCCCATTCTGCCACATGCAGGTGTTCCTGTATCCTTTTTGCTCATCTGCTAAGTTAATACAGAAGTATTTCTTCCATCTTCTCTTCATGTCAAGGTTTTAATGTCATTTCATTTTCAGTTTGAATAATTTTCTCCCAGAGAAACTGTGTTGTGATGAGTCAGCTACAGTTCCTCAATGTATTGTATTAGTAGTTCATACAAGGGAAAAAATGACTGAGAATAGGTTAATGAATTCTGGTAGATAACATGCTAGATCCATGCCTTAGGTATAATATATAAACAAAGGAAGAGCTTTGTATTTCACTTACCTACTGTAGAAAAAAGATAGCAGTGCTGGCTTTCTGATTTGTATAGATTTGCTAACATTAAAAGGACTGATATCCTGAGACATATTCTGGGGCTAATTTATATGTGAATCCAATCCATCTACACCGTACATCTTATATTGGTATCTGTAACGATGTAATTTTTGTGAGAGTGCCAAGTTGGGGAAATTAATTTAGCTGAAGTTCATAATCAGCTAACAAACTAATTTCAGTAGGTGAATTAAGGAGGCATTAGGTATAATCCATTTGGTTTTCATTCTAAAGTTTGTAGCTTAATGGGTAGAAATATTTATATCAAATATTGCAATAAATTTCTTCCTAAAAAAACTGTATCTCATGAGAATCATTGCTTTCTGGCTTATGGTTTGGCAAAAATAGTTCTTAATGAATTTTAATATGGAAAAATTTTAATGGAAACTTGTGATTGTTTAGTGCATATTTCTATATTAGTGAATTGTTCTTTATGGGTTAAATCTTATATCTCCATCAACATTTGCAGAGGGCCTCTAATTGCAGCAAAACTGCTGTTTAGGATTGATGTGGTAGATGATACAATTTATATCGTCCGTGGATAGAGTTCTCGGCCTTGACAGCTGCCAAGGAATTGCACAGAGCCCTCTGGTGTACTTGGCAAGCTGTGTGAGGGGCTGGGAGTTTGCTAGTGATTTGCCATGGAATATTGGCCTTTACAGGAGCAGAATGTTCAAATTCTCAAATCTTGTTGTCATTCCATTATAGATTCTTCTGCTTTCAACAAACCCAGCCATTGGGCTTCCAGTGCTTAACATTTGTGGTGTTTTCATGCAAGAACCCTACAAAAAACACCAAACAAACAAACAAACAAATAACAGCAAAAAAAACCAACACCAAAACATTAGTGACCAAAGACAGTAATGGTCTTGCAGAAAGGCTCTTCCCTATGCTAGAAATATCAACATACCCAATATGGTTGCTTTATTTGTGTGTTGCATAAAGACAGAGAAATACTAATGGAACATCAGCAAAGAAAGAAAGATGCAGTAAATAAGTTAAAATTGTATGTCTGCTCCTTAGGTAAAAGAGGAATGCAAGGCTAATATCCTTTGCCCTTTATCTATGGAGGCAACAGCACATTGTGGAAAGTGCGACTTTGATCCTAGGGAGAACATCTGTGCATGGATAAAAGGTTCAGAGAGTGCTACAGAAAAGGAGATAAAGGAAGGTGTGTGCCCAACTGAAGAAGAGACCGTCTACAGAGGAGGTCCAAACCAGTATTCATTTACAGGTAAGGAAAAGTAGCATATCAGATTGGTGATTCACTAGTGTATTTTATTCACTCTGGAGACAAAGATGTCCTGAATGCTATCAAATATTCTAATTAAATGTGAAGCAATTGTAGTGAAGTAGCATACTTAAAGAATTAATCTCTGAATCAGGACAGCATCTTAAGGGAAATTAAATGAGTAGCAAAAAGTTCAGTGAATACATGCTTTCACCAAGCTGACAGAGGTATTGCTATACCGGAAAATGGCCCTGACTAAAGGAACAGCTTCCAAATCTGTTTTTAAATACAGAAAACACAGAGGTAGTTCCACAGGCACAGGAAAGAGGGTGGGGGGGGAAGTTATTTTGTATTTTGATAAGACTGAGATGATCCACGTGTAACTTTCTTTTTCTAGACCTGAACCTTGAACCTTTTGTCACATATGAGTACAGAGTGGCTGCTTGGAATAGCTATGGAAGAGGCTTCAGTGAAATTAGCAGAGCTGTCACTAAGCAAGATGTGCCACAGGGTGTAAGCCCACCAAAGTGGGCCAAAGTGGATAATCGGGAAGACATGATACTTCTGAACTGGGAGGAACCACTTCAACCAAATGGTATTGCTATATGTCTTAAAAAAATACATGTTCTGTTATTCAGCTAAGTGTTAATAACAAAATATTTCTTAATTAATTGCTCTCACTGAAATATACATATTCCTAAACTCTGCAAGAAGAATTTGCTCTAGGTTGAGATAATTTTCATTTTCATTGCAAATAAGAGTAAAATCTAACTGGAAGACAACTTATTATGTCTCTAAGGGCCCAGAAGCCCCTTTTGAGAATAATTGTGATAATAGTTGGTAAATATAAAGAGAAAATCACAATCATGTTGGAAAATATTTGATGATTCAGGTTGGGAGGGGAGTAGGTGATACCCATGTTTCTTCAGAAAATCTTGCTTTTCATTTTCAAACAGTGAGAAAACTTGAAATAGCTCTCAATAAAAGTCAAGAAATACTGAGTTGTTGATGTAGAGGTTGAGAAGAGTAGCTGGTAATTAACATTAGCCATTTAAACAGCTTGATTGCCTGTAACAGTGGTTGTCTAGAGATTTCATTTAATATTTTGTGTGTGCACAGCTGGTTATCATAGTATGTTATAACACAGGATTTCTCAGCTGACAAAAGGGAACTCTTTCTTTCTGCAATAGGTCTTATTATTCACTATATCATTCTCCGAAATGGAATCGAACGTTTTAGAGGAACAGAACTGAGCTTCACAGACACAAGTGGTGTCCAACCATATCAAGAATATTCCTACCAGTTGCGAGCCTGCACTGTTGCTGGTTGTGCAGAGAGCAGCAAGGTTAGTAAATTGGACCTTATGGAACTGGTGCCAGAATTTTATCAGCCAATGTGGTAACACGAAAATGCTTTTGGAAAGGTGTAATTTGAAGACATGATGATTATTGAGTAAGCAAGCGAAATACATCAATAATCTTATTTGGATTCAACAACTGACAGGTGATTATTTGGAACTTAAGGTTGATACAAGCAAATGGATATAGAAAGCAATATCTCAGTCTTGGCAAAACTGATGTTTGCTAAAGAGAAAGCTGTGCATGATAGAATAGAGTAAGGAACATTAAAATGCACTTTCTTTAAGCCCTGAAATTAAATCTTTGCTTCTCACTAGGAGGCCTATAACCTCATCTTCTTTGGTATTTCTTAGTCTATCTGCTTTAGTTCCAGTCTATCAGCTTCTTCAACAATCTTCTAATTCTGAGCCTCCTTCCGCTATACTACTCTTCACTGGCTTTCCATATCTGCACCTGCTTCAGACTTTATAGTCCTTTTGTGTCTAACCAGCCTCTACTTCAGTTTTAAGCAAACAGAATCTATTCTTTCCTTCCCTCTGTTTGTTACTGCTACATTTCCTTCTGTATCACTTTGAATCACGGATGCTTTTCACCAGAATTATTATTTATCCACATCTAGTTTCTATTCTGCAAAGTACCAGCTTTTTTTTGGCAAAACCATTTCTTAAGTGACCTCTTTTTCACAATAATATCCTTGACTCTATGAAAATTATTTTCTAGGGTTGCAAATTTGAGGTCTGTGGGGCAGAGGTGGGGAATAATGACTGTGCTTTGTAATTATAATATATATGAGATTAAATAGATATATATTTTTTCCCAAAAAAATATTTTCTTATTTTTTTAATTTTTTAAAACATTTTTCTTAATGTTTAAATATTTTCTTAATGGTGCATATCTCAGCCAAAAGTATATGAAAAGAAACTGATGCAGAGGGATGGAGATAGGGGCATAGTCCTCTACCTCCAAACAGAGATATGGTCTGGAAGCTGTGTAGACACAATTGCTGCAACCACGGGCCTGAGCTAATAAATCCTGCTTATTTCACTTGCCTGTAATTAAGGAGTTTACTGTTGCAAACACTGAAGTCTGCAAGTAGAGCCTGATTCCACCAAATGCACTAAGATAATATATTACAGAGGGCACATTTTGTATTTACAGCATAATATAAATACTTTATGGTGGTAATAACAGAAAAAGAAAAGTGATTCTCAAAGAGAAAAAGATCTGAATCACTTATTAAACTGGTGTAATTTGGAAATTACTCTGCAGGAGATGGCAAAAATGTGTCAATAAAAGTTTAGCTTTACCATTTTACTCTTTTTTTCTTTTTTTTTTTTCTTTTTTGGTAAAAAGAGCTTAAGAAGTGCAAAGTTATTCTGTATTTCAAAATCTTTGGTTTCCTTACAAAAATATTGAGTTGCAAATAGCTACAATGGAGTCCAGGTTGCATGGGATATGTGGAGGCTTAGCCCCATGTTTACTGGTGCTTAGAATATATGAAATCAGGCAGTTAAAATGCAGAGACACTGACAAACCATATGGAAGAGTTATCAGGAGTTTTCAAGCAATACAGTTTTTGTTGTTTCACCCTGTACTGTACACTGAAGCTAAAAGATGGTGAACCTGTTGTGATGAATTGTACACATAGACTTATGGAATGTATTCAAGGTTAGATTTAATTGTGAAAAAGGAGGAAAAAAGTAACTAGTTCTCCAGGCCACAGGCAATGGTATGCTAACCCAAACAACAGTTTAAAACAAAAGTGACATTCTTATTGATCATAGATCTAGTGTACTATTACACGAAATTACTGTTTAATATATATGTCTTCAGGTAATTGCAGTCACTGTCCAAGGAGTCCCAGAGAGTGTTCAGCCTCCAGACATCAGTGCTTTGAACTCAACAGCACTACATTTAAGCTGGATTGCACCCAAGAAACCAAATGGTGTCATCAGAGAGTACCAGATCAGTCAAGTAGGGACAGGACTTATACACACTGATGCTGCAAGTAGAATGCAGTACACAGTAACAGGTAAGGCAGCAGAGCTCTCTGACAGGCTCATGTCCTGCCGTTAAGGTATAAGACAGTGTTAACATATCAAAATGCTACTCGTCAGTAACTTTTATATCCCCAGTACTGGGCATAGTTTAGAATGCTTTACCATGACTTCATGTATCTTAAATTTATTTTTTTTCAATCTGTTTCATTTCTGGCTGCTGTTTGTTAAAATATTAATAGATTTTATTCCAGGCTTTTAAAATAAATCCATGCAGCTTGATTCAAGATGATGCTTTGTGGCGTGCTCGAGGTCTCAGATATTCTTTGTAGGCTTGCCATCCCTTCACACAGATTCAAGTCTTTCTTTTACCATCATTAATGTGCAGTAATGTAGTTGAAGTCACTAGGGTTGCTGTGAATGTGCAGCAGTGTAGGAGCAGTACTTATGTCTGAGATAATAAAAAGGAAGACAGAAAAGGAAAGCTCTTGGATTCTGTTTATAATCTTATATATTGCTTATAGCCATTTTCTAAATGGTGAAATGTCAGTGGTGTGTGTGTATCTGAAACAAGCTTTAGTCAAGGGGCTTGGAGGGAAGGTTTGACTGACACCTCAAATGTATTATTTTAACATACTCAATTTTTAGTTATATTTGAATGTTATACTGAAACAAAATTATTAATTTGTTAAGCCAGGAGTGAAATAAGTGACTGTTACTCCTGACAGTCATAATCAAATCTTATGCTGTTTTCTGCTGGAGCTTCCTTGGGTAATAATGTGGAATTCATGGCAGTGATTTAGCATTGTGGATAATTATTGCTCTCTAAATTAAAAGAATAAGATAAAACAATCAAATTTATTTCACACATAATCTCAAATGTTTGAGCTGTTGTCTTATTCCCTGTGGATATATATTTTGATTTTTCTGTCTTCCTTTTTTTTCCCTTCTTTAATCTGTCTGCTTTTCCCTGAGCAAGAGTTGAACATTAATGAAATTGTAGTATTTGTATTTCTTGAGACTTTGAATCTAGGGTCTTGCAAATAACAGACTGGATGGCTAGTACCTTGCCACTGCACCATTGTCTTGCTGCTTATTTTTAATTACATCAAAGCTTTGGAAACATGATCCCGCAAATGCTTTGTGGGAATAGTGGTGAATGTGCTCATCATGTGAAATCCATAAATTGCTTATAATCCTCTCAAGATGTTAAAAAAAGCATTAAGTAATTGAAGACAGGAAGTCCTCAGTTAATTATTTAGAGGTGTTATCAATGCTTTAAGCAAACTGAAGCATTTTCTGCTATCTCACTGAGTTGAAGGCCACTGGGACCTGGGGGCAGCAGCCATCATCTTCTCATATTCTCTAATGCAAACAGCACATGGCAGCTTGTCAATAAAAGACCTTTTTATATAATTTATTACTGAACACTTCCACTACCCTGTACAGAACAATTTGGATGACAGTTATGGCATTGTTTCACTTTGTGTTACTACTACTTTACAAATGGGCCTGCTAATGCTTTGCAGTAGGGGCTAGGCAGAGGGTAAGAGGGAAGAAAATAATTAGGGTAATCATAAAAGAAAGCTAAGAGTGCCCTCTTCAGCAACAGCAGGTGGATTTGTAACAAAGATCCTTCTTAGCTCTCCCTTTTAATACACTAAAGATAATATCCCAAGTAAGGGACTTTACCAAGAATTTGTAGGACAAATCATCTTTAGGCAAAAGATAAACAAGATGACTGATGTTTATTTAAGGGAAAGAGAGAAAATGAAGAAATACTTTATGACAGAGTAGTTTGAATCCTTTCATCTGAACATATTTTGCATTTCAGGGTAGTGAAAACTGAAGATACACAGAAATGCCACTAGTCAACTCTATCTCCATGCAGCACTGAATCATTAGTAATATTTATCTAAATGAAACTCTTGGGAGTAAAAGGGTTGTGTGAGGCTGTGGTCAGCACTCTGACATCCTCCTGAGTAAAATTCCCATGGCAGGGCCCAGGAGTGTTGTCCTGGGAGCTAATTACTGACCTTGCTGGAGCCATACCTATAAATGGAGACAAACAGAATCAGAAGAAATTGATTTGGCTAATAGAACAATGCATTCTTTTAAAACCTCACTGTTTCACAGCCTTTTGCCAAATGACAAATGCTGCAATAACAAAAAAGACTGCTAAGTTAGAAAACTAAAATTAAAAAAAAAATTAAAGCTTCCACAGTAATAGACCAAAAAAAGAAATGAAGTACCCTCTAGTGAACAATGAAGTAGGGAAATTGGAAAAGCAAAATGGTGTTTATGCTTTGAGATTATCTTACTAGTAATTTTTATTATTAATCACATATGTAGATTTGCACAGAGCTTTCCGAAGCATGCATAAGACAAGAGGTTTAACACAAAGCTTTAATAATCTAGATAAAAATCTGCTGTGACTGCTCCATGTATGACTAGAGATTTTAGGTATCAGAATTTCACCAATAAATTTAGTGAAACCATGTGCTCTTTTTTTAATGCTCATTTTTCTCTTTAAAGTGTAGTTGTAAATGAGTATTGCTTTATTATGCATGTTTCCTTTAAAAGTGAGCACGATTCCCTTTAGGGGAATTCAAGTAATTTGTTGCCACAGTAATCTTTTCTATCCTGAAATGTTAAATACTTGGCTTTCCTCCATGTCTTTGCCTCTTTCTAGTCTGCAACTGTCATTTTCTCCCTTCTTACTTTTATACACAGTGTTGGGATGATTTTTCTTCTCTTCCAGTTCATGATTAGGTTACAGCCAGGGCTGTCCCTCTGAGCCATCTCTTTATTTTCTCTCCTTTACTTCTTGTTCTATTTGTAAGCAGCCTGTACGTCTTCCATTCAGTATTTTACCTTCCTATATAATTGTTTCTTATTGTTTCTCTCTATTTGTTTGTAATGTATTTTAATTAAAATATCTTCCTGCTGGCTATAAGCAAGGATTTGTTTGTAAACAAAGATCTTGCCCAGGCTTTTTTTCTTGTCGCAGAATTGCATCGGTCTTGAAGCAATTACAGTTGGGCAAATGAGCTACATCAAAAGTATGCTATTAAGGCCACAAAGCCACACACTTAAAAATTGACTTGTATAATATGTAAGAATTGACCTGTGTAATCCTAATTTAGCCTCTTTCACACACGCAGTCTGCCTTACACAGCAGTGTAGTCATTTGTAAGTACGGTTACTGCCTCATTCAGTCTACAAACAATGTCTCTCCCAGGGAGGAATAAAGAAATAGGTTCCTATGTGTAGGACTGCTGCCTCAGCTTTTGCATGTTTGCTAGGTTTATTCCTTCTGGGAATCTTGGTGTAGATTAGTCTAATTCTATGTATACCCAGAGCTGAATTTCCATTCTGCTGGGCAGAAGTCAGGGAGGTGGAAGCCTGAAGTTTGTGTGAATGTGGAGCACAGTGAGGGAGGCAACAGGGATGGTGCCAGTCCAGAGGGATGAAAAGTGGATTGCTGAGAGGCTGGCATCATTGGCCACCCAAAGGAAGAAAGGAGAAGGGCCAGTGTCCTGGGAGGATGGATGTCTGAACAGCAGCACTCAAGAGTGGCCTTGCTGCTGCAGTGCACTCCCACATCAGCAGTCTGTCAAGCTGCCACCAGCCTCTGCTGGGACCTTCCCTCAGCCCACAGGCAGCATAGACACATTCATTCTGATTTTGTCAGATCTTCTAAACTAGTAGAGGATATATATCTAAATTAGCAAGAATTCACCACCATTTTGGTATTGTTTAGATGTAAAATAAGAAAAGTTCATACTTTATGCTTGCCAAAAATACTAAGAGTCAGCTTCAAATCCAGTGACTTTCTATGTAGTGATACAATTCTTGAGATGCCTGATGGGAAAGTATCAGTCTAACCTCTGTTTGCTCTTTATAGGTCTGCAGCCATACGCTAATTACAGCTTCGTGCTTACTGCATGCACATCTGCTGGGTGTGCTTCTAGCCAACCACTTTCAAGTCGAACTTTACAAGATGCTCCTCATGGTAAGGGGAAAAGACATTCTTACAGAACTGCAAAGAGATGGTCATATGGGCTTGTATTTTCTGATGGTTTAACAAGGTGCCAAACTCCACATCCATCAAGCTATCTCATAAAAATTTACCCAAGAGGATGCATCTCTTGGAGTATTTGTATCATAAACACACTTTATACTGGTCATCTGGCGCTACACTTCTGCTTTCTTTTTGTGGCAATTTCCCCACATTTATCTTTAGGTTGGTGATGTTAGAATTAGCAGATGCATGTTTTTTAAAGCACAAATAAATACACAGATACAACTGGACATAGAAAGTCTGCAGCCTTTGGCTTTGTCCTCTGTTAATCTGGACTTTGTCTAGTTGGTTGTTTTTGATACAGGATAAAGTGTTACATTCTGTCACTCTCTGGCAGTGTTTTACACTTTCATTACATGGGTGAAAGCAACAGCACAAACTGTGGGAAAGGAATAAAACCTTTATGTTTTCACGATAAAATTAAAGTAGTGTCATTGTGATGCTAATAGGGGTATGGCCAAACCCACATCACATCATAGTCAGCTCTACAGAAGTGGAAATCTACTGGAGTGAACCAAAGAAACCGAATGGACTCATTACTCAGTATCAATTATTTCGTGATGGAGAACAGATTTTCCTGGGTGGCAGTACAGAGCTGAATTTCACAGATGTTAACCTGCAGCCTAACAGTAGGTAAGGCATCTTAAAGACCTCTGGTAATACATGAAAGGTGTTCAAAATATGTGTGTGTGTTTGTGAAGTGTACAAAATATGTTAGTCTTTTAACAAAAAAGAGGAATCTCTTACAACATGACTTAGGTACTGAAAAATTGGTAGAGCACTTTTAGGAGGCTTCCAGATGTTGCAAAGCCTTAATCAAAGGACTTCTCTTTTCTTTTTTTTTCTTTTCTTGGTGGTGGTTGGTGGCTTATTGGTTATTTTTTCCCTTGTGCAATATCCTTACAAAGATATAAGTCTTTATATGGCAGAGAGCACTGTATATGGTTTATATTTCTGTGCATAATGAACTTGTTGTCTCAAAAGTAGCAGCTGCTGATATTTTTATAGACACAATTCTGAAATCAGCTTTGACACATTTGATTCAAAACTTCTCTCTCTTGTGTAAACTAATGTGAATTTTAGCATTAAAATTATAGTTATGATAAGTAATAGTTACTTTTCTCACAATAAGAAAACAAAGGTGGAAACCTTCACTAATGCAGTATTTGTAATACTTTTTGTATCATCTGTTGACTTAAAGTTGGTGAAAATGTTCTATTACTGATATGCCTAAAGCTGCTAACCATAGTGTCTACTGATCTTTTTGTGTTTGTGCAGATATGTTTACCAGCTGGAAGCCAGCACTTGGGGCGGCAGCAACACTAGTGATAAATATGTTATACAAACACCAGTAGGAACACCAGAGAAAATTCATGTCCCATATAATATCACAGTAATTGATGCCTATTCTATATTTCTAGCTTGGGATGTGCCAGGTAAAAATGTGTTTCTATGTAGTATGTTCTAGCAAAATGAAAGGATGGAAAAATTAGTATATTCAGACAGGCAGCTGAATAATTCTGATATTTTTATTCTTCACATTTGGTTTGAGTGTTTGTGGGATTTAAATAACCAGTATCTAAAGCTGCTGTTTCCTGGAGAGACTTTATTTAATATTGACCTACAAATTTGACATGGGTATCAAGAGGATTAGCTGATCAAAATTCCATATGTTAATTTGATCTTGTAAACTATTATTGAGTGCAAGTATTAAGGAAAAAAAGCAACCCAATTACACTGAAAATAAGTTTTCCCTTCTGCTCAGACTAACCTGAGTCATCGACAGGGAAACCTGCCAACCTTTTGGGTTGATGTTGTTTTGATAGCTATGTTGGCAATTAAAATGCTTGGTGGTCCTGCAGGTATGCAATGTTGAGCTCCTTTAACAAAGGATGTAAGAGCATAACATAGTGATATTGTGCTAGCTTTGGCCTGATGATGTAAATTTTGCTTGCCAGAGCACTGTAGTATTATGTGGAGATGTTATCTTGCAGGGGGGTGGGTCAGCAAAGGCCTGGATATATTTTTCCTCCTGTTACTCTTCTGAACATCACTAGGTTTTCTTGGCCTGCTACAGAGGCAGGCTGAGAAGGAACAATTGAATAGAAGCATCTTTTTGATTGAGAGACTGTGTTCTGTTCCATTGACATAGATCATAGCTTAAGTGGTTGGTGTACTTTATTGATGTTATAAAAACTATATGCTGCGGTTATTGTGGGACAATGAGAGCACTGTGAACAAACAATTTTCTGTCTAGTGTAGTTCACTTCTATCAGGGTGTTTTCCAGTTTCAAGATACTGGTTTTTTCAGTTCAAACCAGTCGATTTTTTAGAAACTTCATGTTTGCATATTGCAGTAACAGCATGTGTTTTATGAATGAACTCACGGAATTTTTTGAGGTCTCCTCTTCCTGATTATTTAAGAAGGCCTTTCTTTGCATAGCAGTCACAGTAGAGTTAATTGCCATTAAAAATAAAGTCACCCAGAAAAAAGTATTTTGCCTTCAAGGCTGGGATCCGCAAGTATTGTGGCAGTGCTTAGCAGTGTTCACCCTACCCATTTAAGCAATGATTAATAAATCTATAATACCCTGAGCTGTCAATCTTTTAGTTTTCAGAAGCACAAAATCCATTATAGAAATGCTATAATATATGAAAAAGATTAAAATCTTAAATTAAACTTTTCCCCCTACTGCCTGAAAGGATTTAGAACCCAGCAGAAGGCAGGTGAATTCGAATGGCATATAATCTACAGTTGGTTTTATTGGAAAGTGACTCATACTGCATTATAGTTTTGATAATAAATAGAATTTAAGGTACAAATTATTCAGCAGCATTATAAATAGATTAAAAACATAAGAATATACTGGAATAACATAGGCTTGTGAAGAGTGGGGTGTTGCCCAGAAAAATTTGTCCTTGTTCAGACATTTCCTTCTCCTGCGGCTGAAATTCCTGTTACTCCCAGAAGGTTAAAACCTCACAAGGAGAATCAGGCTCTGTGTAGTACCCTTGGCTGTGAAGCAATTAAGATTGTGTGTACAAAGTTTCAAGTATTCCTGAAGCCACACAATCAGAGGGTTGAGAAGGTGGCTGGGCATTATGGCTCTATAGAGGATACAGGGTTGAGGCATTCACACAGCTGTAGGAATCATTCTCCTCAGTCAAGGGAAGGCACATTTCCTTCTTCCCAGGTACCAGGACACACCTTGAACACTTGTCTCACTTTCAGGGATATTTGGTGACTCATATCCTCTCTGCCTTCTCGCTGTGGGGCCAATCATTTAAGTATGGATGAGGGATTGGGGTTTTTTTAATGCCCCTGTTGGGGAGACATGAAAGCAAACCTGACTGTTCCTTTTGTTATAACACTTCAGGAATTCTTACAGGAATGGGGAGTACTAAGAGCAGTGAGACATTACTAAATATTACTAATGCTACTAAAAGAAACCCTGTATGCACAAGTACAGGTATATGCAGAAGCAAGGAAATTAATTCTTGACCCTTCTTAATCCTGCTTCATGCTTATTCTGAGACCTTTATGCCCCTGGTGGTTTATTTTTGCTCAAGAGAAAGACTGTGGGAGATGCAGGTGGTGGTTTCTTTTGGAGGTTTTGATCTTCTGAAATGGCATACATCTCATTAAGAGGTCCTATGCATGCAGATGTCTGGGCCACGTGTGTCCCCAACTTGGTAGGATTAGCCTAAAAAGTCTACAATTTTTATCCTTATTTGTCTCATTGTGCATGGAGTAATGTCTTTATTTTTTTCTGATCTGTTGTTTTCTGTGTATGAATCCTTGTTTCACAATAAGCTATATTGGGACAGTATGGGTTTCTCTTATCAACCCAGAATGCAGCATTTTTTATAAGGATTGTCAGGCTTGGCAGTCACTCTTGCTTGTTTTAATTGATATATTCTCCACAAAAATAATGTGCTTTTTATTAACCAAGTTTTGATGAGAGGGTAGTTGGTCATAGTGTCTTCCTGTCTGTGGATATCAGGGATGCTTTGGCATTCTATCTTCTTATCTGCTGTAATAAATTTGGATCAAATAATGGCCCTCAGGATTAATTATGGGCATCACATTACACAGACCTTCCTTTTGGATGGTTTTAGCTATAACGTTTCAACATCTGTAATGGATCTACATCTTATGACTTTACAGATATGTAGCATTGCAAAACTCCTGACTTAGCTAAATATCAAGGTGGTCGAGTAGTGGTTAAAGTGATGGATTCAGAAAAAATATTTGACACACCTCACTCACTACAGAAAATAGGACTGTATTTTCTGAAATGGGTATCCCATTATCTTGTGTTGCATTGCCTCAGTGCACAGACCTCAAAGGTATGCTACATTTCACTGATACGCTACAGAAGGATATGTTCAAATTATTATGGAACAACTATTAGTGACATGGATAGGAGCAGAAAAGCTGAATGGAAAAAAAAAAACCCACCACATAATTCTCCCAAGGCATATCCATAAAAGTAATTGATAGGCAGGCAGGTAGCCATCCTGCATTTCAACTCTTTGGCAAGCCCACTGGTCCTCACTGGGGGCCCGATTCTTCTAGATAAACTTCAGTTGGTGCTGGTGATAACATGAAAGAGGAACATGCTTGAAAGAGGTTCCTGTCCACTACTGCTACGTTACTTGCTTCATACATTCATGGTCATCTGGATGAAAGTGTCTTTTTTAATCATGTTGTAACACTCCACTTCATCCACCTCTGGGTTTGCTTATCCACTAGAATTAAATTTGTGTAGCATTTCTAGATTCCTATTTTATTCCTCTTAGGATTAAGTTTGGTACTTGAGTGACATTTATGTGCCTCTTATCTTTGCCTCTTAGCTTCCCCAGCTAACCTAGTTTGACCTTTGTTGGAGGCCTAAAAAATTGTTCTGACTTTTGCTAAGCCAATGTTATATTTTGTCATTTTTGTTTTTTCATGTAAATTATCATTTGCCCCACATCACTCTAGGACAAGTTTTTCAAGTTCAGTGTCCAAAGTTCTGCATCTTGAAAGCAGTCAGCATCTCTAGCTGTTACTGGCTTCAGATTTCTATTGAGAATACTTGATAAAACTAAAATAAGATATCTGGGTATTTGAAGCTTTAACACTTAATCTCAGGAAGCCAGACAGATTGCTTTATTTTGTGACATTAAATGTTAACATATAACCTTACTCCTGCTTGTCATTAAATAAAAGGGAGGACATTCTTATTTTAGTATTTGTTTACTATGGGTAAAACAGTTCAAGTATTTGGATTTGATTGTGACTGGGTTTTGCATCATATTAAAATATTTTTTGACAATTGACTTCAAATAGATTTTTGATTGACCAGTTTGTAAAACAGATTGTGGGGGGTTTGCCCCAATTCTAAGCATCTGTTTTATGAAGTACCCCAGTTTTGAAGTACACTGGGCTATCAAACCTAATTTGCAGAGCTTTGCACAGAATTGTTCATTCAATGTTATCCAAATGCCCACAAAAAAACCCAAGGTTTAGTTTGATTGACTTGTCCCATTGCAAAATGTGCACCTGCTGTGAAATGAAGCCACTGAGAAAAAAAGTGGAATAATTTAACTTTTTTATTTGTAAAGATAATCAGGGTTTTTCTGATTACATCTTAACTTCATAAATGTTAAATAACCTATCAGCATCTAGTTGTTGTAAATTATGAAAAAGAGTATTGCTGGGAATATTAACCAACTAAATCCTTGTTCTTTAGTGAACATGAAAATGTGTTATGGCAGGTTGTCATTGTGCTCGTGGTAACTTTGACACCAAATAACAAAACTGCCATTTGCACTTAGGGTAAATTGGTTCACTTGTGCTTTTACGTTTCCTTTTATTCTGACATAAATTTATGAACTCTGGAACTAACCAAGTCGTGTGGTTTCCCAGCTGACTGTAACAAATATGCCCATTTTGTTTCCTTCAGTCATCAGAACACACAAGGTAGTAGTTTCAGACTGGTTGCAGATGGCTGAAGGCTATTCTGGAAGAAAGAGCTTTCTTTACAACTGTTGTATGAGCACATATTTTTCTTCACAACTGAGTATAGGGTTTTTTCTTTACAACTGTTGTCTGAGTATATCTTTTATTATTAAGATTACAAGGTGATCCTCTTATCTTAGCATTTGATAAATTTCATCAAATTGCAGAAGGATTTTTATTAGATATTGGAACTTTTCAGAATGTTTACATGGTTTTATTTGAAATTTCATGTTCACTTCTTGAGAGTAGTTTTTCTCCTGAGCATATTTATTATTGGTAGCATTCCTAATATATTGCAAAATTTAGCAGAATGCTAGATTTTGGATTATGGTAGTTTTGGGTTTTGTTTTAGTATTTCTGCTCAGATATGGACTGAATGTTGGACATGGATAGGTCAATTATTTTGAAATAAGTGTCCTTTGCTGCATATTGATGACTGGATTAAGCTGTCCTTGTTTGTATTTAATATTCCCTGGGAAATCAAGCATTATGAATAGTTTCAATTTCAAATGGTTTTTGGTGAATTTTGCCTAGAATAAATGCACTGATCAGAGGCACAAAAGTAATTTGTGCCACTTTTATAAGTGAGTTTTCCTGGTTGAAATAGTTGGTCTGTTGTCAGGATTGGAGAAGAAAGGAATCTCAACTAGGAGATTAAAACAAAAAAGGTTTCTATCTGATGTGCTGTCTACCATTTCACCCTTTTACTTTTGGATCCTCTGTTGTGTCTTTTACAGCCACTCCATTTATGGGGAGGATGGAGAAAAAGACAGGAAAAAAACAAAAAAGGAAAAAGAAAAAAAAGAGGGAACTGGAGTTGCTTAGTCTTAGGAAGAGGAGGCTCAGAGAGGACCTTATCTATCTCTCTCTCTCTACAGCTATCTGAAGGGAGGTTGTAGTGAGATCAGGGTCAGTCTCTTCTCCTGGGCTACCAGTGAGAGGCTTCATCAAGCTTCATTGGGGAAGTTTAGATTAGATGTCAGGAAAAATGTTTCCATTGAAAGAGTTTTTAGGCATTAGAACAGGCTGCCCAGGGAAGTGGTGGAGTCACTGTCCCTGGATGTGTTTAAAAAGCGCTTAGATGAGGCACTTACAGACATGGTTTAGTCTTAGGAACATGGTATATTGGCTGACAGTAATAGGTTGACAGTTGGACTTGATGATTCTATGATTCTGTGAATTCTTCAGGGGGTAATCCCCTGCTCCAGTGTGGGCTTCTCTAGCTTCTCCATGGTCTGCAGAACAAATTCCCCACTGCTGATCTCCATGGGCTCAACAGACTCAGTTTGCCAGCTCTCCATAGGGGAATGGCTGTTACTGCCTGGTGCCACCCCCACTCCTTCCTCCTCACTGACTCTGTGGTTGTACCCCTCTCTCTCTCTCTCTCTCTCTCTCATCCTACTCCTCTCTAAACAAAAAGAACTTCCAAACAATGAACCCATCCAACCGCTTTCCCCCTCTGAAATATGTTATCAAAGATGCACTTATTGGCTTGGCCTTGGCCAGAGGTAGGTCTGACATGGGAGCCAGGAGAGGTTTTCTTGAAGCTTTTTACAGCCAGAAACCCCTTCCCCCTACCAAAACCCTGACAGACAGAAACTCTACACAGACATCTAAACTACGTGTTGTGTTGAATGAGAAATGTGCTCTCACTAATCAGATGCATCTTGACTTATTTCATAAAGGTACTTTGTCTACTTTGTTCTTTCTTCAGACTGTTCTTTACTTGACTGCAGAATGAGGGAAACACTTAACAGGCACAATTCTTTAGTTATTCTCTTGGATTTATGAAATTGCTGCTGTCTGTCATCTCTAGTGGATGCAAATAAAAAGCCTATAGCCCATTACCAGATGACAAAACCAAATCAACTGAACAAACAAACAAACAAACAAATGCTTGAGAAATCATGTGGGAGGAAGTAATAGAAGATCCAAGAATCTTTGCTGATTGTTCTGAGGGGATTGCATATGGCTTAGTTTGTTCTCATGGAAAAATCTGATTTTTCTCAGCTTCTAGACAGAACTGGAAAATTAGCAGCATGGGAAGAGGAACAGATGAGGAAGACATTTGAATTAAAACAAAACAGTGAAAATAGAGGGCTTTTCTTCAACAAAAACTAAATAGTTTGGTTGTACATCTGTTGAAATTATATGTTTCTTGGTTCAAGCTAGTATATTGTACTTCACTAGTAAAGCAGGCTAAGAACCTACACTCAGCTGCTGCTGCTGGCTTAAAAAGGGATAATTTGCTGAATGGTGGCAATTCACCTTTTTGATCCTACGACTCTATATTTAAACAGCAGTGCTTAGTTATTGCTGCCTCTTCAAAACAAAGGCATAAAAGCTGCCTGGTTCCCAGTCATAAGGTCACTCTTCCCAGAAGTAGCAATTGCAACACAGGCATTGACTGAGTTGAATTTTGATTTTTAACTAAGAACTGTAATGTCTGTCTTCCAGTTGTGATCTGCAGATGGATCTGCTTCAGTTTATATTTAAATGGTTGTGGTTTCCAAAAGAGGCAGTAGGTAAAACCTCCAGAGGGGGCTTACATTTAAAATTGAATATGATGAATGCCTCTTTGAAGTTGTCTTGCACTGTTGTTAGTATTTCAGATAATCACTGGTTCTTCTCTGTTTCACAACAGGGATATTCATTGTGAATGTGCCTTTGGAATACAACATCTTACTAAATGCAAGCTGTCCCACTCCACTGGTGAAGCCGGTAGGACATGCACAGTTTGCTCTTGTCGATGGCCTAGATCCCTATACCCTATATGAGATAAGAATACAAGCATGCCAGAATGGTAAGATGTTTTTAAAAGACTCACCTCTGTGTCTGGAAGAGAATGGAGATTTTCCAGATAGATTCAACTCAGCAAAACCGATAAGATCTTATTCTTACATTGAAGTCAAACGTTTACCTAGTAAAAAGAAAGCTTAGCACTGAATGAAGCATTAAATATTTTTCCATGTCGTATCATTAATATTTTAAAAAAAGATTCTAAAAATGTATTTTAGGTAATATGTGCTATTGTAGTGAAAGCTCTTCACAAATAGCCTAGCATTTTTTGAAAATGTGCATACAGAACAAAATCAGTTCTGTAACCGCTCACCAGTAAGAACTGGTAATCATAAAGACAGGAGAGAAGAGCCCAAATATTACAGAATTCCTTAACTTTAGTGGCAATTTCCAAAATCCAATTGAAATAGGTCTCCTAAGTGACACTTTGGAACCAGTTTTCCCCTCATGTGCACTGGTGAAAATAAGGAGTAATTCATTAGTGGAGTTACAGTAATTTATATGAGGATTTAATAATGAAACGAGGTGAAATGATGCACTGTTTTGTCAGGAGCTTCTTTACTTGATCTTCACTTGCTACTACTGTAGCTTTTTGTTAAGGAAGTAAGAAAACTTCTGGTTTTGTAGGTGGATGTGGAGTGGGTGGTGAAACATATGCAAGAACTGCTGAAGCACCTCCTGAGGAGTTGAGCCCACCCATTGTTAAAGCAATCGGATCTGCACTCATAGAAGTGAAATGGGCACCACCTAAGAAGCCAAATGGCATCATTACTAACTACTTTATTCACAGGTAAAGACTTTTATCACCTTATTGAACTGTTCATTTCTTTATTCCTTGATATACTAGGAGATGGGAAAAAGTGTTTATAAATACATGGTAAAATATATACTACCTTTCAAATGCTAAGGTAAGATGTTGATCTATGGATGACCAAGTTGAGAATAAGAGCTGAGACAAGAATCATCTTCCTGATCTACAAATGACCACAAGCAGGTGAAAATACATTTTTTTGAAATTCAAAGAGACAGACAGAAATTGTAAGATAGATACTCTCACTGTGTTTATCTAGACCACAAGGTATATTCTTCAGTCCTCTCTAAGAGAAATACTGCAGCCTTGCTGCTATAACAATGCAAGAGAATTTTGGAATGGAGACAGGAGTAATTCACCATTTCCAAGATTTTTAAATGGGAGAAAGGTACCTAGGCTCCCAACATATTAATTTTCCAAGAGAAGTTTTGTTCCTGTTTGTAAGTTAATCTGGAGTGTGATTACAGTGCATTTATTTATATTCCTTGGTGTTTCCATTCAGCTGCCTTGTCTAAGTGGTTGGCCAACACATCTTCACTCCCTGTGAGGAGCTTCATAAGCTCCACATGAGGACTTTTCTATATAGATGGCTGTGTTTAGGGAAGTATCAAAGCAGCAGAGCACTGACATCTGCTGTGCCCATTGACCCTAATTTTAAAAAAAAAAGCTCAGTGAAGCAACCCTCTTGAATAGCTTCAGAAAGTCAGAGAATATAAAACTGGTTTTCCCAGCTCTAAATATGTGTGGTGAACACATGCTGGGCTGAATCTAGCCTCCCACAAAGGTTTGGGACCTTTTATTACATTAGACCTGTGACTGAGAAGACAGGGAATCAAATAACCTTTTGGAATCAGCAGTGATAATTAATATAAATTAACTTTTGCCTTAAACACATTAGTAGTCTTTGAAAATTCCTGGTTTCCTGAAATATCCTTTTCTTTGCTTCTTTTTAATTGCCTGATCAAAAACCTCAAGTCCCTCGCTTGCATAAAGAGGAATAAAACGTATGTTATAGCCCAAGACATGTCTTCACTCTGTTGGTTTTGTAAATAAAGCTGATGATTACTACTGCTATTCCATGGCAACCATAGAAAGGGAAAACAGGAAATACAATGCAGAAAGCCTGCTTCAGTGAAAAATACTGTAAATTGAACTTGACAGCATTTGATGGCATTTGATTATTCTAGTCACAGCCAAACAATGATATAAAGAGTAATATGAAACAGAATGTGTTACTGCCTAGCAGACTCAAAAGCAATAAACCTTCCTCCAATGTGACACAATCACTTCACAATCATAATTGTAGCCTGTTTGATACCTCTGAGTACAGCAGAAGGGCACTGACTGACATAGATACATTTTGTTTTTTATTTAAAGTGAAATGAAAATGGCGCACTGGGGCTCCAGATACAATCGTTATATTCACCTACATAGGCATGAATCACTTGGCAGTTATTTCAGCTGAAGTTTAAATGTGCTTAGACAACAACAATATCAAATCTTTCTCAGATAGCTGCAAAAAAATCAGAAATGGGATGTAAGCACATAGTTCTTTTTCATTTTGTAAAATAACCTTACATTGTTATAGCAGCAAGACTGAGGTATTTCTATGGGAGGTTATGGCATGTAATTTCTTCTTCATCGTCTGCCTCTTCCTTACTGCATCTCCACCAAAATAAATTCATTTAACTCAAAACCTGGATGCTTAGGGAGGGGTGTGTGAGATCTTTGCATTAAAATGGCTGGACTCATGCTTTCCTCTTGAATCATAAAAGCACTTGCAAGCTTGCAGTCATTTTGTTAGCAATCAAAAAATTAAAATGTTAGTTTATGATAAAAGAGATGGTGACATTTTATTTTTGATGCATACAGCAGTTTTAAACACAGATCTGAGGCTTTTAAACTTTTCCAGCAAGGACCACAACTTAGAAGAGATTGTGAATGAGAAAAGATCTGGTTCATGAGACAATCACCCAATCTACTTCTCTTCCCATTCATCATTACAAAACATCCCTGTGACAACCACAGAAATTGCATCTGGAAAAATAATGTTATGGAAATAGATGATGTATTTCTTGCTGTATTTTAATAAGATATAGGTCACATCAGCTAATGGAACTGCTCTCTGTTGACCACTAGCATGCACTGTGCAGGATGGCTCTTAAAGAAATACTGCCTGTAAAATTTTAAGTATTTTGTTTCATGTCTTGCTTAAGGAAGTGTCTGAATTTTTGTCAAAGTCTCTATGTCATGTTCAGTAAGATTATACTATTTAGTATATGTATGTGGGATTAGAATGTAGCTCTCATTAGCCAAGCAAACCCAATGGTGAAAATGAGGCAGAAAATTCAACAGGCAATTTAAGATAGGATGCGTCATAGTGGCCACTGACTGTTGGGACTTGCAGTGTAGAGACTTCACAACTGGCTCTTATAATTAAAATTCATTGCTTACACTTATACCTTTAACCATGAGCTGTACCAAGGACAGCTTCCAAAGAACATCTATTAGTAGATGGTTTAATCTAAGAATCCTTACAGATGGATATGTCACTGAGTGTAAGAACTCCTGAAGGGTTTTATTTATACCTGGAAACGATATAATACCTAATCGAAACTAGCATATCACATGCAAAAATCTCAAATTCCTTTTGTTCCCTTTTTGACATCAAAACTTGTTAGTATCCATTAGTATAGATTTGTTGAATCCAAATAGTAAGTGAGGCTGTTTTGTTTAATTGTGAAATGATAGTGGGGGAGCATTGTTGAGGTTGCATTGTTCCCCCACATTTGTGTGTGATTCTCCAGTCATTTGAATTTTGCCTCAGGAATTCTCAGTGTTTCTGGAAATAACTGACTACAGCTCTGGTAAGGAAAACAGCAGGCACTGCTAAAACATCTACTTTTGTTGCACAGTGAAAGGTAAATATGTGAAGAATAATTCTGGGTTGACCTGCAAGACCTCAGGGATTCACTGAGTCTCTTTCCACACAAGAAAGCTGAGGGGTGAGTGTTGCAGTTAGTGTTGCTGCAGTCCTCTGCGTACAGCTCTACAGTTATCTGTCACAAAGAAGATTATATTCTCCTCTTTGTGTCGTCTGGCTCAGACTGGCAGTGGGGCAGGGAGAATTCGCCCTTATAAAAATAACTGTATCTGAGCATCTTTAAAATGAATGTAAGCAGCAAATCAGTCTATGCAGATTAAGCTTCCAGCTCCTGGAAATGTTATTCTCCTTTGCAGCTCATTGTACATAAGAAACACTTCCAGTTAAATAAGCAGTTGAATCTTAAATCTTAAGACGATTGAAATGATTACAGACTGTTCAACCACTTCTGTTCAAAGTTTATTCATACATGAAGATATTCTGGTTTTTAGCACTACAGATGGAACCATTTACCTAACCATAAGTTTCATTCATTAAATATTCAGCAGTAATAAGATCTAAATGCTTAACCAGACTACATTGTACAGCTTTGCTTGTGGATGAGCTTACAGTTGGTGGCATATTTGAGCTTTCAGTGTGAAAAAAATGTTTATCACAGAGTTTCAAATATTTATAAAACATATTCATATTGCGTATTCATTAGTGTGTCATACTGCTTGGTCAGACAAGACATATCAAATGTAACTATTGCACTAAAATGCACTCTTTTTTCCACATAGTTACAAAGATTTTTAGGAAGGTTTTTGAGTACAGAAGGAAAAGACTATATTTTTAGGTGCAGGAGAAAGACATAGTGGCAGGGGGGTTGGAACTAGATGATCTTTAAGGTCCCTTCCAACTCTGAAAATTCTATGATTCACCTTTCAGAATCCTCTGTTTTGCATTAATTCAGTGAACAGCATCTAAGGGAGTGTTCTGCACAAAGCTTAATTCACCATTACAATAGGGTGTGAGGACATGCATTAATAACAGCTCTCAGAATTCTGGGGTCAGTGCAAAATTTTGTACCCTGACACTTTGAGGCATTTTGCTGCAGGAGAGAGAATTGCTGGAGAATCTTTCCTGCCTGTTCTACCTGCCATTTTTCACCCAGTTCCACCAACCAATTCTCAGGACCAACATGTTTTGTAAATTTCCTTTCAGGACACTAGAGACATTGTAACTCAAAACTTTTCTTTTTAAATCATGTCTGAACCATACTAAACTAAGCAGTATCCATACAGTCTGCTAATCTCATGCTTTAGCAAAAACACTTTAGCTTCCTATAAGAAAATAATGTATTCATGCTGGCCTTATAGATGCATATACACAAAGGATCAATAGACATCTGTGTACACAGAAGCATTCATTGTAGTCTTCATATTTGTGTGTAAATACCTGGGTATATATTATTACCAACAGCTAAGATTATCAGTTTTTAAAAAATTGTTGCACTTTATATTTTTAAGTAATTCCTGGGTTGATCTAACAAAATAAAATCCTGCAGAATTCTGTGAAATACAGAATTTCATTTGCCAAATAAATGTTCTTCAGCTTATGTGTGTGTATAGTGATGATGACACCCAGTAGACAGACAAACCAATTTTACTTCTGAGAATTTGCCCTACTTGCAATAAAAGTGGCAGATAATGTAATTTAGTTTCTTCTTGTTGGCATGGAGGATGAAAGTGGTTTTACATTCTGCAAAGGCCAAGGCTCCTGTGAAGAGTAGGAGAAATACTTAAATTCATGTGCAGTACAGCACAACCGTCATTGAGATTTACCACAGTGTTTAAATGTAACCAACTTAATTTCACACAGACATTTTTATGCCAAGTGAAAGAACTGATTTGATAACTCTGTTTTGAAGAGGAGTGTTTGCCTTATTACAGCTATTGTAAATTATGTACTAGAGGAGGCCACATTAGAAAGGGGCTGAGCATCATCTCTAATCTCCTCTGATACTCAGATTATCACCAGATCCAATATAAGCAGATCTGTAGTAAGAATGATAGATATACATACATTTGTGTGTGTATACATACAGATATATCTACATATGTGCAAAAATAAAATCCCATTCTGCCAGAAGCCTATACAGTGAATTGTCTTCATATATGAAAAGTTTGCATTTTTAAACAGAAAGAGCATTGTGAAGAATATGTAGTTTGTTACAGATAGCATTACTTGTGATATTTTACTGAGTTTCTGTGGTTGAGCTGCTTATTTCATTCAGTAGAACAAATGGATATTTATTGTGAGTAAACCAGAACTTAAAAGGGCATGGCTTTGGTTTTGAGGGCATGGTAGGACGTTTACCCCTTGTTCAGTAAGTAACATTTTTCTCTGGTGAATTACTCATAAGTTTTCCATAATAGAGGGATACTGAAGTGAATACACCAACAAGTAGTTTGATTTTCAGGAATGTTAAAAACTTGTACCCATATTGCAATTCAATTCATTACTTAGCAACTACACACGGATTTAAAATATCGTGTTCTAAATCCTGAAAATCTCAGATCTGATGTGTCCTATCCTAAAAGGACAATATGCTATTGTATTGCTACTCTGCTAGTACAGACTGTGACAGCACATCTACTTGACAGGTTTTATAGTAGACTTCTAGATAAAGGAGAGTAATTAAATGTTTGCCTCAAAAATCTCTTCACTACTCAGCACCTAACACAAGTTCAGGGAAATGCTTCTAAGATGCAAAGATAGGTAAGCAGTTCCTTGTGTATATGTAATGTGTAGAAATAAGTTCTATCCTTTGTACAGGTTGAGGGTAGAACTTCAGGATCTACTACTATGGGATCATTAAAGTTATTTTCAGTTTTAAACATGTTGCCTTTGATTTAATTTCAGACGTCCTGTGGGCAGTCAAGAAAAGCTGCTTTTGTTCATCTGGGCCGAAGGACCCTTGGAATTTACCGATGCGTCTGATGCTCTACAGCCTTTTACTCTCTACGAATATTGTGCCAGAGCTCAAAATGCTGTGGGGTCAGTGGACAGCCTCTGGGCTTCAACCCAAACTCTGGAGGCTTCCCCCTGGGGCATGGGAGCCCCTTGGGCACAGGCAACAGGTGCATACTCAGTGTGGCTGAACTGGACCAAGCCTGTCTCTCCCAATGGTGTCATATCTCTGTATCGAGTAGTCTACCAAGAAAAAGGCAGCGATCCAACATTCAGCGTCCCACCCGTCACAGCATTAACCGTAACGGTAAGAACTCGACCACAGAAACAGTTTTGGTTTTAATCTGCTTTGTTCTCTGCAGTGTTTTAAAATCTCATTTAATATTGACTGGAACACTGGGCTTTCCAATTGTCAGGAGTTTCATTGGTTTAAAGTTTGTGTTTGTCCCAATGCAGACAGAAACATTTCACATTAATATCTAATTCTTGGCCAAGGCAAGCAGGTTACTCAAAAGCATAGATGGGACATGTCTGGAGGAATTAAGCACATGCATCTAACTTTGTCAGCCTTTCTCTGAAATACTACCCTGAGGGGGTTTTTTTGCCAGACTAATTTCACAAGATCAGCATAAAGAACAATCTATATACACCTCCTTGTATATAATTCTAGTAGTGTAATTCAGTTGGAGTCACAAAGTGAATGAATTCATCAGTAATTACACTATTCCTCTATGCAACAGATTTGCATGTTCCCCTCACAATTCTCAGTAATAAAAGTGGATCTACTTTTACTTAGATTACATAGATTAGAATATTATTTTGCACCACTAACATGTTTTTCCCTTTAAGGGACTTTCTAAATATGAACGTCTGTAAATATTGCATTTCTATTCAGTATGTGGAGGGAGAGGCTCAGGAAAGGGCAGGTTGCTTTATGAACTGACTAACAATGTTATGTAAATCAGTGACAGAAGTGGTTATGGTTTGTGCAGTTACCACTGCTCCTCCCACCTATATATTACATTACAGTCTTTCTATAGAAATCACAGAATCACAGAATGTT
The DNA here is from genome assembly GCA_013399015.1 of Galbula dea. Classification (NCBI taxonomy): domain Eukaryota; kingdom Metazoa; phylum Chordata; class Aves; order Piciformes; family Galbulidae; genus Galbula; species Galbula dea. Next base: position 119,747 of record VWZX01008936.1, read on the forward strand.
AGGAGTTGGAAGGGACCTTGAAAGATCATCTAGTCCAACCCCCCTGCCACAGCAGGATTCCCTAGACCAGGAAAGAGAGCTTATAGAGTGTCAAACCACTGTATATTAGGATAGCTGCTGTACTTGGCTATCTCTTGAAAATAAGTTTTATGAAATGTTTGAGGAGGTTGTGGTAAGGTTGGGTTTCCTCAGCAGTGCCACCTCAATTTCATAAACCTAGAATTTTCCCTAAACAATATTCATAGACGAAGTTTGTTTTCAGTAACACCAGAAATCCCCTGAATTTTTAAATACCTTAATTATAAAATATTTGTTTGACATTCCAGTAGGATTCCCAAGAAAATTCTGTGGAACACTCAATAGTAACCTTTAAGTAACTCCCTTACATGAGTCTCTACATGACAAGGTGGGAGAAGTTTCCGGCTCTGTAATCTTGCAGATTCTTGGGATGATATGGTTCCAAAGTAGCTTCCTGTGGTGTCCAGCTTCCTGGAAGCCTAAAAGGATTAAGTCTGTAATATATCTTTGTCTGAAAAATAGTTCCTGAACTGAATGATAAGAATATATACTTATCATATATCTTATACATAATAAGAATATATACTGAATGATAAGGATATATACTTCTAAAAGAGTTGCACTTGTGTTGTACCATATGTTTTAAAAACTAGATTGAGATTTTAAAGTTTCAGTAAAAAGTAGACTAAGATTTTAAAGTTTCAGTAGGATTTTGGTACTTAGCTCTCTTAACCTGTTTTTTAAAAAAAAATAATCACAACCATAATGGTGATGGGACATCTAAGATTTCAAAACCAGCAAAATGACTGGGCTTCTCCTAATACTCTGCTTCAGCAGCATGCAATGTGTTGCTGAGCATCAGAAATGACCTGGCTGGTCATGCATTGCAATGTCTTTTAAGCATGCCAACAACAACAGAAAATGTCCAGGATGGTTGTATTGTGGGTAATAAAACCTACCAAAATGGCATTTTAAATAATGTTGCCACAGTGTGTTTCTTTAACAGCATCAGTTAAAAGCCTTTTAAATTAACAAGCTATTATTTACTGAATTAGTATTTTCATGGCTCCAAAATCCTTTCTGTTCCCTAAACACTATCCTGAATGAAAATGACATTATGGCAGCAGATACATAGCTGTTTGACTAGGGTGGTAGTGAAACTGACTTGCATGGGTTTTTTCCTGTCCTTTGTTGTGAACACTTATTGATTATTATTTTTGTTACTCTTTTTTATTTTAAAACATTATACTACCCTTTGGGGAGAAATCTTTCTGTGCAGCTCTTCTGTCAGTTGCACTCATTTTAAGCTGTTGTAACTACATTAACTCTACAGAGTTATTGCTGATTTATACCAAGGAGCTGAGATCTGAATCCTACCTCTTCTGAATATAACAGAACAGCTATAGCTTTGCATCAAAGTTATTGACATAAAGTGCACAGAGTCCTGCTATCAAAGATATCTTCAGGAGGTCAGGTCAATTATCCCAGCTGGCAAAAACCCGGACACCAACTTTCAAAGTGATAACTGCTTAAAAATATAATTTTATCATGAAACTGCTGATATACCCTTAACTGGAGCTTTGTGAATGAGACACTTTAATTAAAACGTCATTTTATTGAAGGAACTAGCATTCCAATGATTAAACTTCTGCCCCTTTAAAATATAGCTTTCAGGGGTACTAGGCTAAATCGTTTAATCTCCTAAAGCATCTCTATTGGAGCTCCCTCATGGGATAGGCCATTAGTCATTCTCTCACACAAGCTTCCATGTTACAAGCAAGACTTAAAGTATTAAGCAAGCAATGAGTTTGGTCCTTTATTTAATCTTTAGACTCTATTCTTATCCCATTAGATTATGCCAGGGGAAAAAAACACAGTGCTAGAATCACAGTAGCCACTTCCACCCTTGCTCTTGTCAGTTGTTCCCTGGTTTCTTAGCACAGGATACAAAACTTGACCGAAACCTAAAGCAGAAATACAAGCGGTGTGGCACTGCAGGATACAAATTAACCTCTTGCTAATATCCCTGCAGACTGCTCTAATTTGACAGCTTCGTTTCCATCTATTTCTGGAGCTAAATGAGAGGCATCTTCTGGGTTTTCAAACCATTTGACAGACCTAGCCGTTCTCCCTTCCCAAAATGCAACTATTCACTCCCCAGTTAAGGCACATTAATCTGCATGTGAATTAATATGTCAAAGGTATGGCTGTTTGGTACCTTAAGGTTATCGTTGGCCCCTTGAAATTTATGCTGCCTATAGAGATAAAAATAAGAGCTTGGTTCTGAGAGCAAAAGCTACTTGGCACTCAAAAGGAGGAGTTCCCTTCAACACTAGAAGCCAGTGAAGTACACATAAGGCATTTTGATGCTTCACAGTTAAAGAGCAGTGTCACCCATTTCCCTAGCTTGTTTGGCCAGGAGTTTAGTGACAGATGTTAGGTGACAGCAAGTTAAACTGACATTCTGGTTTATTTGCAGAGCAAAGTCAAGTCAAGACTGGTTACAGCAGTACAAGTGTCTCCTGCAATGTCTTCCCAGTTAATTTTAACCCTCTGAAGCAAGAATGATATTTAGTGTCTTATTGACAGCATTGACATGAGACAGATGTGTTTATAAAGGAATGGATTGACAGTAAGTTCTCATTTACGGAAATCTGCATAAAGTGACTAGATTGTCAAAGCAAGCCTCTCACTCTTGTGAACTTAGGGCTTAAGCTTGTGAACATAGGACCCAGAGCTGATTTCATTATAAAGCTAGTACCTGCCAAATGTCATCAAAGCATCACAGCTCTCTAATTGTTGTATTCCAAATGTTGCTGTGAGGTAAAACTGTGGGTAAGTTTGGACTTCTTCTTGGTAGATGTTTTGTGGATGTGTAATGCTGTTTCTGCCATGACAATTATATAGTGTTTGGTTGTTTATCATGAGCAGGAGAATTTGAAGCCAAGTAAATGTGAAAAATGCAAGAATATGTAGCTATTAGAATGTGCTTAGAGAATGAAAGGTATCTGGAGATGAGGGTTATAAAGAAAAATTCTACCTACTAGGGACAGTGACCCCATCATTATTATGTAGAATCAAGGCCTCAGTGCTTCAAGTCCACCTCCACAGAGTGCAGTACAATGTGCTTGTTACAGGATGCAAGGGATAGATGTAAGCATTATAGACCTTACTGTTGGGAAATCCTGCCTAAAAGCACAGGTCTAGTCACAACATGTTTTGCACTATGAGCCTCTTGGGACAAATTTCTCCTACTAGGCTTTTTTGGCACAGCTACATCAGCTTGAGGTGTAGAAGATGTCCCTTAACTGATATCACTGCACCAGCAAAGCCATTAGTTTGGATGCAGCTATGCCAGCATTAAGAACTCATGTTGGCTTACCTTACATTATTTTGGGAGATGGTATATTAATATACTTGCAAAGTTCTTTCTAGATGCTTCATCTGTGGTAGGGAAATCTGTAGGCATATTGCAGAACAGTAATAATAATAGAGACAGTGGTAGGTGGATGAGGCTTTGGCTTGCACAATTATGTTGTTAGATCCAGACAGTAATTTGTATACTGAATATATAACCAGAGTAAAACTGACAAATATTAAGTCTATTTGCTGAAAAACTCCATATAAAATTTATTATTTCAGAAATCATTTTGAGTGGCCAGTACTGCCATACACACATGCCTTCTATATAGGGTTTTATAGATATCTGTAATTTTGCATCCAGAGTTAGTTCTTTTCTATTCATCTCATTCAGAAATACTTAATCTCTCTGTGTGATTCTTCATTTCTCTTTCCTCACATAGACCAGTGAACACTGGACCACCTTAGAGATAGATACTACATAGTTACTAACTTCCTTATACATACTCTTATTCAGTAATGCAGCATGCAGGACTGTACATGGTACCTTCCTTACAGAAGAATGAATGAAGATTGTAGCCACAAGAATAGTAAAAACATGCCACAGATAGGAACTGGTGAAACTTTTTCATACACACTCATTTCAGATGCCTGGGAAATGGACTACACTCTGAGAAAACAAGATGAGATTAAATAGAGGAATCCCTGTACATGCCATAAATTCAGAAGATATGTTACTTAGGAAAGAATGGAAGCTGTAAATGGCAGTGGAGGGCAAAAGTTAATTAGGCTCCTGTGCTGCTGTTAGTGAGTGGAAAGTAGCCACAACCAGAAACAAGATGGCTGCTCAGCAGTGCCCTAATACAGCCAAAAGATCATATCCTTAGCTCTGCAAGGGTTTATGGGTTAGAGGGAAATCATACACAGATGACTAATTTTTTTATGGTTCACAGCCGATCAAAGTGAAATTCAGCAGCTGTTCAGGACAAGTGACCACTCTAACGGCTGTAATATAACCTGCTAAATAGAGAGGGAATTGCATGAGAGCAAGAGGTTAGCTGTGATTATCGGCAGGTGAGTGCTTTATTGAAGTTGAAAGACCATTAACATTGATGGAGTAATTATTTCAACTTGAAAGTAATTACCTTGATGGGTGATAACTTCTCCAGTGTTCCCAGATTTGATTGGACCAAACAATTGTGAACTCTTGAAGCCTAGAAAAATATTACAACAATACTGCAATGTTTAAATTACTGAAACCACTGTTAGAGTATTTTAATTATGCCTAACAGTGAAAAGATTTTAACTTACAACAACTGGTAACCTCTCATGTATAGAGACATTTGCTTTCTAATTCCAATGAAATGACCCACACCTACTACGTGTGTGCTGTATGTGATGGGTTTGCAAATGAATCATTTGATTTAAATGCAGTTTTTAAGATTCAAAGCCTCGTTAGCACAGTTTCAGGAAAGGCTTGTACTGGAATTGCTATAATTGTTTTATTTGCCAGGAAAGCCCAATAATATAAAATACTCCCTGTGTTTTAATCCCTAGACCTGCTATGTTTATACACAGGATGAATACAGGACAAGTGCTCCTTCACATTGAAGGCTGCTAAAAAAAAGAGGGAAAAAAAAAAAGAGTGTGTGTGGCAATCTGTGTCTCACAGACTCTGTTGTTTCCATGCTGCTGCAGAATATGCTGGCTTTGGCACCACAGCTCTATTTAAATAAGCATTTGGATTGGCACTATGATGCCCCTCCAGAAACTGATTAAGTGCTTCAGTAAGCCCCACCTATCAAGGCAGACGTGTAGAATTGCCTAATTAAAACAGAAAGGATGAAATGGATTGTTGCACAACTTTGGTGATTTTGAAGTACTGTGGTAATAGAACTGGATGAGAATGGAGAGAGACAAGCTTCAGCTCTTCTATTTATGCCATCCTTGCTGTAACCAAGGCCACTTCAAGTGTCTCCTCAATGCTCTTAGCAGCCACAGAAACATAGCTTTAGACCCTGATGGATCTCTGCCAAAAATGAAAGAATCCTTGTGGATTAGGATGCAGGGTAGCAAGAAAAGTGTATCTGGTGGCTGTCAGGTCTTAATACATTGTCAGGCAACTAGTGATTTGAATTAGTGAAGGTCACAGTAAAGAAGTGTATTCCATTACATTTTTTCTTGACTATTTACTCCCTAATTGTGTGTGCAACATAAAGTTAACATAATATTGCCTTTTGATAAATTTTTGGACCAGAAGTACAAATACTGATAGGATTATGTCTGACTATGCCTAATCACACACTCTAGACTGTCTAGACCAGAGTGCTTGGATCAATAGGTAATTTTTTCAACAGATAAATTTGTTAACCATTTGAAAATATTTTAAACCCTCTTGGGTTTCTCCTTGTGCAAGATCCAGTTTTGCCCCATTTCATAGGTCTTTCTTTTGATGAGTGAAACATATGTAGAGTTAGGTCTTTTGAGGGATATTTACAATGTCTGACTTTAGGCATCTAACCTAGTTAGGTTGGAGCATGGACATTTACCATCCTTGGGCTGCAGCTGCTCATACAAGATTGCTTTCCTCTAGTGCACTTGTGTGCCATTACTGTCATGTTTCAGCCAAAAGAAAGTGGTTGATTTTAAGCCAGTTAATCAGATAGTTTTTCCTAACCCACACAATGGGATTAGGCAGGTTGACAAATTTAAAAGTTGGTACCCTCTGACAGAAAGGTGGTGGTGGGCAGCAATTTGGAAGTGGTAATCTTTTCAGTTTGTGCACCTGCAGTCATAAAAGAATATTCTCTTACGAGAATTTCTCTTAAAGTCAGACATTGCATATACCCCTCAAAAGACTTAATTCTACCTATGTTTCACTCAACAAAAGAAAGACCTATGAAATGAGTCAAAATTGGATCTTGCAAGGAGAGAAACCCAAGGATAAATTACAGAAGATATTTTCAAATGGGTAACATGACAAAGCCTAAAGGCAGATGTCTAAAATGAGATTGTATAAATGCTCTGTATGCTGTTTCTCTATATATGCTTTATATTTATGCTTTTCTGTATGATGTTTTTCTGTAAGTCTTGCATTTCAGTTGTGAGAATGAGATAAAGCTAATCAAGAACTGTAGAAACACACAGTTGACAGGATGTTTTCCAATCTATAAAAACAAAATAATCAAAAAAGAAACCCCCACAAACCTTCACCTTATTAAGCATAATTTGATAGGAAGATATGAGAGACATTCTTCCTCTTGTGCCATTTTGTGTGTGGCTTCAGTAAATCTATTTTAAAAATAAGGTTCTGGTAAGCTAAAGATGCTTTTACATATGTAAGTAGGAAATAAAAATGGAGAAGGAGGAGGCAGAAATTTGTTGGGTAATATGTACAGCTGTTTTCAAATTAGATACCTGTTTAAAAACACCTAATTGGATTTGACTAGGTTTTAATCCACGTTTAACTAGTGTTCTTAAGTTGACGTATAAGGCAACTCCAAGATAACACTTTTTGCTGGTAAAGTCATAGGGCAGCTTCCTAAAATCCCCAGGGGGTTTTCCCCAAGAGCTACAAATACAGGAATTCTTCAGCTGATAATTAGAAAAGCCACACCCCATCCTATCCCCCTGCCCCACTCCCCTGCATAGAGAAAGTCTTTTATTCAAATTGGCTCAGAAGTGTTATGTCATATGCTTATGTTTCATAGGGGATTTTAACAAACAATGGTTAATTTTAATAAACAGAGAGCCCTACCTCTTTCTAAAAAGGCAAAAAAACAAGCCATATGACTCATGGGAATTGGTAATATAACATAGAGCTTCATACCTCTGGGGACTCCATTTGAATCTAATCCAGGTCTACAGTCACCAAAGTCATTCTCATCAAACAGCCGTTGGGTCCTACGCAAGATAAGTTTAGTATTCTCAGCTGACCTCCTGTCCTTTCTCTTTACTGCTCCCTTTTGAATCCATTCCCATCACTCAGCTTCACAGCCTCATTCAAGCTCGTCTCCCCTATGGCTGTTGCAGTTTCCCATTTTCTGCCTGCCAAGTGACCTCTCTTTCTCCTCCTTTCAGACTTTACAAAAAGGACTGGAATGCATGTATAATCTTGCACCACTCTCTTTTTAGGGGGTGAGACCCTAATTCCTGCACAGTGCTAAAATATGAATTTATCAACCAAAAGCTCTCTGGGAGTGGGAATAGGTGTCTGTCAACTGACAGCACTATATAAATATTATTTTTGAGACTATAATAACAATTATGGTGAATAGGGGCCAGATGGCTTCTGTATCTAGAAAGCAGAATGGCAGTGTATTTTTAATGGTCTGAAATGTTACTTTTTGACAGGAAGCTAATATTAAATTCTATGTTATAGGTGCCTGTCAGGTGCATAGGATTCTGAGTTTTGGTTTTTCCTAAAGTAATTACTAATGTCATGTATGGATACTTTTCCCAGTACAGCCTCGTTCTGGGAGGGGGGGGCTTTATTGTTGCTTTTTTATTTTTTTTTTAAGGATGGTTATTGATCTCTTGCTGAGCTGAGATTTCAGTTTTATGCCAGATAGTTTGATTAATGGGTTGGTTTCTGTAAGTGGACTGAATGGGGATAGGAAGCACAAGCCGCTCATGCCGCCAACCCGAACTCCGTCAAGACGCATAGCTCATTATGAAACAGTTATCAAGTATACATGAAAAATTAATTGGGCTCAGTTTGATTCTGAAAAGGATCAGCTTTCTACTTGGCGGTCCCCCCAATCTTTCCAGATGTTGCACGCTAGCCCCTCGAGAAGCAGTGAAGGGAGATGTATTAATACATTGTATTGATTAGATCAAGACCCCTGACAGTTATTTGTAGAGATACCATCTGGCTGCTGTTCGAATTCCTTCACCAAAAACAGGACGTGACATGTTATTAATCTCAACTCTCTAAGTATAGACAGTTGCCTTTTCTGCTAAACCGCATTTTACCATTCCGTAGGAGATGGAGGCAGACCTGAAGGGTGCTGAAACTAAGGTTATTACACAAATTGAGCCATATGGTCCAAATATTTCAGCAAGAAAATTGCCAGGCAATAAAAATTGCTCCTGCCTTCCTAATGGTGTAAATTACAGTTTAACCATGGCTCTAATGATGTCCTTCTGCCGCGCTTAACTACTGTTACATGAAGGACATTGTTTTAAAAATATAAAAAACAAGTAAATGCCAGCAGCGTGTTTTACAATCTGTTAGTGTGTCATTAAGAACACTGTCAGAATTACATAAACATAATGGCAGGCAACCTAGCATACAAAAGAACGAGGATGGAAATAGAAAGTGTCTTGAAAACTCCTTTAGCTCTGTACTGTCAAGAGCCCTTTCCCTTCTGGAACTTTTCCAGTATGGGAAAATGTGGCTGTTTGTTTATTCCAGTTTTCACACAGGTTCTGAGGGAGATGTAAAAACAGGAAAAAAGTACTGAGGGTTCTGATGCATCTTGAACAGGTGACAATGGAAGGGTATACATTTGCTAACACTTTGTACTGTAACCATATATAAAGTCAATTGGGTATGAGAAAGGAATCCAGAATGTAACCCCCAGGACTTACCAAAGATGATGGAGAGTGGCCTGGCAAGGACTTCTGCTAGCTCCCTCAGCACCCACAGGTGCATCCCATCAGGTCTCATGCCAGACCTTTTGGTAAAATAACCTAGCACAGCCATGTTACCAGTTTAAGATCTGCCTTACTGGAAGCATATCAATGGTTCAGGGGAGGTGCATTTGTAGAGGTCTGCACCAGTTTTGTAGAAGTGTTGCTGGAAACCACTTCTACACCTGCACCCCACACCTGCCACCCTTCCCTCTCTTAAACTGCATCACTCTGGACCTTCTCAGCAGGTGGAGTTGCTACTTCCCCTGCCCATGTACCTCTGAAGACAGAAACTTTCACACTCTTCCAAGAGCACCCAGTTCCTCCTAGATATTTGTACATTTGCTGAAATGCATTTTAACAATGTTGAAAACACAACTGAGTGATGTCAAGCAGACAAATGGAAGAAGAGACATTGTGAGTTAGCTGACTGAGCTGGCTGACTGACACGCAGCTCTTGCATTTGTCTTTAAACTTAGCAGTTTCTGAATCATGTGAGGATTTCATTTCTGTGTGAAACATGGAAAAGATGACAGGGGACATTTACTCTTGACAAATTTACTTTGTGTCCAAACCAGACAGTTAATCAGATTCAATGAAGTTCAAAACAGTCTTTATATCTGTCCTTCCTACTTCTCACAACCAGTAAGATTAGAAATGAAAGCACCAAAACACACGTAATTCCTGGTTGATTGGCTGGTTTGTTTCCAAAGCAAGCAGAGGAAGAAAGCATTAGACTCTTTTGAGGATAGTAGTCTGAAAACTTCCTATGTACAATGTGTGAGAGTAGTTTGTATACATGTAATTTGCACCAGGAAGAAACAAAGTCCAATTTATGGGTTGATCCCATCACAGACTACAAGTATTTCCCTGGGCACCTTGAACTTTTTATCTGACCAAAGTTACAGAAAGATATGGCAAATGGGACTTGGAACTTCCCAGTGTATTGTACTCTAGACAATTAATGGATTTTATTACTGTAAAAGCTGTATTGTATTTTTAGGTCTGTTTCTTTAGCACTCATCAAATAAAACCTCCTCAGTCTTTAAAGAAAGAGATAGGCTGGTACAGATGTTCCTCTGCCAGCATCTGACAGGCTGGAAGATCTGGAAGATATGTTCATTGAACTGCTTTATGAGTGCCAATAAAAACTATGAGCATAGAGAGAAGTTTTCTACCCATGAAGAGGAAGGCTTGCTGGGAGAACCCCTGATAAAGTTGCTACCAGATTCAGAGAAATTTTTCTCACCTTATCAGCAGGTGCCATGTTACAACCTTTAGGTCATCAAATATCATCTGTTATACCTCTCACAACTGCAGGCTGCTTCACACCCTCCACCAAAACTGTGGAAGCTGTTCCTTCCTCCCTTCTTTCCCCTACACAAGTCTTCCTTTCTAAGAGCACATTTAGAGACTATGAAGAGTGATACAGGCAGCAGGAATTCATTCTCATCTTAAGGGTCTAGTAGAAAGTAACTTCTGTCTTTTTCAGATTTTTGTTAGAAACTTGTTTCTTTGTCCAGATATTCTGTGGGTCCCACAGTCCTTACAAAAGGCACTATTTTGCTTCAGTCACATACTGCCCTTTAAAGATCTTACATTACTGGAAGCTGTGTAGTTTTGCAGGCAAAACCTTAGGAGACAAACGTCCTCTTAAGGCAACCTATGACTGCTGCAGCACAGTATGCTCCCCTAAGGTCTTTGACTTTGCAGTTGTGGAATGTCTTTTTTAAACTAATCCATGGCTGCTCCACCTTCCTTCTTTATGCAGCATGTAGGTCCCCCAAATGTTTCTGTATCCACATGATCCTGACACAGAGACAATGTTACTGCTGGGTTATGGTCCATCTGAATGACACCCCTGGAGTGTGTGTTGTGTGTGTGCCAAAACAACTCTGTTGAGTTGTATATTCACAACAGAAAGATGAACAGAGGTCCCAGAATCTATTTAACCTTCTGGATTGTATCAGAAATCATTACTCATTCTGCTTCTGAATTTTACTTCGAGTATTTTCCTGGGTCCATTTCCTGCAGGTTTGAATGCACTGATACTTTTTTTCATCCAGATTAGAGTTCCTAGCCTGAGTTAAATCCTCTATGCAGTGTGGAGATGCTACTACAGCAGCTGCAAAAACAGGCATCAAGTTTGCAATTGTCCCACAAAATCAGAATTGTAAGTACAGATTTAATATAGCAAGAGAGTGGGGGAAGTGGACTCCTTGCAGTGATAAATTTTTCATATTTTTGCTGTAAAGAAAACTTTACTGTGTACAAACAAAATGAACAAAACTTTGCAGAGCTCTTATATTTCAACAGGCTTTAAAAAATAATTAATGAGAAGTCTGGAAGACATCTTTCCCCAGATGAAGTGAAGTATTATTGTTGTCATTTTGGTATCATAAAATTATTTTTTATTGTTTTCTCTTCAGGAGTTCAAGACAGATGATAATTTAGATTTCTCTCTAATGTTAGTTTATGCTAGAAATGCTAGACTCATGATGTACCAATAGATCATGAGATTTATGCTATAGCTGTAGCTTAAGACAGTGACATATTTAAGTGTTGTGTTTAATGTTACTGGAAAGTCCTGGCCTAAAAAGATTGAATAGATACCCTGAGAGCAAATGGGAAGAAAATCACTACATTTTCCACCAGGTAACACAATAGTTTGAGCTCTAGTTGCTTTGATGTCAAATGCGGTGCCTCCTTTGAGGACAAATAGAGCTGAGAACATGCAGCTTTCAGAACAGGACAGTTCTGAGGGAAAAAAAAAGAAACAATTCTTTAGCATACTGCTTTTTTTCATCTTTCTGGTCCTGCATTTAAAGCATCACACTTTCAATTGCTTTGTTATAAACCACTGTAATATATTGGGTTTAAGGGTGTTAATGGAAATTTTAAACCACACTGACGTGAGTGACATCATCTCAGACTGAAGATCATTGCCAACATACTGTCCTTGCTGCATGGAAATCAGGAGTCAGGGATGTTTGCTTCAGTATTTTGGATTACTTAAACCCAATCTCTGTCTTAGTTGAATGCCAGTTTTGTTCTTCTACTTATGAAGACTCTGATCCAGGATCTTTAAAAAGTCAAAAGGAAACTTCTGTTTATTTCAAAGGGTTTTAAAGCAGCTGCAGTTTAATTTCTGAATCTATTAGTAGTTTTCTGTTTCACCCTAAATAAAAAAAAATGTGTTCACCTGTATGGTCTGTTTCTGTGTGCTGGTTGAAAATGTTGTCATTGGCTTCTTGACTCTTTGGGTTTTAAGTGAATTTAAGCAAAAATCACAGCTCTGAATTCTAAAAACTTACTTTAGATGACCAATGTAGGCTGGTCTGTCTACTTTGTCTAGAGAGAGAGTGAGGCTTCTCTGATTCAAACCAGAAATTAAACATCTGACTTTCCATTTGGAGGAACCTTCATCCCCCTGCACAGAGTATAGAGAGTGACTGAGGACACTACCTACTCAAGTTTTGTGTCAGAATGTAGGAGTTTTATTTCCCATAGTGCCTATCTTTATATTTGAGCATTTCAATACATTCACAAGTCTGGCCCAAAATGACTTAAGTTATAGTAATTTCTTTTTGGATTGCCCATTTATAACATGCATACATGCAACTAATCATAGTAATTTCTTTTTGGATTGCTCATTTATAACATATATACATGCAGCTAATCAATAGATGAGACAGTGAAACTAGCAGATTTATAAGTTAATATGCTGGAGTCAATAACGTGCCATAAAGACATGTTCAGTTCTGAAGTCAGCACAATTTGTTTTGCACTGAGCTTAACTACATACCCGTTGACTTAGTCATCTATTTTGATTCCCCAAGTAATTTAAATATCCAAAGAAAACACAACATCTGAACTAAACTTGTTATTGTTCAGTTTCCAAGTCGTATTTCAACATTTACATCTTTCATCTCTTCCCTAACTACTGCATCTTTCTAGAGCAAGTCACAAGCATCTCAGACTTTCTTCTCCCTTGGCAGCAGCTTTGCACTGAGAAGCCCAAGCAACACGAGAAAGGACTAATGAATGTATAGCCATTAAAAGACATGACTAAAGGAGGAACTGTAACCATGTGAGCCTAGGAGGACCTGGAAGCTCATCCATCCACTGGGTTCACTTGGTTTCAAGATATTGAATCTGCAGACAACATCTCTTCCACTTACTCTACCAAACTCTATAACTACTCTTTGTTCTTGTCTTCTTTTTGTCTCCTCTCTTGCTGTGGAGTTCATTTTGAGCCTTCATATGGCAAGACATAGCTGCTAAGGAACACAACAATCAACTTTTTTGGGCCTGCATCAGCACTGCAGTTCATAGCAGCTGCAGTTCCTCTTTTTGTTCCTCTTACCATCATGTGACACAGTTATTTCAGGCTAGTTGTTGAGGCTTGCCGTTAGCTTATATATGACCCTAGTGGTTGTATAAGGGACAGGGATCCCCTGTAGCAACCCCCTACTCCAAACTTGGGGGAACACCCCACAAGTTCTGGAACTAGTCTGCAGATATCTGTTGAACCTGTCAGTATTTTGATAGGAAGCTGTGCTTTGCTGAGGAATATGTCCTCCAAGTGTACACCTAAATATATATCTAATCAATATCACCTGCTAATACCCAGAAGCTAGGCTGAACTTTCCTCCAGCTGAAGAAGAGAGACAGGCTTCCCTACCTGCATAAGTAGTATGCTTCTGGCCTTCTGCTAAGAGTGACTGCTCTGGACAGAAAGGTGCAGAGCAAATCTTTTTTTCCTGGCATGGATTGGCATCATTGGACTGCAACTTTTGCAAACTGCTGCCAGCACAAAGTCTATCTCTATTTGGAGAGCAGATATTTTCATGTAGGAAGTGTAAAACATTAAGGGAAGGAATGAAAAACCTAGTGAAGGAAAGTCTTTCAAGAGATAGGGGTTGTATACTTTTTGGCCCACCATATTTTAAAATACCTGATTCATTTTAAATGTGATGTTTTAAGTTCAGCCACATATTCAGAGTAAACTTTGGCCTTTATAATGTAGCTCCAAGTAAATTGTTTATGCTTACCTTTTAATATCTCTCAGAAGTGATTGCATATATAGCAGGCAAAGTTTGAATGAAAAACTAGGACTGTTTAGTACAGAGAAGAGGGGAAAAAAGAATGAAACAGTAGGAAGTAAAAAACTTTTAGTCTCTTTTAAAAGGTTGCTTTTATTTTCCATTGTGTTGGCAGAAAGCAGGGATTTAAAGCTGTGAATTGCCTTGAGGCTGTGTTATCTTCCTCTACTTAGCAATAGTTAGAACTGCTCCTTTTTGCCTGTGTTGGGTGAGAGACAAGGACTCAGAATGGGAGAGAAAAGGGAATAAAGTAAGCTTACATTTAACAATAATATGACACATCTATTGTACCTGTGTAAAATGGAATCTAAACCATTAATGATAACTTCATGAAGCTGCACACAGTAACACAGGGGGATATCCTGAGACTTAATTAATGTTTGTAACTTGATGTGAGATCCTATGATGAAAAGTCATGTATAACTGTGAAGTCTTAATTTTATGGAGCACAAATGACATTCTGTGGCATTTTCAGGAAAACTGATGTGGGATTTCACTTGCAATCTATGTTAAGATTCAGATTGTCCTTGTACAAGTCCTCTCAAAGGTTTTCTTCAGACTCTTTTTTATTCTCTTTATATTTGTTTTTCCCTATTGTGGCTGTTGAGCTGTGCAAAGGCAAAAATTGAAAATAATTACTTTTATAGAGGAAAATATGGGGTTTCCATTCATCAAAAACACAGCCAAACTATGTTTTTCAAATTTTGCAGAAAATAGAAACCTTCAGATACTAGGCCTAGGTCATTTTAAGATCAAATGGGAGAAGCCACTTTTCTTCATAATATCATATATGACACAATTTCAAAGGAGATGAGAAAGGTGGCTTATGGCACATATATGTAGCCACAAATGTCATAGAGGAATAATGTGAATGCTTGAAAAAAAAAATCAAATGAAACAAAAAGCCAGAACATTTAATAAAGACAAGGGCATGTTCTTCCTACAGCAAAGCAAAACTGATTGCCACAAGGTACCTTGAGTTGAGAAGTTCAGGTACATAAATTATCCATTTTTATGGATAACAAAAACATCCTCAATTTAATTACATTGGTCTAAAATTAAAGAAGCCCTTCTGCAAAACACCTGCCACTCTGGACATTACTTAAAAGAGAAAAAAAGATTTGAGACTAAGATGGCACAGACTGCATGGATGTGGCAGTCCAGATTTTGTTTGTTCTGACAAAAGCATCTAACTTCATTCTTGGCCATTAGCCAATATATCAAATGGAAAATACGGTTTATGGCATTAGGAAAAATCAAACATTTACCCCCTAATGCTCCATATTAAGGGATGTGCCCCCTACTATTTGCAGGTTTGAGCCCTTAGGCTCTAACTGCTGTTTTACAGCAGCAGTGGTTTTTCTTTCTTTTGTCATGCCTACAGACAACATAGAACAAATCCAGGAGCAGAACTCTGCTCCTAAATGTTAACAACCAGTGGAAGGGAAGTTGCAGCTCAGCAGGATCACTATATATGGTACTTATTTTAAACATATTCCTGGAGTTCAGCTGTATGAGTGGCCTAGTTGTAATGTAGAGATACAAACCCTAGCCAGTTTGCACGCTTGCCTTTCCTAGCTTTTCACCTTCCCCAAAGACATGTTTCTATATCGGATTATAAAGCTACACCTGAAGGACCATTCATTCCCATCCCCCTTGTGACCGAGGCAGACTGAACAAATTTCCAGTTCTGCAGTGCCTTGAGTTTATGCAGATGCCAGATTATGTGTGAATTTGGACCATCACAAAAACCTCCCAGCTAAATCCTGTAGGGTTTGACATTGCTTTAGTGTGAAGCTGGATTTTATATACCACAAAGTCTTTGCAGATGCATCAGCTCTACCCTCACTTCCTCCTATCAGCTCTGCCTGTGTAGACAAGTGAATGTCACACAGCATTACCTTCCCATCACTAATGTCTGCAGATTATGAAAGAACAGGTTTGGATCTCTGTACCACTACTACCATTAGCAGTGTGGTAGTGTCTGATGCCACTGAGTCTAGTTACAGACTCACAGAAAGAACAAGATAGGTTTTTAATCAGATATCAAAGATACCTCCCAAGTAGGAATTACTGTACAAAGAGAATATAGGAAGAGAGAAGAAACCAGAGCCTAACCTCAGCATGACTTGTGATGACATGCTGAGCTTTGGTGATTATCCCTGAAGAAGGGATGGATACTCAAGTTGCCTGTTGGGCAGCTCTTCAGTGATTCAGAGATCTTGTGATGTATCTGTCAGGGTTTGAACTTATGCCCTGAGACCTGGGCAACTGGGTAAGCTGGCCTGCCTTGAAAAAAGAGTTTAAGCCCAGAGTGCTGCCACTGGAAAGTGCTGCTTCATCAGATCGATAGATTCAAAGATGACTAGGTTGTGTAGTTGTATGCAGTTTAAACATTTGTGCAGGGAGTCCATGTGCAGGGAGTATTATTGACAGCTACAGATCAATGCTAATTTTTGATCATTTTCAACCTACAAAGACCTCTTGACCCCATTGCCACCTTAGGGGCACTTCAAGTAGTCAAAAGCAATCACAGTAAGCAGTGTAAAATCATCAGACCCTTGAAGGCTGCACAGCCTTGCCCATGCCCAGGAGGAGGACTGAGAGGTAAGGAGGAAGTCAGGTACCCCACATTATGGATGCTGCTGCCTTTGAACGGCATGAAAGACTATGCTAATTTGTTGCCAGACTTTAAGTGACTTCTGTGCTCATGAATTAAAAAGCAAACAAATAAAAAAGGCAATCTGAAGCAAATCTTGATGGATACATTATTCATGATTCATGTTCTCTCATTTTATGGTTTGAAAAATGTGTTAAAACAAGGTTTTATTTTAAATAACTTTTATCTCGATTTACAGTTGTAAGAGTGGAATTAACCAAGGAGTGTATTTGTTGCTGTTAACAGCTTGTGCTGCCACTGGCTGTGTGTGAAGAATTTTATAGAGCTAAAACAAAGGTGTGGTGCTCCCTGGAGCAGTGGTGGTGCTGCCAGTGCTGCACAAGGGAATGGGATGGGACTGCCAAAAGCCTGGGCTGCAGCTGGAGGGTCAGATCACAGTGGCTTCGCACCTCTTGCCTCAGGTGCCCATTCCAGTACCGTTTACATTGAAAGGACTGACCTTACAGGAGGAATGTGAGAGTGCACACACTTAAATGTTTACTGGATTATTCTTAACTTAATGACTGAATCAGTGAGAATGCTTTGCAATAGGAGGCAATGAAAAGAGCATGTGGGCTTGTAGTCTGTCAGATTTCATGATCAGTCAGTCTATGAACTTCTTAATATTTGCATTAAAATTTTGTTGGTTTCCTTTTAATGGTCAGTGAGATCTGCACTGTTAGCAGTGTGAGTTCATGGCTTTGCAGACAAAAACTAGGAGAATATTTTGATCCTGCACCTGTTTAAGCCTGCATCGTTGTCCACTGAAGCCAGAAGTTACAGTATAATGCATCTTTTGCAAGGTGTGTTTTGCTATTTATGTTTGACCATTCCAGCAGGACTGCATTTCTAGGCTGAAAATGTCATGGGAGGACATCAAATAATTCTTAAAATGAATCACTGAGACTGCCATCCTTCCTCTTTTCAGCCTTTCAGATGAGCAAATTCACAAATGGCAATGGCAAGAGAGCAGGGGGAGAAAATATGGCTCCGTATTTTGGGAGTATGTCCCTAAGCTTACTTCAGACCAAACCAAACAAAAATACATGTAAACCATTTGCTCTTCAAGAAGAATCTGTAGGAGCCAGGGATAAAAGTCATCCCTGGAAGGAATGGTTTAGCAGTCTCCAGAGAACACAATGAACTGCAGACAAGGAAATCCCTCCATCCTTGTTTCATTTCAAAGTGTAGGGAGGAGTGTAAATAATTAAATCTTGGGGTTTAGTGAGAAAACAGTCCAGGGTGATGAAAAATATGCCAGTTTTCTGTTTTAAAAAAGAAAAAAGAAAAAAGAAATCAAGTGTTTTGTAGCAGCATTACTGACACAAAAGCCCACCCTGATGAAGCAGCTTTATTAGAAAGTAGAGCCATTGCTTCTTGTGTGATGTTTGTAATAATGTGTGTGTACCTTCACAGAGCCTCTGTGTAGTGGTTCAGGGGCAGTAATTTACTGTTGTGTGCTCCCTTCCTCCCATCCCCACCTCCGAACCATGGAATGTAAATTTTAGGCTTTTAAAAGTTCTGTTTTGAAAACCTAATAGATAACTGTCCTCATAAAAACTATTAATACAGACTACATCCAATTGTAAAGCTAATTTTAATCATGTTTTGTGCCAACATCATTTCCGATGCCAGATTTTTATGCTAAGCATGAACTTCAATTTGAGCTCTGTTCTTTAACCTGCAGTTCATAATTTTGCATTCGGTTGTATAGGTTTTTGGCTATGGCAGTTTGAACACTTCCACTTTCAAGGATCTAAGCCATAAATGTTTATTAAAAGAATCTATAATGAAATCAGTTTTGTTATTTTTTTAATGGCTGCCTTGAGTATGTTGGCTGACTGAACGCGCACTGTTAATCATTAAGTACTCATGTTGCAAAAAGTGTTTGATAGTATTGCCATCTAGGGGCTGAACTAAACTCTCCATACTGAAATAAACTGTAATTGAACAGGTGCTGCTATTGACAATATACATATGTTTTTGCTTTATAGCCCACATGCTTTCCATGTTTCTTATGACAAAAGATATCTCTAAATATCCCACAGCAGCCAGAGCTTTTTTATATATAATCTGTTGGAGGTGATTGCTATTTGCATTTGAGCTTATGCTTTTTTGGCAGTGATGACTGGGAATTCCTAAAAAAGAATTATACTTTTTTGCATTATTAATCTTGCTGATGTTTGCCCTGTTTAACAGAAAAGGAATCATTTATCAGAAAAGTATGTTTATAATCTGTACTTGTGGCATCTTCAGATTTAATATTCATAATGGTCATTCAAATGCTGTGCTATATTTATCTAAAAGACTAACTCATTGTTGTGAGGAAATAACCATTTAAATATTTATGATCTAACTTTTAATATTTAAAAAAAGAAATTAATATTTCTTTAAAATTTGTTTCTGAGTCTGATAGCTTAACAAATGTTTAAATATTAAACAAATGGAAGTGTTAGCATTTAACAACTTAATATGACCTACTGAAACAGAGAAATTCTGCTGCAGGAAGGAAACTCCTGTGCTCCCCTTTTTGAGGTTTATATAATTAATGCAAAAGTACAACAAAAAATGAGATTAAATGTATCAGAGATCAGCTGAACTCCTTTCTTCCTCGCTCCTCTGGTGAGACAAATCTGAACAGTCTCCTATTGAAATGTGTTTCTCTGGGTCTTTGTTAGCCATTGTATCTTTTGTGGCTATTCAAAGTAATACTAGTCCTGTATTGCCTTCTTGCCTAGACCTGAACAAGGCTCCCTTTGCCTCGTATCTAATCGCTTTCAGGTCTGTGTCAGATGCTGTTTGGGGTTAACTGGGTGAATCCATAAGCTACGATGCCTCTTGCCTCTTCTGGCCATGGCTGATGTCCCTTAGTGTGCATCCACCTACATGCCCCTGTGCTGAGCTGTGGTTTGGCATGGTGGCAGACCAGCCCTTCCAGCCCTAGCATAGCCTGGTGGGATTCACAAACAACCGTGCTCCTCCTAGTCCCCATCCACCACTGTGAAGCGAGCATCTGACACCAGAGAGGGTTTAGCCCACTTGCCTGTGTTCCCATCAGCAGTATGGCTTCTTCCTCCAACCTGGAGAAACAGGGAGGGTTCTTGCAAAGCAGTGGGCTATCCCACAGCTGTCTTGTCTTGTGAGTTTATCTCAAGCAACATCTTTACAGAGCAGGAACATAGAAACCAGTTTATTCCTTCCTCTCTCTTCTCCCCGCCTCCTTTCAGTTTTATGGGGATTATTTTCAGCAAGCAAATGAAACTATGTTCTTGTAGACACTGTTGTCTATCCAGATTGCAGTTCTCTAAGTAGCTAGAACAGAAAGGCATGCATATCAAACACCGTGTCTACACTCATGTTGTGTAAGGATTCTACAGAGGCAGGCATCACTAATATAGCACAAGTTTTTACAAGTGCTTGCATCCTTCAGGGGAGCAGGCACTCTCATCCTCACTGAGCAAAGCTCAGACACATGCTGAACAAACAGTAGGTTGTTTGCTAGCTGAGATTTAGGCTGTGCAGGACTTTCCAGGAGTCAGCATGTGTGAAGGCTCTACCATAATGAACAGATATTTTTTAAAAGCCTAAGAGTCTCTTTTTGAGGTTGAGCTATCGAAACCCACCAAAAAAGTCCTGGTAACCAGATGGGGTATTCAGCAAAGTGGTCAGAAGCAACCCAGAGCTGAGACCTCATTTTCCAAGTGACATAAACCACAGATGCTGATTACTTTTTTAACTAACTCAAACATCTGTATTCTTGCTTCAGGGAACAAAACATCAGGCTCATTTGTTTGGATTGAAACCTTTCACAACATATCATATTCATGTCGTTGCTGTAAACAATGCTGGGCAGGTTTCAAGCCCCTGGACATCTGTGCGCACACTGGAAGCCTCACCCAGTGGCCTGAGTAACTTCACTGTGGAAAAAAAAGAAAATGGCAGGGCTCTGCTGCTGAAATGGTCAGAGCCTTCTCAACCCAATGGTGTGATTAAGGTAATCTTCATCTTGACACTTTGCTTGAACAAAAAAGAGAAGGGAGATATTGAACATAAAATTAATTTTTTTTGCTGAAGAGGACTCAATCAAATGCATTACACTTTAAAATAAGACAGAAATCCTATGTAAGCACAAGACAGAATGGTCTCTGCTTGTGGTTATATTAAAATGAGTATTAACATTTCTGTGTTACTCCATAACTGTAAATGTTCATTTACAGTGAACCAAAATGTTAATTTAGTGTATAGAAAGCTACACATGAAAGCTCAGAATCTTGATGTACATTAGACATTGCCAAAGTGTGTTTCTAGAATGTCTGGGTTTGACAGAACGTTGCTCTGAAATTTGTGACTTCTGTGAGCTGAATGGTTTCAACTGAATGTAAACCTTTAACTGCAAGGTTTGTAACTAGAGGGGTTCCTCTGGAGTTTTTTCTTAAGTGATTTCTCTGGAGTTAGTCTGTGAGAAGCTTTCTGCTAGCTCGTGAGAGCCTCGCAGTGAAACTTGATAACAAACAAATATAATGAAAACTGTCACTGGGTGATTTATTACTGCATCCAAAAAGGAGAAAAATAATGAAAATTGGATCAAAACATTCCTTTTGTATCAACGATCTGTTTGTGTGCCAGTTGTTACTAGTAAGGAAGTTAAGTTTCTGAATCAGTTGACAGTCATCCTATTGTACAGATTAAGGTGTCTCATCTACTGGTTATTGACAGAAGCTTTTGGGCTTTTTTATTTCCTTTTATCCTGGCTTCTGTCCTTTCTTCCCTCCCTGTCTTTTTCTACTTTTTCTTTCTTTATTCACCAGACCTACAACATTTTCAGCGATGACAACTTGGAGTACAGTGGCTTGTCTTGCCAGTTCCTCTTCAGGCGCCTTGAGCCGTACACTCTCTATACCCTCATCCTGGAGGCTTGCAATGCGGCAGGCTGCACTCGCTCCTCACCCCAGCCGGTCCGAACAGATGAAGCACCCCCAGTGTCTCAGATGGCACCTGTAATCCAGGCTGTGAACGCTACTAACATTGAACTGAGCTGGTTGCAGCCAATTAATCCAAATGGAAAAATAATTCGCTATGAAGTTATTCACAGATGCACAAAAGAAAATGCTGCAGGGTACAGAGCAACAACAGAAGATGAGAAAATTGTTTTCACAGAATATAACACTGAAAGTAATGCATTCATATATAATGATAAAGGTTTACAGCCATGGACAAGGTATGAATATAAAATACGCACCTGGAATGCAGCAGGCTATGCTGACAGCTCCTGGACAGTGGCAAAGACTAGTCAAACTGCCCCAAAAGGTCTTGCTGTCCCCAGGTTGTCCCTCGTGTCCGTTAACCCCCGTAAAATGCTCATCTCTTGGGCCTCCCCCACACAGCCCAATGGTATTCTCCAGTCATACAGGCTGCTAAAGAATGATGTTCTCTATCCTTTCAGCTTCGATGCTGCTACTTTCAACTACACAGATGAAGACTTACTGCCCTATTCAGTGTACAGTTATGCAATAGTTGCCTGTACGATGGGAGGCTGCTCTACCAGTGAACCAGCTACCATACGGACACCTGAAGCAGCTCCTGCCTTGGTGGACCCACCATCTCTGCAGGCTGTCAGTGCCACTCAAATTAATGCATCTTGGGCACCTCCCCAAATACAAAATGGAGATATCACCAAGTATGTATTGAAATTAAACAATGAAGAGTACTATCCTGGCAGAAGTTTGCAAATGTTGGTTTCTAATCTACAGCCTTACACGCAGTATGATTTTTCATTGGTTGCCTGCACTGCAGGGGGTTGCACATCCAGCAAATCCCAGTCAGTGATGACCATGGAGGCTCCACCACTAAATATGGAGGCTCCCAAGTTGCTTGTCATGGGCTCAGAGTCGATTGAAATCACGTGGAAACTCCCAGCTAAACCCAATGGTAAAATCACAAGCTATGAGCTAAGGAGGGATGGTGTACTTGTTTACTCAGGTCTGGAAACTCGGTATCTTGATTTCACTCTAATGCCAGGCATGGAGTACAGCTACACTGTCACTGCAAACAACAGTCGAGGAAGTGTGACCAGCTCATCAGCACAGATAAAAACCAACCCCTCTGCTCCATCTGGAATGTTGCCTCCCAGGTTGCGGGCATGGTCCTCCAAGGAGATTTTGGTGGCCTGGGATCCTCCTATCAAAGTAAATGGTGACATTAGAAATTACACAATCTCGATCCACAGGCCTGCTGAAACAGGAAAGAAAACTGTTGATTTTGATGCTTCTCATGCTTCCTTTCTGAGACGGTCATACATAGTAGCAGATCTACAACCCTACAGTAGGTAAGTCTGGAAACCTCATTTGTTGAAGAAATGCTGCAGATAGCCAGACCCCTGAACTTTTATTTCCCAAAAAGCACACGACAAAACCAGACATGACTTAGGTTATAATTAATACAAGGTGTAATTCAGCACTCTGCTGTAAATTCCAAAGCCTGCGATCTTGTACATGTTTACCTTTTGCAGGATGTCTGCATTCAAGAATAAATAGGGCATTAGTTGACAAAGTTTAAAGTGGAGACCTGTTAATAAGCCAATCCACAGTGTATCTGAGCTAAGACTAATGGTGTCACAACAGGATCATGCTCACACCCCTGACCTGAAAACAAGTGGCTTGGGTTTAAGCAAAAACTTAAACTTAACAGAGGGTACTGGACTCTGTTACAGAAGAAACACACTTGATACTGAAGTAATATCTTCCCCACTACTTCTTGATTATTTACCTGACCTTTCTTTATATATTTGTGTAGGCATAATTGGTGTGTGTTAAATGGTTGATAAGCCTGTCTACTATTTACATATAACTAATCTAAAACCAAAGAGAAAGAGTAATAGAGTGAAGTTCAATTGCTCTCAAATTAGATCCAAATAATCTTCTACAATGAATCATCATTTTGATTCATATCATCCAAATAAAAATTATTTTGGTCACTTGACTCCTGTAGATGTTAACTTTGCTCTGGAAAAGAAAAAACAAAAACAAAACCCCAAAAACAAAACCAAAAACCCAAACACCATCCCACCCAGAGGACATCAGTCTTCCTCAGTCTTCCTTTATGCTACGCAAGGCACAGCATATAATCTGTGTGTTCATACTAATTGTTACCTTACTAAAAATGCCAAAGACCAAGAGAAATTAAGAAATCCCTTAGATTTCATGCACAATTTGTATTTGCAGTGGCTTAATCACTTTGTTCCTGATTTGTGTTCCCAAAGGTACGAAGTACAGCTACAAGCTTGCACAGAGCTGGGTTGTGCCTCCAGTGAGTGGGCATCGGTGCAGACGCTGGAAGCACCTCCGGCAGCGCAGCCTGCCCCTCTCATAGAAATACAAACAACAGCTGGGGTCTTCCAGTCAACTTCTTCCATCATGTGGACTGGCCCACAGCAGCCAAATGGGAAGATTTTATACTATGAACTTTACAGAAGGCGAACGACTCAAGCCCATATCAGTTTAGACCTCACACTTGTTTACAATGGTTCTTCAACTTCCTTCAGAGATGACAAGTTGCTGCCTTACACAGAATATGAATATCAGGTGGGAATTGAAGCCATTTAGCAGCTCTGATTATGATTTCAGTACACTATGAGAACCTTACTTTACACCCACAACCAACATACACATCTCATTTCTAATGTTAATAGTATTGTGATACCTGAATGTTTATTGTTAATGTATTTTAAATAGCTGAGAAGCTGAAAATAATTTAGCACAAGCAATACATTCATCCAGCATTCATTCTTTCTTTAATCATGCCAGTGTTTCTTATATGTTAAATGTTTGTGTACCCTCCAGAGCTTTTGCAAGGCTCTAATGTTGTGAGTAGTGTGAAAATCTGGTTCTTAAAAGGCAGCTTCACTTCATTAGTTTTTCTTTCTTTTTCCATCCTCTCCCAATCTATTATGAAGTAATTTTTACTTTATGATCTTAGTTTGTATCAAGAGGGGCTGGGGTTGTTTTCTCTTTAAATTAGATGTTAGGATCACAAGCAGTTTTCATGGGAGGTTCAAAAGTGAATTTTTTGCTGATGGTTGTTACTTCTCATGCACAACAAGTACTATTGTTTTTCTTATAAGGCTAAGAGAAAGCAAAGAGACCAGTTCTGCCATTCTTTCACCTGTAATTGTTTTCTATATTAAATTCACAAGCTTCAGCATATTTTTTAATATACAGTACTAGTGATAGTGTAGAGCATTAATTATTTTTGGCCTATGTACTAGGAGCTTTGCCTTTTTATCATCATCTGAAATACATCCCAAGTTTTTATATGAGTTAGTGAAGTTTAGACCCCCAACAAAAAAACAACCTTGAATTTGTTGTTTCTAAAAGTCAGAGGATGTAGTTTTGAGAGTGATATTTTCTATGAATAAGCAGGCTTATTTACCACCAAATGGGATACCTTCCTGCTGAGTCAGTATGGAATATTTGTACACATGACATGTCTTGAAGATGAGTTTGGCAATACTCAAAATTCTTTACAACCTTTTTCAAAACAAAATAATAATTTTAAAAAATTAAAAATACATTGTTCAAGCATGCATTTATTTTGATATACATGAAACAGTGCATTCCACCTCTTGAGCTCCTGCATGGTGGTAGCAATCTTTCTTCTACAGGCTTACTTGCTCTATAGGATTGCAAAATAATTCAGGGCTTTGAGGACACCATCCAGTCCAACTTCCTGCTCAAAGCAGGGTCAGTTAAGAGGTCAGATGTGGTTGTGCAGAGCTTTCTCTAGTTGCATCTTGAAAACCTCTAGGGAAGGAAATTGTATAACCTGTTGGGGCAGTCTGCTCTACTGCTAGACTGTTTTCATTGTGAAAAAGATTTTTTTGTTACATTCAGTCTGAACCTTTTTTGCTTGAACTTATACTTGTTTTCTCTTGTTCCCTCCCACCATGTATCATTGTGAGGAACCTAGACCCACCCTCTGGTTAGCCTGTGTGGGTAAGTGCTGGGGAACAGCAATCAAATCCCTTCAAAGCCATCCCTTCTGCAGGCTGAACAAGGCCCAACCCCACAGCTTCCTTCTGTTTACCTTGATGGCCCTCTGCTGAACTCGCTTCAATTTATCAGTATCTTTCATGTATTCAGGGACCAAAACAGAACAAATGCTAAGCCAGGTCATGTAATCATTTCCTTTAATTGCCTGGCTATGCTCCTGTTAAACAAGTCAAGATGCTGTAAGCCATCTTTGCTGCCGGATTACACTGCTGGCTCATGTTCAGCTTTCTATCTACTAAGAGGTCTAGGTCCTTTCCAGCAGAGTGCTCCCTAACTGATCAGTCCCTACCCTGTAATGCTGCAAAGAATTATTCTTTCCCAGGACAAGGATTTTGCATTTGTCTTGCTGGAGTACATAAAGCTTCTGATGACCCATTCCTCTAGGCCCTTCTGGATGCAAACCTATCTTCAACATTTTGGCTGGTCCCCTCCAGTTTGTTGTCACACTCAAATTTGATGAGAGTGCACTGTACAGACCAGGTTCTCTGGTAGCTCTGCTCCTCTGCTACTGCTGTGTTCTTTTCTGTAGCCAGAAACCATGAAGAATTAAATTTTAAAAGTTGCTTTATCACATTAATCTATCCAGTTGTTATATGTACATGTGCTATAGTCTTACTGAGTCATGTAGGTTGGAAGGGAAATCCATAAGGCATCTAAGCCTAACTCCCTTCTTGATGAGTTTTTCCCCATCTTTCCTGTAAGTAATGGAAGGCTGCTATAAGGTCCCCCTGGAACCTTCTTTTCTCCAGGCTGAACAACCCCAATTCTGCCAGCCTGTCCTCACAGAGGATGTGCTCCAGCACTCATACCATTTTTGTAGCCATCCTCTGGACCTATTCAAGAAGGTTCCATGTCTTATGCTGGATTTCCCAGAGCTGAGCACAGTACTGCAGGTGGCATCCCACCAGAGTAGAGTGGAGGGGGACAATCACCTCCCTCAACAAGCTGGCCACACTTCTTGATGCATCCCAGGATAGACTTTGCTTTCTGGGCTGCAAGCACACATTGCTGGCTCATAGTCAGTTTTTCTTCCACTATTACCCCTAAGTCTTTCTCTGCAGGGCTGCTCTCAATCCACTCATCACCCAGCCTGTGTCTGTGCTTAGGATTGCCCTGACCTAGGTGCAGGACCTTGCACTTGGCTTTGTTGAAATTCATGTGGTTTGCATGGTCCCACCTCTCAAGCCTTGCAAGATCTTGCCGAATGGCGTGCCTTCCCTCCAGCGTGTTGACCACACCTCACAGCTTGGTGTCATTGGCAAATCTGCTGAGGGTGCACTCTGTCCCACTGGACATGTCACCAACAAAGATGTTAAACAGCACCAGTTCCAGCACTGACCCCTGAGGTACACCTTTGGTCACTGGTCTCCACTCAGACATTGAGCATTGACAACAATTCGTTGAGTATGGCCATCCAGCCAATTCATTTTCCTTTGAAGGTCCACCCATCAAATCCATGTCTCTTCAGTTTAAAGACAAGGATGTTGTGTCAGACAGCATTAGATGCTTTGCACAAATCTAAGTAGATGATGTCAGTTGTTCTTCCCATGCCTGAAGAGAACATCAGTTGCTCTTCCCATATGGCTGAAACAGTGTTTAGGCCCTTCTCAGGATGGTGTGCAGTGTTATCGTACAGCAACCTACAGAGTCACACCTGTTTTTCTGCTAAGGGAAGGCCCTTTCGAACATTTTAAACATTGAACACCAGGGGAAATATATTTTGGGTCCTCAAATCTCAGGCTTTCAAAGAGAAAAATCATATTCTGACTTTGGAGAGAGAAAGATAAAAAAATGGATGCAAAGTCATGAAGTTTAAGAAAGGACCAACTACATGCAGTGCAGAAAATGCCAGCCCTCTTGGTCACTTCTCAGAGATGGCAAGAATGACACGTGGTTTAACAGCCTCTATGTCAAATCATTGGCTATTCTCCCATTTGTGCTACCTAATTACTGACAAACAACTCAGTGACTTCTGCAGCTTAAAATGAGGTGAAACTGGTTTCTGACTGATCAGTGATGGATTATCACCCATTTGTCATATCTCTCATATCTTGCTCTTTTTCATCGTTTCCATTCTCCATTTCTCCCTGCCTCCCTGACAGAAGATCCACTACAAAGCAGTGACATCAAATAAAATGTTCTTCTTTCTTGCACTCCCTGTTTGTTATCCCTTCTGAAAGATTTTTTTTCCTTACAAGGTTCATTGTGCTCTCTTCTTCCAAGTAGAGAGAATTTCTCATACTATCCTTGTATTAGGATGCTGAGCTTGACTACAGCTTCTGAAAAATAAAGAAGACATGACTATATCGTTTCATTGAAGTAACGGTGATACCTACTCTGAATACCCTTTTGCAGAACAAGGTTTTTCCTTTCCTCTGCTAGAGGTTATACAGCTGGGAGAAGGGCCATTTGAAATTATACCATTTTGCTCATTATCCCCACTTCAGGCTTCAGGCACCATGTTTCGGTTGTCAGCACCATTCTAAATTCAAGGCTGTTAACAGTGCTTTGATGCAAGAAACCTTGATTTTTGTTCATTAAACTAAATACAGATATTGGGCTGGATTTGTTGGCTTCCAAAATTACTAGTAAGACTGTTACAGCACCACTCTTGCAACACCCTTCTCAGTAAATTGTGATCCTGACATATTCAAAGCCATGGCAAGCTATCCTTTAAAAAGCCATTAGTGTGAGCACCAGGGGAAAATATACTCCAGGGCTGTAGATGACTTGATATGATTTCCTTGATTGTATCTTTTTATTTATGAGATATAATTTATGACTGCTGAAATGCAAACTAAAATGAGTGATGACTAACTACAGCCAAAGTAATAAATCAGAAGCAGAGAAAGAAGTGGTGATTTTGATCGAACCTATTGAATTAGCTGTTGCCCTTAGCCATTACAGGTATTGGAAAGACCTTTTAATATCTGCTTATCTCTCTCATGGGAACTGGGTAACTATCTCATTATATACCCATAGGAAACAAATTATTTAATTTTCTACCTTTTAGAGTTAAACCTGTTTACATCTCTCATTAATTACTGGTGTTATACTATGTTATATGAAATGAGCTTTCTCTAGAATTTAGTAATTTTATTTAAGTCTCAAAGCATTTGCCTGTTGTCCTTCCCTTTCCCTTCCCCAGAATGGGTTTGGTACTTTCATTATCTGCATTTGAACAGTGGAGATTAATAGCAATGTTAAGAGGCTCAAATTATCACAGTGCAAGAAGCCTGGACCTAAAATCTATCCCATTATATGTTTATGGCCTCCCTAAGGATGCTAACGATGTTGAAGAGGGAAAAGCATGGATCTGAGAATGGGCAATCAGAAAGCACATATTTGTTTACTACTATTTTGTACTCCCGGTCATGAGTGGACATGACACTTTCTTTCCCTTGTCTTTGCTTTGTCCCCTGTAAATTGCAATCACTTCTAAAACTTTCTACTTTTTTTTCCCTCTACTTTTCTAATACCTACCTGCCACTTCACTGCCCAGATGTGAATACATTATCCTAATGCTGAATGGTAAATTTCAGGAGACAAGCTCTGTGCTCTAAGCTGTGCTGATGTTGCATAAGTAGCTCCAAATTACCCAGGCTGCACACTGGTCAGTTCTGATGAGAGGATAGGCTTGTGAAGGATGCTGCAACTGATGGAGAGAGGGACCTGCTTTGTTTTTTGGGGGTTAATTTTTGGTGGGTTTGGGTTTTTTTTAATCAACCAAGATTATAGCCTCTTCAATTTTCTTGCAGACTGTCTTGCAGTGCTGTGCTTTTGCAACCTCCATGAAACAACTCTAGAAAGAGTGGCACAAACTCCTCTCTGCTACTGTTTGTCTCTCCTGGCATGTGCCAAGTAATGCCAGCATTGAATTCTTTTTGGAAAGATCAGCAGTCACAGATGTCTGTAGTCCATGGATGCCCTGAGGGCAGAGACTCAAGTCATACCTGACTCTTACCCACGAGTAAGAGTTATAAGCATGTGTGAAAGGTCTGGCTTGGTCTGACCTTGTGGTTCCCTAGAACCTACAGTACTACCTAGCTGCCTTATACTTCTAAGCTGTGCTCAAAGCCAAAGGTAGGTAGTCATTTACTAATGGGACTTTTTTTCTTTTTTTTAATGCAAAAGGCTGCTTTCTGAGTGCCTACAGGAGCTCAGTGCAAGCTACTGCCATGTGGAGAGCTGAGATCTTGTCCCTTACAGAGGCAACTGTGAGGGACTGCAGATTAACTGCAGTGCGAAATGGTATGATGCACAGTGTCTGCAGAACATGGTGGGAGCCAGGAGTCACTAGTCAGTAGTCAGCTGTTTGGCTCTCTCTCCTTTCTGCTGATTTCCTGCAAGTTGAAAGGGTGAGCATCATCTGACCTCCATGCAAAGAAGGAGATCCCAGATCTCCCTGACCTGGGAGTCAGCAGGACTGCTGACTTCAGAGAGGCAAGTCACTGGCAGCCAGTCCACTCTTCTGCCTCCTGCTGCTTTGCCATACTTCAGCAAAAGTGAATTAGATCTCTCCAGAAAGAGACAGTTTCTCATTCTCTGTAGGCAGCTGGCTGCCTGAGGCTCCCCTTTGCAGGAGTAGAGACAGTTACCACCCGGGGACTTCCTTTTTGGTCCCCGTGTTTGCAGCAGTAATACCTGTCACGTTGTTTGAGCCAGGTCTGAGATGCAAGTGTTGTGAGCTGGCAGGTGTTAGCACATACACAGCATCCTCTGCCAAACCACTGCTCAGTCATCCGTGGTTGTGCTTCTTCACACACTTGGAGTCGTGTGATCAAGGGATTGCTTTTTTGTTCAGCTGTTGCCCTCAGTTCCCATTGGTACCTCCTGTATAGAGTAAATACATTCACATATGATCTCAATGTGATGCAAGAAAAGCCTCTTTTTAGTTCAAAACACACGGTCCTGGGTAAGGGCCCAGGGTTTGAAGAGTATTGCAGCAGAGGAACCTGCACAGCTCAGAGACTTTACCATCTAATGGGCTTCTTCCACTACAGCATCTACAATAGCATTGGTTTTTTGCTTCTATGCCCAAGGGCCATTGTGATTTTGTTGCCCTTTATGGGAGGAGTTGTTAGTCAGCTTCACTAAGTTTGAAAGTGCTGGGCTCACCACAGTAAGGCTGTGGTCATCTTCTCATCACTTCCCTTCTTCTTCCTCATAAGTTTTGCCCCTTCTTGCTGTGCCAATGAACCTTGAGGTTGTCCGGTGACTATTTTGAGCCATGGCTGATCACCTATCTCTTCCAGGAGCAGAGATCTCTGAAGACTTTTATAATGAAAAAAGCTCCTAAGTGTAGTTACCTGTAACTGGAGGTTCCCCCCCCCCACCTCTGTCTCTGGCTCCACTTCAAAGGGCAGTCTGGGCCAGGGGCCAGCAGACTAATAAAGCGTTTTAAATAGCAACCCTTGTAGCTCATTTTGGAGCCCTCTCCTGGTTTTTTGGGGACAGTGCATCCATTAACAGCAGCACATCTGGCACAGCGCAGAGCCGTGCACCATGATGTCAGACTTAATGCTTTTGGAGGCAGCATATTCAGAAAGACAAGTTATAAGAAACTTTTGTTGGCTTTCTGTGTTTTGCCATTCAATATATCCCTGAGATGTGATTGCTTCTTTTTTGCCCCACATTCCTGTGTGCTCTTTTATAGTTTGCTTACATTATAAGCAGCAGGTAATACTGCTGCTTATTAAGCTCTTCATATTTCTATGTGAATGCAGTTAAATATTTCTTGGTGCTGGTTATATCACAATTTACAAGGATTTTTTGTGAGCTCAAAAATCTTACAAAAGTCCCACTGGGAAATTTCAGTTTAATCAGGTTAGCCAGGTAACAGCTTTCCTCTGTGAGCATTTGTGGTGACTTTTAGAGGAGTCATGACCAAACCTCTGATCTTAATAGTCACTCCTTGCTGTGCTTTCTGTTACTATGCTGTCCCATTTCTTCGTGCAAAGAAGTGGCTAAACATCAGCATTTCCATCTGAAGTCAGTTCTGGACACTTAATGCTCTGAGTCTTCAAATGCTGACCAGGATTTACTTGAACAGCAATTCTCAAAATGAAATATTTTAAGACCTATTCATCCTTTTAGAGATGGCTGAGCAGAAGCAAAGGAAGTTAAGGGACTTCAGCTTAGGTCAGTGTAAATCCCAAATTTAGATCCTCACAAGTCCTGTTTAATTGTCACAAGTGTCTGGTGTTAGTGTCTGAGAAGTGGTGAAGTGTCTGAGAAGCTGCTGTTAGAAAGTTTCACAGATAGCTAGAGGTTTTCTACTGAAAACATGTCTTGGCATATCTGAGTAGCTGGTGTCTTGTCTAGAAGGCACTCTCAGAGCATGCTTACCTGTCAGGCCCACACACAGCAGTCACAACCTCAGCCTTTTTCAAAAAGGACAAGCATGGGGCACCTGGGGGATGGACAGCAACCTCTTCTCCCCTCGACCTTCCTGGGGAAGGGCTGGGCTTGCGAACCATGTCTGTTCCTGCTTGCTTGTGCTCTGCCCAATCAGCCCTGATTTCACCATGTTCTTGCAAAGTGAAATAGCCCCAGAGGCAGCACTGGGAGTGCCTCATGTACAAAGATGGGTCATTCACTTGGACATTCTTATTCTGGAGGGTGGCAGGCTTGACTGCCTGCGTTTGGGCACATGATTGAACCTAAATTACTTGCCTTCTGGAGGAGTCCTTTAACCACTCAGCTGTAGTATGAAAGGGGATTAGCACCCCCTTTTCCCTTGTCCTAATACAGCATTTTGAAAGCAAGAGCCCTTGTTTGACTGAAATAAGGCTTGTTTTCTGAAAGCCAAAAGGTAAGCACCTATGATAGGAGAGGGATCAATGGAGGAACATGTCCCCATCCAGCTCTCAGTGAGGCATCTGCTTCCCAAGTGAGCTGCATCTCTCCTCTCCAAAATTCCTAGGTGATCCCATTCTGAGGCTGAATTCCTGTGCTACACAGGAAGCCTCTGTTCCTAGCTCATCACCTTCAGTTTGGTTGTCGGCAGCTTGCTTGGCAGGTTAGTTCTGACACTGTTACACTCCATGCTCATTAAGGCCACAGCCTGGATATAACTGGAGTGTTTGAGCTCAGATCAGCACTGATTCAATGCTAGTGGCACACTCAGAGCTGCTTTTTCCATAGTGGCTTATTCTTTCCACAACTAAATATGCCCCTTGAAATGAATGACTGTGGGTAAATCTTTGTAGCAGCTGGAACTGAACTGAGATAAAGGGTTTGACCTACTGCAGTAAAGTGAACAGAGTTTGACTTTATGAAAAGTTCACAACAGAGATTTATTAGTGATTTCACTGAAAAGGAAAGTGCTTTGGCAGAGCTTTTTATCATAGGGCATCATCCGTACTTATGTAGTGTTTCACTGGATAGTGCTGTGTGTTACTGATGGAATCAGGCAGGAACTTATGGTTTGTAATTAGCAGAACGACAGTCTTCAAAGGCACTGTGGTGGGTTCTGGCCTTTTTCCTTTCCTAGGCTCCTTGTGGAGCATCCTGTGGTCTTGGAACTTAATATTGCAAGCTGGAAGGGCTCCAGGGTCAGTTTTGAAGACCTCTTTTTTCTAAACCTCCTATTTTTTTTTAAGGCAGAGTTCCCTCATCCACTTCCCGAGGACCTCTGCCCAGAGTGGATCACATAAGAATGTGTTTTACTGTAGTTAGAATCGCTTGACATGAAAGCTTACTAAGGAATACTTAGACTAAAAATCACTCAGACAGTCCTCTTGTATTGCCATTTAGATCTATCATTCTGATTGATCACTATGTGGTTGGCTAATATTGAGCCTAATTTAACCCTATATGCTCACGCATCCATCTGTTCTGTCTATTGTACCTGACATTCTACAAATTACTTACTCATGCAAATGATGACCTAAGGCAACCTTTTATGATACTCGTGTTTAATTATACAAATGCTTTTTGATAAATAAGATTATACATCCTTCCATATGTTTATTCGCTCCTTGATGAAAGCAAAATTTAATTTTCATGCAGATTTGTTGGAGAGTGTGTTTAATAAGTGCTGAGTTTTATGTAGTCTGCAGATCACACTGGTTTTGGGAAGCTGGCAGAATCCGTAGGCATAGTTCATAGAGACATGTGTTTTTTAATCAGGCCTTATTCAAGCTGCTAAATTTTGAAATCTTGGAACTGAAGCCATTACCTTTGTGCTCATGTAATAAAGCAAATGCTATGAAAATAAATGAGAGGTGCTGACTTAACTGTACATTCCAAGGGGCTTTGTTTATATTATGGGTTACTGAAAATGTTTCCAAATGACTGATACATTAATATTTTCAAAAGATGGATGTTCCTGTAAAACTTCCAGGTTTTAAAGAGTAACTAGAGTTTAGCTTGTGTAATTCACTCAAGGGGAATACAACTTAAGTGTCACCCAGTACCAGGCTGAATTCATCAGGGCTGCTTGCATACATGAAGGAAGCCTGCAGAAAGCAGAATTGGCAGAACTCGATATCGGTATCTTTGTTCAGGTATCTTTGAAAACATTATTACTGTTGATCTTCTCAAGGACTCCTCTTTGCATGGTATGACACAGACAGTGGTGGGAATTCAGAGTTTTAGGATCAGGATGAAGAAGACACACAAATAAACACTGCCTGAGTCATGAAATCTGCTTCCCTTCCCTTAAAAGTAGCAGTGGGAGATATTCCACTCTTCTGTTAGAAAGACACTGAGTCAGCACAGATGCTGGGTGGCAGTCAAGGGATGTTTTACACGGGTGTCAATGCGCTGGGTTTTTCTCAGTGTCAGTACAGCTGCAGTAGCATCCCTGGCTAACTGGGGTGTTTTGTGGGCTTGAGTCCTTTGCTAACAGTTTCTCTGTTCCTTCATTTTTTGTGCTGAAGGTGTGGTCAGTAAACTCAGCAGGCCGGACACCGAGCAGCTGGTCCCGCTGCCGAACAGGCCCTGCCCCTCCGGAGGGCCTGGGAGCTCCCCACTTTGACACGGTGGCATCCACAGTGGCTGTGGTGAACATTAGCCCCCCTCTTAAGCCAAACGGGGTGGTCAGTATCTACAGGCTGTTCTCTAATGGTACCAGAGGGAGTGATGTGGTGGTGAGTATTGTCAACACTGTTTCTGTACTTCCATTTAAGCTTGTGTTTTCTAGCTTTAACAGTTTTGTTCTTACCAGCTGCTACTGTTGGTTACAGACTGTCTTCCTCTCCTGCATTCCCATCGTTAACTGCTTTGCAATGCTCTTTTCAGCCTAAAGCAGCACCAGTGTTTTCACTCATCTAAAAGTGCTTCTCAAGGAACTAACCTCAGCGTTAAACATTTCTGACATGGTGATGTGTTGTGACACTGTGATGGGAATCAGTATTGTTCAGGGGTGGCTAACCATCCAGATGAAACACTTCCAGACAGCTCCTGACAATCCAAATGGTGCAGGTGAAAACTGCAGCCATTAGGAAATGATTGTGTGCTTTGTATAGTCTATAGATTTGAAGTTCAGATGAAAGTGCCATACATGAGCTTCACTTGAAATCTTTCCTGTTGGTAAAAAGTATTTGATGATAAAGCACTGAAGAATAGTGCAAGCAACTACTGCCTCTGGTGTCTCAGCCTAGACACCATTAGATGTCTAGAAATGACTGGTCTCAGCTTAGGAAACCTGCAGGGCTTTATTAGAGTTATAAAATAGAGAGACATGGGGAAAGGTTAGGGTTGTGGAAGGTGTCTGAAACACTTACCACCAAATCAGTGGAGTCTGTTACTCTATTTGTTTTTTACAAGCAGTTAAATGTTTGTATGAGATGTTTTTCCCTTATCCCATCTTGCTCAGCTTGGAACTGTTAGGGACACATTCCCAAATCATCAGTCCTGTTTGTGAGCTTAAGCTGCCTACTGATTGTACATTAAGCATTTATTCCTTCCAGTGCAATTGTCTGTGTCTGTCTCTGATCCAGACAGTTCATCTCGTTGTGCCTTCATGGCCCTCTCTTTCCATCCCCTCACATCTGCCATGCTCCTGGCTCATCTATGGCATCAAAAAGTACCAAGTGCTTACCTCTGCTTGTTGATTCCCCTTCCTATTCTTTTGTGCATTCCTCTAAATCACATGCTACCAAATGGGATCAGATACTGTCACTTATTGGTGTTTTCTAAATACTTTTATTACATTGGCTTAAAAAGCTATACCTGTAAATGACTACAGCAATGAGGTGAAGTGGCAGTTCCTGTGAGCAGTTTCAGAACAAGGGCATTGTTTCCTTTTGTAGAACTGCCAGGTCTGCCTTGCTGAGTATAGGAGAATTTCCTAACAGGTTTGCCCAGCACTATGGTAATTTGAATGCAGAGTAGCATCATATTCTAGTCTGCGAGGCAGCGACAGCAGCGCAGACCGTGCATAGATCGAGATTAAGGTAAGTCCGGGGGGTGGGTGTGAATTTTAGATCAGGCTGTATCCCTGATACAGGAACCCAGGAGGGGATTCCTGACCCTAGGAACACCGAAGCATCCCCGAACCCCATCCAGATCCGGAAGTCCACAGCACCCAATCAAGGCTAGGAGTGGGTGGAGCTGGGATCACCGTGGGAGATACAAACGCGGTGAAACCAAAACAAGCAGCTAGTCTGCGAGGCAGTGACAGCAGCACAGACTGAGATGGAGACCCAGCAATGGTTTCCAAACGAGTGAAAGGCGTTGCTGCTACTACCAGGAGCGTGCCGCTGCAGACAGAACCTCCCAAAAAGGACGCAGCTGTTCAGGTCAGTGGCTGCACTGTGTGTCTGAGCCTGGCGTTAGTACTAGAGGGTAGTGTGAGAGACACCCGCATCTGATGTGAGCAGGTGAATGACTTGCTGTGTGTAGTGGCAGAGGTCAAGAAAGAAGTTGAGAGGCTAAGTATTAGGGGAAGTGAAAGGGAAATGACTGGTGGTGGATTTGCATCCTTCTGACCCCAAAAGAAGTCCAGCAGGTGATGGTGAAGTCCTGCCCCTCCTGCTATCAGGCAGATGGAGCAAGCCAAGTACGGTGGGGGGGGGAATGAAAACAGGTCCCTGATCAAAGAGGTAAAAAAATTTCCCTCCCGTTCCCCATCACCTCCCCAGGTACCCTTAAAGAACAGATATGAGGCCCTGGACCCAGAGAGTAAGGCAGAGGACAGTCAGGAAGAGGGACCTAGACAGGCTTGATTGATGGGCAAAGGCCAATTGTATGAGTTTTAATAAGGCCAAATGTTGGGTCCTGCATTTTGGTCACAACAACACCTGGCAGCACTAAAGGCTTGGGGAGGAGTGGCTGGAGAGCTGCCCAGCAGAGAAGGACCTGGGGGGCGTTGATTGTTGGGTGTGGTTGTGCTCAGGTGGCCAAGAAAGCCAAAGGCATCCTGGCTTGTATCAGGAATAGTGTGGCCAGCAGGAGCAGGAAGGTGATCTTGCTCTTGTACTTGGCACTGGTGAGGCCACACCTTGAATACTGTGTGTAGTTTTGGGCACCGCAGCATAGGAAGGACATTGAGGTGCTGGAGAGGGTGCAGAGAAGGGCA